>OX465591.1:44893919-45493919 GCA_950022655.1 Alentia gelatinosa
ATCGCATAGAGCTTTCTTGTAAGGGCAAGCTCTTGGGAACGAAAGATGCATAATAAAGAAGAAAGCAACAAGTTTTGGTCACATTCGTCGTTCTCCACGAGTTTGATGCGGAGTGATATGAACGAGGCGACAGCTGAGTGAATATCACGTAGTATTCCCACGACTTGGAGAATGACTTCTTTCTGTATTTATGCCGTCCCTATACACTAGAATGGACGACACACAGGTATGCATAGGTGATGCAAAAATAATTCAATTTTGGTGAGTGCATGCACTTTTCAAAAAAACGGGAAAAAAGCAAGATACACAAGATATAGACCATAGAGAACGGACTGCAATATTCATAGGGGCATGGAGAACGAGTTCCCAATGGTAAGCCTATTGGATAAAATACCAGGGGTGAGATAAACAGTTATAACTATATAGACCACTGAGAACGGACGGCAATACTCATAGGGGCATGGAGAACGAGTTCCCAATGTTAAGCCTATGGAACAAAAACACCAGGGCTGAGATGAAAAGGACGACTTTGACCAAAACGAGTTGTTTTATGTATTTATCTCACCCTTATACACTCTAAAAGAAAGGACGACACACAGGATATAGACCATGGAGAACGGACTGCAATATTCATAGGGGCATGGAGAACGAGTTCCCAGTGTTAAGCCAATGGGACAAAAAATACCAGGGTTGAGATGGCAGATGACACTCTGTGTACGGCTAAAAATACCGTGAGATATCTGGGTGTTTTTAATATTTACGCTGCCGCTGCCGACGTCTGCGGTGTTTATTGGCGGCGATGTGGTCGTGGTTTGTAACACAGCTCTCCTCTCTCATTCCGTCTCCTCATTCTGATTGCAATTCTCTGAACTCAGCCGGGCTCGAGTAAATGAACGAGCAGGAGCGGCCAGGAGCGTCAGGCCAAGACTCGGGGTGTTTTTAACCCTTTCCCTGCAGCACCCCGATCCACTTCTCAGCATTACACGGCAGGCATTGCCTGCAGAAATGACCCTGTTAGGCCACTCAAAAAAAACGTGTTTCTCATCACTGCGCGCATCACAAAAAAACGATTTTAGAAGATTTTTTTTTAAAAATTAGATGAACCTTGATAGAAAGTATGAAAGGTATGTGTATTTAGTATCAAATTAAAGCTCCTTAAATGTATAGCCAGTAAAAATCTGGAAACCCCGCGTAAGCAGACACCCGGCGTAAGCGGCCGCTTTGGCCCGGATCGGAGGGTGACCGCTTATGCGGGATTTTATTGTATGTCTGGCATCTTTGATATAGCAAAAAAAAAAAGCGCCCTCGTCATATTTTTCATGTGTGGTGATGAGAAACAAGTTTGTTTTTTTAGTGGCCTAAGTATATACATTTTTTTGTATAATTATCAATGATGCCTTTAAGATGCCTGGAGCCAGGGGGAATGCCTGGAGGCATCATGCTGTCGTAGCTAAGGGAAATGCCTGGAGGCATCATGCTGCAGCCAGGGGAATGCCTGGAGGCATCATGCTGCCGTAGCTAGGGGAAATGCCTGGATGCATCATGCTGTCGTAGCCAGGGGAATGCCTGGAGGCATCTTCCTGCCGTAGCCAGGGGAATGCCTGGAGGCATCTTCCTGTCGTAGCCAGGGGAATGCCTGGAGGCATCTTCCTGCCGTAGCCAGGGGAATGCCTGGAGGCATCTTCCTGCCGTAGCCAGGGGAATGCCTGGAGACATCATACTGCAGTTAAATGGTTTTAAAGAGCCAGACTCCCAGCAGAGGAAAAACCCGCAATGCAGCAAGCGTAAGGCAATCTGCATTCCTGTGTTTACTTTCAAGTTTTTGACAACTGCTCCACAGTCAACCTTCCAACTTTGTTTTTAGTGGTATTTACCTTTAGGCAAAACCACCATTTCGATCAAAACGAGTGGCGTATTTTCAGCAGCTACAGATCGAGTGAGATTCTGATTTTATCTCACTGCTATCACTGACTGATTGGGTAACGTTTATGATATGATTGCTTTTTGAGTATTCTATTATGATACGATTGCTATTGGCTGTGCAACATGTCCTGCCCTCATTTTGACGTTTAGGTGATGGTATGTGGTAACCATAGCCGATTTCTGAGGTCAACGTCTAAAATACTTGCTAGAACAAAACAGATATTTTTCATTTATGTCATCATCTTAAGGTCATCTTGGGTCATTGTTATTACTATACACATATGGCTTGTATGAAGTACTACCCGCTGCTAGGGGTGTAGTATAAATAATGTTCGCACCTGCCATGACAACCAGCGGCAGTGATTGGCAGTGCTTTTTTGTGGAGCAAAAGAATTTTAAAAAATCGATTAGGAGGTGTATAATATAAAACATACTTACTGAGCCTATAGGGATGGCCATTCTCGGTCTTTGGACTCAAAAATACGGCCCTTCCTCCTGCGGAATCAGGGCGTATTTTTGAGTCTCGAGACCTCAAACGGCCATCCCTACGGGCTCAGTAACCCTGTTTTCTCATTGTACTGATTTTAAGAATGGGCTTTGAAGTGGAATCAGGAGTTTAAGGAATTTATCTCACCCTTCACATTGACTAATGGGCTAACCTTTCTGACATAATCCCCCATTGAGGTTTTTTTTCGAATATGAGACCTTAATCAATGTGGCTTCGGGGCCGTCTAAACGAGAGAGTTAATGAGTATTAGAAGGAGGTTGGTGAGGATGATGGGCACTGTAAGATGAGGACAGGTATACGGAACGTCAAATAGGATGCTTCAACGTGTAGGTTCTCATTGCTACAGAAACCTCATCTACGACAGAAGCCTGACTACAGAATTACTTCTCACAGTGTGAAACAGTCGGCGACTTCTACAGAACTTTGCATTTGCATTTCACTGGAGGAGAATTAAGCTGGAGTGGGATTCACACGATGGGATTCATGTACCTCACAGGGTGTTTGTCTGAGACAAATCCTGCTGGGATTCTGTATCCTGTGACATGGGATTCATGTACCTCATGGGGTGCTTGTCTGAGACAAATCCTGCTGAGATTCATGTACCTCACAGGGTGTTTGTCTGAGACAAATCCAGCTGAGATTCATGTACCTCACAGGGTGTTTGTCTGAGACAAATCCTGCTGAGATTCATTTACCTCACAGGGTGTTCGTCTGAGACAAATCCTGTTGAGATTCATGTACCTCACAGGGTGTTTGTCTGAGACAAATCCTGCTGAGATTCATGTACCTCACAGGGTGTTTGTCTGAGACAAATCCTGCTGAGATTCATGTACCTCACAGGGTGTTTTTCTGAGACGAATCCTGCTGAGATTCATGTACCTCACAGGGTATTTTTCTGAGACGAATCCTGCTGAGATTCATGTACCTCACAGGGTGTTTGTCTGAGACAAATCCTGTTGAGATTTATGTACCTCACAGGGTGTCTGTCTGAGACAAATCCTGTTGAGATTTATGTACCTCACAGGGTGTCTGTCCTGCTTAAATTCTATACTCGAACACTATTTCTTCGTCTAAATTGTAGGGTATCATTTCCTTGAGACGTATTTTTATCCCCTGCAATTGTTTGCGACATTTACCCCTTTAAAAGGAACAGAATCTCATTAGATTTTGAACCCTGTGAAGTCCATGAATCCTACCGTGTGAATTCTACTTAACAAGGAACAGAATCTCATGAGATATTGAACACTGTGAGGTACATGAATCCTAACGTGTGAATTACACTCATAAGGAACAGAATCTCATGAGATATTCAACCTTGTGAGGTACATGAATCCCACCCTGTGAATTCCACTTAACAAGAAACAGAATTTTATGAGATATTGAACCCTGTGAGGTACATGAATCCCACCGTGTGAATTCCACTTTGGGTTGTTTCCAGCTTGCAGTCGAGTGTCGCAGTATGATATTACCAATAAAAGGCACTTCTCTGCCCAGCTGCCACGCTCCCGTGTCGCGGTAACTGTACATTTCTTTAAGCTGCCTACAATTGACTTCTCAGGCTGGCCATCATGAAGTGTACATTTAAAAGCAGATCCTCTCATCTCCTGTTGAAACCGACCCGGGATTATTACACCAGGGTTCTATTTTAAGAGTGTCGCAGCAAACACCATCTCAGAGGAGAAGAAAGCTGGCTGGATTTTATCAACTCGGCTGATGAGAAGCAAACATTTTGTGTTTGCTAGAATGTGACTTGAGTACAGGCAGTGGATGGCGGATGGGTGTGTGTTGTGGGTGGGTGTGTGGTGTACCGACAGGGGGAGGGTGTACTGGAGGGGGTGTACTGGAGGGGGGTGTACTGGAGGCGGGGTATGTACTGGATGGGGGTGTACTGGAGGGACTGTACTGGATGGGGGTGTACTGGAGGCGAGGTATGTACTGGATGGGGGTGTACTGGAGGCGAGGTATGTACTGGCGGGGGGCGTATCGGAGGCGGGGGTGTATGTACTGGCGGGGGGTGTATCGGAGGCGGTGTATGTACTGGCGGGGGGTGTATCGGAGGGACGGTGTACTGGCGGGGGGTGTATCGGAGGCGGGGTATGTACGGGCGGGGGGCGTATCGGAGGCGGGGTATGTACGGGCGGGGGGTGTATCGGAGGGACGGTGTACTGGCGGGGGGTGTATCGGAGGCGAGGTATGTACTGGCGGGGGATGTATCGGAGGCGAGGTATGTACTGGCGGGGGGCGTATCGGAGGCGAGGTATGTACTGGCAGGGGGTGTATCGGAGGCGAGGTATGTACTGGAGGGGGGCGTATCGGAGGCGAGGGGTGTATGTACTGGAGGGGGTGTGTACCGGCGTGACGTTCCGCAAGACGTTAGCGGGGGACGGAGGGCCCGGAGAAGATAGCATATTAACCGGGCCCAGCTCCTGTGATGGATGGCCTGGGGATGATTGTTATTTTTGCCAGGATGTAGCAGCAGAAGACTGCTAGAGATAGGACCAGAAAGAAAGGAACTTCCTCCTGTCTACCATGGCTCATTGCCTGCAGCCTGCCACCCATGACGTGCCTGCCACCCATTACCTGCCACCAATTGACTGCTACCCAATCCTTACTGATCATTGTCAGTTACTGACACTGCATACAACCTGCCACCCATTACCTGCCACCAATTAAATGCTACCCAATCCTTACTGGTCATCGTCACTTGATGACACTGCCTACAACCTGCCAGCCATTACTTGACTACCACCCGATCCTTACAGATCATTGTCACTAGCTGACACTGCCTACAACCTGCCACCAATTGACTTCTGGCCACTGCACTAGGTATTAAACAAGAAACCAAAAAGTTTTGGTCAAAGTTATCATTCTCCACAAGTTTGATGTGCAGTGATATGAATGAGGGGACAGCTGAGTGAAATCATATAGCATTCAAACAGTTGGAGAACAACGACTTTGACCAAAATGACCTGTCACCCACTTTTCATTCCCTCCACCCGCCCCTGCTACCTACTATGAATTCATTAAATTCATTATCATATAAACCATTGTGACCTGCCACCCACTTTCTATCCCCTGCCACCTACTATGTGTAAATATCTACAATCGCGACCCTCCCATCATCCGCCTCCAATCAAGTGCCGCACAATATCCCCCTGCTGAATTCATTATCATACAAACCATCGTAACCTGCCACCCACTTTCTATCTGCCGCCACCTAATATGGATGTACCGATCCACTCTAACAACGTTAGATTCCGCCTGGAATCATTTAGCACACAAAAGCCCTGCTGAATTTGTAATCATACTCACCTTCGTAACCTGCCACCCACTTTCTCTCCCCTGCCACCCACTGCGCATATACTGATCCTCTATCACTAGCTCTAGTCATCCACACCCAATCAGATGTCACACAGAATAGCCCATTGAATTAATTGCCATACAAACCATCATAACCTGCCACCCACTTTCTATCCCCTCCCACCTACTATGGCTATACCGCCTTCAATCATGCGCCACACACAAAAGCCCACTGAATTAATTATCATATAAATCATTGTGACCTGCCACCCACTTCCCATCCCCTGCCATCCACTGCGGGTATACTGATCCGTTATCACCGCCTCCAATCACGTGCACACAAAAGCCCTGCTGAATTCGTTATCATACGAACCAGCGCGCGGCCGGCAGCGCCACGCAAAAAGCCCGAGTGGATGCTGATTTGAAATGCATGGCAAAGTAGCGCACACTCAACCAGGGCCAAAGAAACAAGAGACAAGGCAGTAATTTAGATTATCTCCAAGAGTAGATTCTCGACGGCAGAGAGGGAGACGGAGACGGAGGAGGAGGGGGAGGAGGAGGCAGCCGGGAGGAATGTGATTAAACCGACCCGCCTCTAGATGATCACTCAGCTGCCTTCACTCTCCCCCCGCCTTCACTGTCAGCCCGCCTTCACTCTCCCCCCGCTTTCACTGTCAGCCCGCCTTCACTCTCTCCCCGCCTTCACTGTCAGCCCGCCTTCACTCTCCCCCCGTCTGCACTGTCAGCCGCCTTCACTCTCCCCCTGGCTTCATGTCAGCCGCCTTCACTCTCCCCCCGCCTTCACTGTCAGGCCGCCTTCACTCTCCCCCCTTCACTCTCCACCCTTCACTCTCCCCCCGCCTTCACTCTCCTCCCGCCTTCACTCTCCCCCCGCCTTCACTGTCAGGCCGCCTTCACTCTCTCCCCACCTTCACTGTCAGCCCGCCTTCACTCTCCTCCCGCCTTCACTCTCCCCTCGCCTTCACTGTCAGGCCGCCTTCACTCTCTCCCCACCTTCACTGTCAGCTGCCTTCACTGTCAGCCTGCCTTCACTCCCCCCCGCCTTCACTCTCCACCTGACTTCACTCTCCGCCCGCATTCACTCTCCCCCCGCCTTCACTCTCCCCCTCCCTTCACTCTCCCCTCGCCTTCATTGTCAGCCCGCCTTCACTCTCCCCACCTTCACTCTCTTATATGGAGACATGGCCAGTGTGCCTGAATGAAATCTGTTCCGAGTTGTTTTGGTCGGAAATATTCACTAAGTTCACAGAACCAGGCGAATATTTCCGATCAAAGCAAGAGAGAGGGAAGATATAATTCTGAGACTTCCCAAGTCTCCTTTTTATCATGTAGCCTACCTGGAAATGATTAAAAACTCAATTTTACAACAAGTCACGTGGTACGGATTGCACGAACTATTAGTACGTGCACAGCGTGCAGAATGAAATCCTTGCAGCTGCTGCATGAATTTGAGACATTCACCCACCTGCTAGAAGCCGGCAATTTATATATGCAGGGTCTATATGCCTTTGCACTTATCAAATTTCACCATGATACCCATTCAATGTACATCCACAAACAAAATCCATCACCTGTTTATAAATCCTGACTTAATCATGTCTCTCTTTGTCTCTTTTTTAGGTAAGTTGCTGCTTTCTGAACTTCTGTCCATTGAACGTAAGAACGTGAGTTAATTTCCATTGTCGCCTCAGGTATTAGTTTGGAAATGAGAAATTCTGTGTTTTATTTCGCTCTGTTTTATCACTAGCCGAGGGGACGGCTAGGTCTTTCTCCTATTTACTTATGTTTTTTTCTCGCCAGCATAAAGGGACTATGCTTCCATAATCAATGGCTTCGGGGCCTATAATCAATAGGTTTCAAATCCATAAACAATAGTTATGCTTTCTGGCAACATGAAACGATGGAAAGTGGTTTATCTCATACTATTACAATGGGGACTTTTGGTAATGGATGGAAAATGAATTTACAGCATAGATGGTAAATTCTCTTGTTTCAAAGGAAATCCAGGTTTTTTCTTATCAGTATATGAGATTTTTTTCTCTTAAAACAAAGGTTATATTGATCAAGCCTCATTCACGCCAGTAAAACAAGGGTTTTTGAAGCGGGGCCCCACCCATAAAGGGTTAATTGTAAGCACTTCAAACCAAGCCAGCTTACATTCTTCTTTTCTATGATATCTCCCATTCGCCAATATAGAAATATGTGCGAATTGAGTACTCTCAGGAAACGTCACGAAATTTTATACAACTGTTTAAATACCGCGTGATATGTTTTCGCGGAATGATATCACGAAGTGGAGCTGAGTGATATCTGTAGCAGAAGACAACGAGTGCCATTTAAATGGTTATATAAAATTGAGTGATTTGGGCATCGTTCGAAACATATCATAAGAGAAAAGGTATGTCTGAGTAGATAAATACAAAAAAGAATAGCATCAGTCTCCGTCCCTTGGTCTGGTTCACTCTGTTTCTATGTGCGGGAGAATCTCCAAGCAGATCCTACCGAAATTCACACGTTTTATATGAGGCAGGTAAACATTCATTGGATGTATAAGCTTCCCCCTAGCAAGTTCAGGAGTCCTGTGTGAGAGGGGAGTGTAGGGGGAGGGGTGAGCGCGGCGGGCGGTGGCGGTAGGACACAGGGACTGAGATCAGTCTGTGTGGGTGTGTGGGTGGCGGTAGGACACAGGGACTGAGGTCAGTCTGTGTGGGTGTGTGGGTGGCGGTAGGACACAGGGACTGAGGTCAGTCTGTGTGGGTGTGTGGGTGGCGGTAGGACACAGGGACTGAGGTCAGTCTGTGTGGGTGTGTGGGTGGCGGTAGGACACAGGGACTGAGGTCAGTCTGTGTGGGTGTGTGGGTGGTGGTAGGACACAAGGACTGAGTTCAGTCTGTGTGGGTGTGTGGGTGGCGGTAGGACACAGGGACTGAGTTCAGTCTGTGTGGGTGTGTGGGTGGCGGTAGGACACAGGGACTGAGGTCAGTCTGTGTGGGTGTGTGGGTGGCGGTAGGACACAGGGACTGAGGTCAGTCTGTGTGGGTGTGTGGGTGGCGGTAGGACACAAGGACTGAGTTCAGTCTGTGTGGGTGTGTGGGTGGCGGTAGGACACAGGGACTGAGTTCAGTCTGTGTGGGTGTGTGGGTGGCGGTAGGACACAGGGACTGAGGTCAGTCTGTGTGGGTGTGTGGGTGGCGGTAGGACACAGGGACTGAGTTCAGTCTGTGTGGGTGTGTGGGTGGCGGTAGGACACAAGGACTGAGTTCAGTCTGTGTGTGTGTGGGTGTGTGGGTGGCGGTAGGACACAGGGACTGAGGTCTGTCTGTGTGGGTGTGTGGGTGGCGGCAGGACACAAGGACTGAGATCAGTCTGTCTGTGTGGGTGTGTGGGTGGCGGTAGGACACAGGGACTGAGGTCAGTCTGTGTGGGTGTGTGGGTGGCGGTAGGACACAGGGACTGATGTCAGTCTCTGTGTGTGTGGGTGTTAGTGGGTGGCGGTAGGACACAGGGACTGAGGTCAGTCTCTGTGTGTGTGGGTGTGTGTGTGTGGCGGTAGGACACAGGGACTGAGGTCAGTCTGTCTGTGTGGGTGTGTGGGTGGCGGGAGGACACAGGGACTGAGTTCAGTCTGTGTGGGTGTGTGGGTGGCGGTAGGACACAGGGACTGAGGTCAGTCTGTGTGGGTGTGTGGGTGGCGGGAGGACACAGGGACTGAGTTCAGTCTGTGTGTGTGTGGGTGTGGGTGGCGGTAGGACACAGGGACTGAGGTCAGTCTGTGTGTGGGTGTGTGTGGGTGGCGGTCAGGTCGCCGGTGAGAGGCTTGTACCTCACGGGCTTCTCCAGGCGTGGTCCTCCAGGGACGTGGGCACCTCCCGGGGCCTCCCCCGGCACCCTCCGGCCACCCCCGGCCACCCATTCCCTCCTCGCCCCGCCCCGGCCGCCCGACACCCCCAGACCGTGCCCGTCATCCCCCGCCCGCCCGCACCCCGCCCTGCCCCCCCCCCCCCCCCCCCTCCCGGCACCCCCGCTCCCTCCCCGCCCGGCCCTCCACGGTCACCAACCCCCGCCCTGCCATATACACCCTGCCCGCCCCCTCCCGACATCCCCCGGTCAACCCCCCCCCCCCCCGGCCCTTCCCGCTCCCCTTCCCCCTCCCCTTCCCTCCCCCCCGGGCGCCCCCCGCCCCCCGCCCGGCCGGCGCCCGACACGCATCGGCCATTTGCCGGCCCCGTTTCAATATTTACATGTATCCTGGGCCCCGGGAGGACGGCCGCCGGCGGACGAGCAGTCAGGGACCGCCGCCGACGAGACGTTCACTAACCCGGACTCCGGGGGGAGGACGTGTACCGGGGTTTAATACGCCAGAGACACGGGCTCCGGGGGGGGGGGGTGGACGTGTACCGGTGTTTAATACGCCACACAGACACGGGATCCGGGGGAGGACGTGTGCCGGGGTTTAATACGCCACACAGACACGGGATCCGGGGGTGGACGTGTACCGGGGTTTAATACGCCACAGAGACACGGGATCTGGGGGGTGGACGTGTACCGGGGTTTAATACGCCACACAGACGCGAGCTCCGGGGGGGGGGGGGGGGGTGGACGTGTACCGGGGTTTAATACGCCACACAGACACGGGGTCCGGGGGGGGTGGACATGTTCCGGGGTTTAATACGCCACACAGACACGGGATCCGGGGGGATGACGTGCCCCGGGGTTTAATACGCCACACAGACACGGGATCCGGGGGGGGGGGTGGTGGGTGGACGTGCACCGGGGTTTAATACGCCACACAGACGCGAGCTCCGGGGGGGGGGGGTGGTGGACGTGCCCCGGGGTTTAATACGCCACACAGACGTGAGCTCCGGGGGGGGGGGGGGGTGGACGTGTACCGGGGTTTAATACACCACACAGACACAGGATCCGGGGGGGTGGATGTGTACCGGGGTTTAATACGCCACACAGACACGGGATCCGGGGGGTGGACGTGGACCGGGGTTTAATACGCCACACAGACACGGGCTCCGGGGGGGTGGACGTGTACCGGGGTTTAATACACCACACAGACACGGGATCCGGGGGAGGACGTGTGCCGGGGTTTAATACGCCACACAGACACGGGCTCCGGGGGTGGACGTGTACCGGGGTTTAATACGCCACAGAGACACGGGATCCGGGGGAGGACGTGTACCGGGGTTTAATACGCCACACAGACACGGGATCCGGGGGGAGGACGTGTACCGGGGTTTAATACGCCACACTAACCCGGGATCCGGGGGTCGACGTGTACCGGGGTTTAATACGCCACAGAGACACGGGGGAAGGTAGTGTAGGGCACAGAGCGATTGCTAGTTCCGCCATCATCCACCAGGAAATTGTAAGATAACGCCACTATCTATAGTCGGGGGATAACCACTATTATCCTACCCCTAATAAAAAAGCCATAGGCTTAACATTGGGTTTGTTTATGTCACAGGTGTGACATAAAGTGTTGTTTATGTCAATACTTTTTAATATTCAAAAATCGTTGAAACGGGATAGGATACAATCTAGACGCCACTCGTTTGAGTTTGAGTATATTTACGGCACTCATTGTGGTTGCTTCGACTCGCGAGATTATGGAGCCAACAAAATGCGTGACATAAACTCAAACTCTTCACGTCTCTATATCATCTGCTGTTATAATCCATAGATAATAGTGAGATAAATCTACAACTCCTCAATGGCAAGCTCAAAGAAATCTTCGTTTAATAAAATCCATTGATAACTGGACCCGCCACCTGGTGAACCAAAATCGTATTTTCGGGGGGCAGGGGCGCGTAGACTTCAACGAGAGGTGGACGAGTAGTAGTACACTAGCGTTAGCGAGTTTATTCGAAAGTAAACTTTGAATGGTTTACAGAGCCGCCGATCCACAAAACCTTCGTTTATTGTATATACCATCCATCTTTTTGAAAGAATTAAACCCATGAATTTACATATTAAATCATTTGGGACTAAGGTAAAAAAAAAAGGCTATTATGTGGCATATGATAAAACGAAAACGGGCATATTATGTCTGTATTGTACGTGATAAATACTTGGTAAAATTGACAATTTTTAGATCGTCAATTTTGTACCGCGTATTCATTACGTACAGCCACAGCAACCCTGTTTCCGTATAGTACACACTATGCTAAGACTCGGGGAGGTGATCAGCCATCCCCGAAGTGATAATGCTGAAACAATGGGCGGAGAGTGGAGCAGCAGACCCCGCGGTACGCATGCGCTGAGGGGTTTAGTGGACGCGCGGGGATTACCTGGCCGTCAGGATTAATACAAACGAGCGTCTAATTCCCGGCCACCGCGCGCTGCCCGGGTCGTTAAGCAGGTGAGGGAGGGCCCCCTACGTCCACGAGCAGCGTGATGGGGAAGGGCCCCCTACGTCCACGAGCAGCGTGACGGGGAAGGGCCCCCTACGTCCATGAGCAGCGTGGTGAGGAAGGGCCCCCTACATCCACGAGCAGCATGACGGGGAAGGGCCCCCTACATCCACGAGCAGCATGACGGGGAAGGGCCCCCTACATCCACGAGCAGCATGACGGGGAAGGGCCCCCTACGTCCACGAGCAGTGTGACGAGGAAGGGCCCCCTACGTCCACGAGCAGCGTGACGGGGAAGGGCCCCCTACGTCCACAAGCAGCATGACGGGGAAGGGCCCCCTACATCCACGAGCAGCATGACGGGGAAGGGCCCCCTACATCCACGAGCAGCATGACGGGGAAGGGCCCCCTACATCCACGAGCAGCATGACGGGGAAGGGCCCCCTACGTCCACGAGCAGTGTGACGAGGAAGGGCCCCCTACGTCCACGAGTAGCGTGATGGGGAAGGGCCCCCCATGTCCACGAGCAGTGTGATGGGGAAGGGCCCCCTACGTAAACTCGCTCACATATTCACTCAATCACTCACTCGTAGAATCACTATTTTATCTCAGCTGTATTTGCTCTGAATCGCTCGCTATGTTGCTCTTTTATATGGATTGGTGGAACAATTTGAATGTAATCCCCCCGCCTCCCGACCACCCCTCCCCCCCCCCCCCCCCGTCCCCTCCCACACGACCTGGACTCTGTCTCTGTGTATGTGGGGGGGGGGGGGGGAGGGTACGATCTGAAAGCTGAACGTCGTCGTCAGACCCGTGACCTTTGACCCGCGTGACCTCTGACCCCGGCGTCTGAACGCTGGTCATGATGGACGCCCGGCCGCCTAGCGGAATGTGTCGATACTAACAAAGCGTGGAGTTGGGCGAGGTTTTTGTGGATTGACAGCCCACTGTGGTTTTATAGTACACACACATGGAATGATTGACAGCCCACTGTGGTTTTATAGTACACACACGTGGAATGATTGACAGCCCACTGTGGTTTTACAGTACACACACATGGAATGATTGACAGCCCACTGTGGTTTTATAGTAGACACACGTGGAATGATTGACAGCCCAATGTGGTTTTATAGTACACATATGTGATGATTGACAGCCCACTGTGGTTTTATAGTTCACACACGTGGAATGATTGACGGCCCACTGTGGTTTTATAGTAGACACACGTGGAATGATTGACAGCCCACTGTGGTTTTATAGTACACATATGTGATAATTGACAGCCCACTGTGGTTTTATAGTACACATATGTGATGATTGACGGCCCACTGTGGTTTTATAGTTCACACACATGATAATTGACGGCCCACTGTGGTTTTATAGTACACACATGTGATAATTGATGGCCCACTGTGGTTTTATAGTACACATACATGATGATTGACGGCCCACTGTGGTTTTATAGTTCACACACATGATAATTGATGGCCCACTGTGGTTTTATAGTTCACACACGTGATAATTGACGGCCCACTGTGGTTTTATAGTACACACACATGATAATTGACAGCCCACTGTGGTTTTATAGTACACACACGTGGAATGATTGACGGCCCACTGTGGTTTTATAGTAGACACACGTGGAATGATTGACGTCCCACTGTGGTTTTATAGTACACACACGTGATGATTGTTGGCCCACTGTGGTTTTATAGTACACACACGTGATGATTGACAGCCCACTGTGGTTTTATAGTACACACACTTGATGATTGATGGCCCACTGTGGTTTTATAGTACACACACGTGGAGGTACATGAGTCTCTCCATGCGAATCCCGCTTTAGGAGAATCTCTCCGTATGAATCCTGCTTTAGGAGGGGTGAGCGGAGGAGCGTGTGGGGAGGAGGGGTAACTGGAGATATCCCGGGGGAGTGTTTGTTGGAGAGCGCTGTTGTGGACCGGATGGCAGCGAGACAACACCCCCCTCCTCCCACCCCGACCCCGACCCGCCCGCCTGGTGCTGCCATTCCCGGCCCAGTATAGCCTGGCTCCCACTGAGCGATTTTGGGGCATTCAGAGGGCACCTATCAGCCAAGATCTAGGAATTTGCCGAGTCAGAATTTGCTAGTGGGAATGCAAAGTGGCATAATCGTTTGCGACCATTGCCCTACCCCCTGGTGTTTAGGCTTGAGCCGGCAACTGGATTTCCTCTGAAAAGGGCACCAGTCTTTTGCAATTCAATTTCAAATATGTTTGACATATATCAGGGCATAGTCGCCGACCCCCTGCTGTGATCTAGACTGAGTCGCCGACTATGACCATCCCACCTGCAGTACAACTGCCGTTTTCTGGCAATTATGCCGGGCAGTAGTCTCAGGGGCAGGGATCGCCAAGTGGGAATGGGCCTTTAGCTGGTAGATCGCCACCCTCCGTAATCACAGTATAAAACCTCCACGTGACTGGTCACATGACCATCACGTGATGTGGTCACATGACCGCCGTCCAGCTGGTACCTGGCGGCACTCGGGCCTGGCCGAAGATTGCCGATTGATTCCCGAGCGTCAGTCAGTCGAGCTGGGCAGGAGGTGGACGGAGGCTGCACCGCTCGGCCTGTAAGCCCACCGCGCCGCTCGACTCCCCACACAGCCTGTTGATTCCTTTTAAGGGGCGCCCCCTGTCGACAGGCCGACAAAACCGCCCCCGCCCATTACCCGGATGTGTGGGGCGGACACGTGACCAGGTGAGCGCTTTTAATTGGTGGAGAGGTCTGCTCACGTGACCCGAGCGATAAATGGGGAGCGGAGATGTCCACCACCACCCAAAACACACTCACACACACACACACACACGGCCGGCCGGTGTGCTGCTATATTTGGTTACCCTGCGATATACGGTTATTATCGCTCACTCAATATGCGCATGCGTCTGGCATGTTCTTCTTTTCAGCTAGCACGGACTGTTGGACGTACTCTAACCTTTTTAATTTCGGCAAATTGCACCAAAACTCCTAACAGAGATTACGCTAAATTTGCGCATGAACAAACTTGGGAATCGAGCGGCGATAAATTCTTCACTCTCTAATCGTGAACATCAACACTGCGCACCAGATACTAGTGGGCGATAATTAAAGTATATCGCAGGGTTATGCTGGAGATACACCAAGCGAGTAACGCGGCAACACAAAATGACGTGTGTGTGAGCTATCATTTCATATATCCCTTGATTATTGCGTCAGAGATGCTAGATTATAGGTGGGAGATATTACTAGAAAATAATATCCCACATAGACGCAAATTTATGTTGGCGATTCAGGATATCACCGCGTTACTCGCTTGATGTGATACTGGTGGGCGATAATTACGGTATATGGCAGGGTAACCAAATGTTGCGGCACACCGGCGGAATGTGATACCGGCCGCTGAGCTGTGTTTTGCCGCTGATTCTGCAGAGTGTCCTGTTGAGGAATGAAGCGAGGCGGTTTTAACGGCCGCTGCGCAAAATTAAAAGTTGAAAGAGAAAAACGGAAGAGGATTGCGTTACCGATGTTTATGATTTGCCTTTGTGTAATATCCAGAAATAAACGGACGATAGGACATCGAACTGGGACTGTGAATCTGATAGCTACGATCAGAAAACCAGGGAGGATGAACATTAACTGGGGTCATGATTGAAGTAGGTACAATAGGCCTTTTCCGTAGGCCGGTGTCGCACCTTATCTGCCTAGATACCCCACGGCTGAAGCCAATTATTCACCTGGCAACGTATTCTTTACCATTGGATCACTGAGTGTATGAGCGTAATACCTTCATAATACCCTTGTACATTATTTCCAGAGACATAATAATGATTGCATCGCATTCTATGGTATCCCAGCTCAAATTTGGTGTCTCATACATGCATATTGCCTCAATAATACTTTAGATATAGCATAGATAACTTAGGATCACCGAGATTGAATACACATTAATACATTGGCATGCCTAGCTATAATATGCTTATCTTTTTCCAAGTTAAAACCAAGATAATTATCAACTTTGAAGTTTAGACAGCCCAGACTTGTTACTACAATAGTTTGTTCCAGAAATTTAATCTGCCAAAAAACAACACTCCTGCAATCACACCCACCGTTCACACTCTAGGTGTGATTGCTATGTGTCTCTATATACATGCCGCCAGACTCGCGGTGTTTGTCCGAGCGGCCGCGTATCTAGGCAGTGGGCCGTAAGGTGGCGTTGAACGGCAACACCTGTATTAGTGGGTTGGGGGGAGGGGGGCAAAACTGGAAATTTGCTTTAAACTTTTCTGTTAATCGATTTCATACAGGATGGAGAGCGGGATGGGGAGCTGAGATTTTCAGAAATTTCTCCCAAGATATGTTCAGAGCTGACAGTTTCCGACCTTCATTTACAGGCTCAGTGGCTAAGAGGTAGAGCTGTTCACCTCGAGCATGCGAGGTCGTGGGTTCAAAACTCAGTCGGTCCCTACAAACCGTAAATTAGCATCTCGTTCTGTGACTTGGTCAGGACGTTCTGTATAATTCCTAGTTTGTGCCACCATGGAGTTGTCCCATTACCTTAATTCCATATAAGGAATATAGTAGACCGAGTAGCCAATGACTGCATTCGCAGCAAACCCTGACCTTGACCCTGACCTCCTTACATGGTATTTTCTAGCGCCTTGGGACGGCTGTACAGTCGAGAGTTGACCTACAATCTAATGGGCCACAACCACCCTCTAAGAGGCCAGTAGTGGTAGTAGTATAAGGAAGTGGGGTTGATAATCGGGCGACCAGATATCATTGGGCAGCTTAACGCCCATTCCCACTATGTAACTTCGCGGCCCTAGCTTTGCGACTCGAACCCTAAAGTAGAAGCTCAGGACCCGAGCGATGGTTTTTGAAGGTGTTGGACACATGGACGTTGCGCCTCGATAATCCATCAGGTGCCACCACCGTTAATCAGGGTAATAGACGGTACGCACCTGAGACCCTCCCTCAGGTACAGATTAATTCTTCCATAAGTGAAATGGGGACCATTAGCGGCGTGAATGTAGAGTTCCCGTCGCTGCTGCTGCTACATGAAAGGTATACTAGCATGCAAACAAAGCGACCGGGGTGGGGAGTTAGCTCTGTGGTAAAGAGCACTGGACTCATAATCCCAAGGTTGTGGGACTTTGTTGATTTGAGTCCCACTGCAGCCACCTTTTCCTTTCACCCCCAGCAGGGGTAGATTTACTGCTATATCAAAGACCAGTCCTTCTCATACCATGTCTATGTGGTGTGGTGTACAGACACCTTTCTCCTTCATCCCCAGCAGTGGTAAATTTACTGCTATATCAAAGACCAGTCCTTCTCATACCAGGTCAATGTGGTGTGGTGTACAGCCACCTTTCTCCTTCACCCCCAGCACTGGTAGATTTACTGCTATATCAAAGGCCAGTCCTTCTCATACCATGTCTATGTGGTGTGGCGTACAGCCACCTTTCTCCTTCATCCCCAGCAGTGGTAGATTTACTGCTATATCAAGGGCCAGTCCTTCTCATACCATGTCTATGTGGCGTGGTGCACAGCCACCTTTCTCCTTTATCCCCAGCAGTGGTAGATTTACTGCTATGTCAAAGGCCGGTCCTTCTCATACCATGTCAATGTGGTGTGGTGTACAACCACCTTTCTCCTTCACCTCCAGCAGTGGTAGATTTACTGCTATATCAAAGACCAGTCCGCCTACCATGTCTATGTGGTGTGGTGTACAGCCACCCTTCTCCTTCACCTCCAGCAGTGGTAGATTCACTGCTATATCAACGGCCAGTCCGCCTACCATGTCTATGTGGTGTGGTGTATGGCCACTAATAAACTAATTAACAACGGGTCGTGGTTTACTGTGGCCCCATACATTTTTAATGGGAACTTCGTAACCCACGAGTAAGAAAACATGTCTCGACACCGTCCAGTCATTCTTTCATTGAGAAGCAAATGTCATCCCTGCTGCACAAATACGCGTATCAGATTATCGAGTTCTGGGCCAGTACAGATCCGTTCCTGGAAGTGGAAATGGAAATCTGGGAACAGCTGAGGTGTTTACGGTCTTCTCAGTTAGTATGGAATCAGCCGAGTTACTTCTGGGTAATGTACAGATGGGGGCTTCTAGGAACAGTTCGAGGAATCTGCCTCAGAAGTAGCGTGGGCTGTGGTAGCATGGTCAGATAAAGAGAGACATAATGTGGTATAAAACGGTATGAGTGATATAAGATCTTCAGTAATGTGAAACAGGCGAGAGTCACATCATGATATGTGAAACAGAACAGGGTGACATCATGATATGTGAAACAGGCGAGAGTCACATCATGATATGTAAAATAAGCCAGGGTGACATCATGATTAGTGAAACAGACCAGGGTGATATCATGATATGTGAAACAGACCAGGGTGATATCATGATATGTGAAACAGGCCAGGGTTTAATGTGGTATAAAACGGTGTGAGTGATACAAGATCTTCAGTAATGTGAAACAGGCGAGAGTCACATCATAATATGTAAAATAAGCCAGGATGACATCATGGTTTGTAAAATAGGGCAGGGTGACATCATGATATTTGAAACAGGCGAGAGTGACATCATGATATGTAAAATAGGTCAGGGTGACATCATGATTTGTAAATTAGGGCAGGGTGACATGATATGTGAATCAGAC
This sequence comes from Alentia gelatinosa, assembly GCA_950022655.1. NCBI lineage: Eukaryota > Metazoa > Annelida > Polychaeta > Phyllodocida > Polynoidae > Alentia > Alentia gelatinosa. Next base: position 44,912,722 of record OX465591.1, read on the forward strand.
GAGAGTGACATCATGATATGTAAAATAGGTCAGGGTGACATCATGCAATGTAAAACAGGCCAGGGTGACATCATGATATGTAAAATAGGCCAGGGTGACATCATGATATGTAAAATAGGCCAGGGTGACATCATGATATGTTTAACAAGTTAAGGGTGACATTTTGAAATGTGAAGCAGGTCAGGGTTACCATATATAAAATGTGAATCAAGCTCGAGAAGACAACGTGTTGTAAGGTGACCTTTCACACCTCTCACACCTCTCACACACCCCTCACACCCATCACACACACCCCTCACACCTCTCACACCTCTCTCGCACCTCTCACATCTCTCACACCCCTCCCTGAGCCCTCCCCCACCCCTGACTCACCTCTCACACCTCTCTCACACCTCTCACACCTCTCTCACACCTCTCACACCCCTCATACCTCTCACATACCCCTCACACCTCTCACACTTCTTTCACACCTTATACCTCTCACATACCCCTCACACCCCTCACACCTCTCATACACCTCACACCCCTCACACCTCTCACACACCTCACACCTCTCACACCCCTCACACCTCTCACACACCTCACACACCACACACCCCTCACATCTCTCACACACCCCTCATACACCCCCGCCCCTCACCTCTCACACCTCTCACACCCTCACACCTCTCACACCTCTCACACCATTCACACCTCTCACTGAGCCCTCCCCCGCCCCTCTAACCCTCACACCTCTTACAATTCTCTCACTCCTCACACACCACACACCCCTCACATCTCTCACACCCCTCGCACCCCTCACTGAGCCCTACCCCGCCCCTCACACCCCTCACACCCCTCACACCTCTCACACCCCTCACACCTCTCACACACCTCACACCCCTCACACCTCTCACACACCTCACACCTCTCGCACACCTCACACACCCCCGCCCCTCCCCGCACCCTGCCCACACCTCTCACACCCCTCACACCTCTCACACACCTCACACACCCCCGCCCCTCCCCGCACCCTGCCCACACCTCTCACACCCCTCACACCTCTCACACACCTCACACCCCCCCGCCCCTCCCCGCACCCTGCCCACACCTCTCACACCCCTCACACCTCTCACACACCTCTCACACCTCACACCTCTCACACCCCTCACACCTCTCTCACACCTCTCACACCTCACACCTCTCACACCCCTCACACCTCTCACACTCCTCACTGAGCCCTCCCCCGCCCCTCCCCGCACCCTGCCCGACCCCGGCCTCCGGGAATTGGTGCTCAAGGCACGCGGTGTAATTATTCCGAGTCGATGAATGTAATTTGTCTGTTGTGCCAAGGTATTAGTTTCGACTTGAGCGGCGAAGAGCGGGGCCGGTGGCTTGTTGGTGGCGGGTCGTGGATCTGACGTGTGGCGGGCGGGGGGCCGGTGGCGGGGGGCCGGGGGGGGATCAGATCAGAGATAAGCCGCTATCGACGCGTGTACGACAAGCGGCCGGCCGCAGCATGGCCGTTTTACAGTCTCTCCCCTCCCTCCCTGCCATCATTCTGCCCGCCTCTCCCCACAGCATGGCCGTTTTACAGTCTCTCCCCTCCCTGCCATCAACCTGCCCGCCTCTCCCCACAGCATGGCCGTTTTACAGTCTCTCCCCTCCCTGCCATCAATCTGCCTGCCTCTCCCCACCCGCAGCATGGCCGTTTTACAGTCTCTCCCCTCCCTGCCATCAATCTGCCTGCCTCTCCCCACCCACAGCCTGGCCGTTTTACAGTCTCTCCCCTCCCTGCCATCAATCTGCCCGCCTCTCCCCACCCACAGCATGGCCGTTTTACAGTCTCTCCCCGCTCCCTGCCATCAACCTGCCCGCCTCTCCCCACCCACACCATGGCCGTTTTACAGTCTCTCCCCTCCCTGCCATCAATCTGCCCGCCTCTCCCCACCCACAGCCTGGCCGTTTTACAGTCTCTCCCCTCCCTGCCATCAATCTGCCCGCCTCTCCCCAACCACAGCATGGCCGTTTTACAGTCTCCCTGCCATCAACCTGCCCGCCTCTCCCCACAGCATGGCCGTTTTACAGTCTCTCCCCTCCCTGCCACCAATCTGCCCGCCTCTCCCCACCCGCAGCCTGGCCGTTTTACAGTCTCTCCCCGCTCCCTGCCATCAACCTGCCCGCCTCTCCCTACCCACACCATGGCCGTTTTACAGTCTCTCCCCTCCCTGCCATCAATCTGCCCGCCTCTCCCCACCCGCAGCATGGCCGTTTTACAGTCTCTCCCCTCCCTGCCATCAATCTGCCCGCCTCTCCCCACCCACACCATGGCCGTTTTACAGTCTCTCCCCTCCCTGCCATCAATCTGCCCGCCTCTCCCCACCCGCAGCATGGCCGTTTTACAGTCTCTCCCCTCCCTGCCATCAATCTGCCCGCCTCTCCCCACCCGCAGCATGGCCGTTTTACAGTCTCTCCCCTCCCTGCCATCAATCTGCCCGCCTCTCCCCACCCACACCATGGCCGTTTTACAGTCTCTCCCCTCCCTGCCATCAATCTGCCTGCCTCTCCCCACCCACACCATGGCCGTTTTACAGTCTCCCCGCCATCAACCTGCCCGCCTCTCCCCACAGCATGGCCGTTTTACAGTCTCTCCCCTCCCTGCCATCAATCTGCCCGCCTCTCCCCACCCACACCATGGCCGTTTTACAGTCTCTCCCCGCTCCCTGCCATCAATCTGCCCGCCTCTCCCCACCCACACCATGGCCGTTTTACAGTCTCTCCCCTCCCTGCCATCAACCTGCCCGCCTCTCCCCACCCACACCATGGCCGTTTTACAGTCTCTCCCCTCCCTGCCATCAATCTGCCTGCCTCTCCCCACCCACACCATGGCCGTTTTACAGTCTCCCCGCCATCAACCTGCCCGCCTCTCCCCACAGCATGGCCGTTTTACAGTCTCTCCCCTCCCTGCCACCAATCTGCCCGCCTCTCCCCACCCACACCATGGCCCTGTCTCCACCTACCCTCCCCCCCCCCCCAATCCTGTCACCTCCCTCGCCTCCCCTCTGCCCTCCCTCTCCACCTCTGCCCTCTCCCTCTCATTCCCCTCTCCTCCACCTCTCCCCTCTCCCTCTCTCCCTTCCCCCTCCTCTCCCCTCCTTTCCCCTCCTTCTCCCCTCTCCCCTCTCCCTCCCCCCTCATTCCCCTGTCCTCCCCCTCTCCCCCCTCCACCTCTCCCCTCCCCTCTACCATTGACTACCCTCCTCTCCCCTCCCCCATCCCCCTTCCCCTTCCCTCTCCCATCCCCTTCCCTCCCTTCCTCCCCTCCCTCCTCTCCCCTCCCTTCCCCCCTACCCCCCCCCCCATCTCCCCAACCACAGCACCCCCTCCCCTCCTGATTCCACACTCACACTATATCTTATTTGAATTTCAGAGATGGCAGCTTTTCCCTTTTCCATGGAAATCCACATTTTCCCTTTCGGTATATAACAAAATCTTTTACGCATGATTCACGTCACTGTGGCAGGAGGAGGGATCGGGGAAATGCTACCTTAAGTGTATATCTCCTATTCGTTTATTGATAAACCTTCATAATTAAAGACCCGAATACGTCTATGAAGAAGCCAGCAACATTCAGCCGAAGCCAGATATACGACCCTATTACAGTAACGAGATCGTGTTGCGCAAGTCGGCCAGAAAAGCCCACACTCTATATGTACATGCGCGTATATTTGTGGTGACATAAGGTGAGGGGGCTTGTGTTTCGTATGCACGGTAGGGACATTTATTGTTGTATATAGTAGACCAATGGAGCGTAGTGTAAGAAGGGGAGGGTCGGGTTACTGTGGGCTTAACTACAGGGAGAGCTGGTTGGTGTATTTGTGTAGGGCAGAGAGGCGTGGAGAGGGGTGGCACTGTGAGACCATCAGTGTGGGTTGTGTGTATGTTCTAATGTTGTATATATGTATGGGACAAAGGGCTGGTTATTTATCATACTGTAAAGTTCTAGTCTTTATCTCTCCCCGGTATTTTTCTCCAGAGACTTAACATTGGGAATTCATACTCTATGGTCGTGAAGGTAGTGTCCCCAATACTTAATGGTTTATTGGGTGTGTTATTCTATTCATCAATCATATTATACTATCGTAAAACCGGATGAGTTTTAATCTTGGCTCCCGTATGCCATGACTGGAGTTTGGCGTAGTGATATCACGAGGCGCCGCCGAGTGGTATCCGGGACCAAACTCCAGGTTTTGATTTTATCCTACCCCTCTCTACAATATTTTAATATCAAAATCATGAATGAAAATCATCAAAATTCCGTATGCCCCTAGTAGCATACAAACGTCCGTATGCCAGTCAGGGTGGCATACGGAATCTCAATGCCAAGCCTATGGGATTTTATATTAGGGGTGAGATGAAATCAGAAACCCACTCGATGAAAATAAATTGGTCTTCACTGTTTGACTGTTTGACGAAGCAAAGGGGAGTGAATAGGCATTTTTCCACAGGCCGGTGTCGCACCTTATCTACTTGGTTACGCCATGCCTGAAGCCAAACAGACACCTGGCAACGTATTCTTTAGCATTGGATCACTATTTGTATGAGCGTGAAACGTTTGTAATCGCCGTACACCGTCTGGAGGCGTTGAACGGCAACACCTATATTACGTCATTTTGTGTGAAAGGGGGGGCGTTAAATGTTGTATATATTTGAAGACAAGGACAGGTCATTATTTATGTTAGGGGGCTTTTGGGCGGACCGTTTAGTGCGTATGAGACAAGCCATCAACCCTGTATTATAAAGATTAGCTCGGGTCTGTATCAAGGCCAGGTCTTTATTTCAGACCTGGTATTTGTCCCCATAGTCTTAACATTGGGAACTCGTACTCAACGCCCATGGAGTATTTGAAAAAATACTCAATGAGGGATGATATCACAAATACCAGCCAATTAGTCGGTGATAGGAGTGAGATAGAATCTGAACCGCACTCAATCCATAACCATTGAAAATTGTCCATTCATTTTGGCTTACTACGTGAGATTACTCCGCAACCCAAACTCATGGCATATGGATCTCTATGCAGTTCCTTGTTAGTATTTACTATATACCCATGCCGTATATACTGTAAATACGCACCGTTTTGGCATATGACGTAAAAATACTGTACGGACCACTGGTCCGTACACTGAAATACGGACCACCTAGCCATACACATTTATTAAAATGTTGTTTGGTTGTTAGGAAAAATTAAGTTGATTTTTTTTTTTAATTTTGGGTATATAGTAAATATATAACGTCCAACCATGCTTTACAAGTCACAGAACTCGATGCTAGCATTAGCATCTCGTTCTGTAACTTGTACAGCATGGTCAGGACGTTCTATATAAGTACTTCAGGGACTGTACATGGTAAACTTAGAGCAGAGAACACTGGCTAAGTGTGGCTAAGCGGCCGGCTATAGCGGCGTATGAGAGGCTGGAGTGGCCGGGTGGGATGCCGTCATAGCATACTGCGAGTGTGTGCCGCGCCTCTCACCCACGATTAATGTGGACACCCGAGCCCGTCTCCGCAAATGTGATTTGTCCTCAGAGCTGTGCGCGGGGCGGGCGGGGGGAGCCGGGACGTCGGGACGCACTCTCACAGCAGATATTCTGGACTGCTGGTTGTGTCTCAGCCCCAGGGTATCACTCTCACAGCAGAGATTCTGAACTGCTGGTTATGTCACAGCCCCAGGATATCACTCTCACAGCAGAGATCCTGAACCGCTGGTTATGTCTCAGCCCCAGGGTATCACTCTCACAGCAGAGATGCTGTACCGCTGGTTGTGTCTCAGCCCCAAGGTATCACTCTCACAACAGAGATTCTGAACTGCGGGCTATGTCACAGCCCCAGGGTATCACTCTCACAGCAGAGATCCTGAACTGCTGGTTATGGCTTAGCCCCAGGGTATCACTCTCACAGCAGAGATTCTGAATCGCTGGCTATGTCTCAGTCCCAGGGTATCACTCTCACAGCAGAGATCCTGAACCGCTTGCTATGTCCCAGCCTCAGAGGATCACTCTCACAGCAGAGATTCTGAACTGCTGGTTATGTCTCAGCCCCAAGGTATCACTCTCACAACAGAGATTCTGAACTGCGGGCTATGTCACAGCCCCAGGGTATCACTCTCACAGCAGAGATCCTGAACTGCTGGTTATGTCACAGCCCCAGGATATCACTCTCCCAGCAGAGATCCTGTACTGCTGGTTATGTCTCAGCCCCAGGGTATCACTCTCACAGCAGAGATCCTGAACCGCATTTTGATAAAACCAATTATCAATGGATTTATCAAAAGTATTTTGGAGGGCTTGCCATGGAGCAAGATGGCCGCCTCAATATAACAATAGCTATGTGCCATATAGCTGAAGAAGACATCTGGAATGTCTGAAACTCATTTGAAAATAACAGTTCGATCCCCACTCACAATATATCCGTGTTTTGGAGTTAATTATGTTTGACATTTCAAATGTTTTGCTTGGCATGTCGTCCCACTTCCGCTTCCGGTATATCACGTTACCGGTTTGTTGCAGAGACGATTGGGAAGCGTCAAACATCTGCTGGGAGACTCTTCTGGCCGGCGCCGCTGGTGAGTGGCGTAAACGAAGCCGGCAGAGTCGGCACGCCGGGAACCAGTCGAGATTAGCTCTCCAAGCAGATTCAAAGTAATCGACACCGGCTGCTCACTACACTCTCCCTACATAGGCGCCAGCAAGTCGTGTGTGACCTCGGGATGGTGAGCGCCTTGTACGAGACCTAAACTCGGCTTGGCGCGCCCGACCTGCACACTGTCATTAATGGTTCCGTTGAGTTACTCCCCTAGGGAACGAGGTGATGTGCAGTAGGCACACACAGAGGTGCTCCTGCTATGGGAGTTACACTGGAACTGGACCCATCCTGTCATACTTTACCAGCTTCCTATGTCCCTAATCAAATCTGAGTTTAAAGTCCTCTGTGTTCGTTTGTTTGTTTGTTTGTTTGTTTGTTTGTTTGGGTATTTTAACGTCTAATATGTTCTGTTAGACTTACTTTGGGCTTGACAGAATCTATGAGATGAATGTAGGTAGAAATCTCATCCCTACACATTTAATGAGGTGAAGGTTCTTTAGTTCCCACACCACATAGACGTGGTATGAGAAGGATTGGTCATTGATATAGCAGTAAGTCTACCACTGCTGGGGTTGAAGGAGAAAAGTGGCTGTACACCAAACCACATAGACATGGTATGGGAAGGACTGGCCTTTGATATAGCAGTAAATCTACCACTGCTGGGGGTGAAGGAGAAAAGTGGCTGTACACCAAACCACATAGACTTGGTATGAGAAGGATTGGTCTTTGATATAGCAGTAAGTCTACCACTGCTGGGGGTGAAGTAGAAAAGTAGCTGTACATAACACCACATAGACATGGTATGAGAAGGACTGGCCTTTGATATAGCAGTAAATCTACCACTGCCGGGGGTGAAGGAGAAAAGTGGCTGCAGTGGGACTCAAACCAACAAAGTCCAACAACCATGGGATTACAAATCCAATGTTTTTTACCACTGAGCTAACTCCCCACCCGTCGCTTTAGTTATGCTTCCTGGCAAGCATATACGGCCTGCACCACGAGGAGGCAAGGCGACTAAGAGGGCGAACAGAGTATTATTGCTGTCCACCCCAGCAGGCTATCTTCTGTGTAAATTTAAAGTATAGAAAGAAATTTCCGAAATGCTCCAACCCCTCTCCTGATATCTAATCTCCTTCTCCGAGGTAGAAATGTAATATGTAAGTGGGCAACTATACGGCACATAGCCTATCCTATTTCCCCTACCATCTACCAGTGGGGTTATTGGGATTTATTGACCCGGGCAGATGGCGCCACTAGACCTCTATTTTAATCCATTCATGAGCACAGCTGGTGTTTTGTTTGGCGCCGGGGGGAGGGTAGTTTTGGCCCAAGAAATTCAGGTCAACTACAGACTGTAGAACCGTCTCAAGGCGCTATTAACGCTGCACCATGGAGTTGTCCCATTACACTAATTCCATATAAGGAATAAAGTAGACAGAGTAGCCAATGACTGCATTCGCAGCAAACCCCGACCTTCACCCTGACCTCCTTACATGATATTTTCTCGCGCCTTGGGACGGCTCTGCAGTCGAGAGTTGACCTACAATCTAATGGGCCACAACCACCCTCCTATGTAAGGAGGTCAGGGTGAAGGTCGTGGTTTGCTCTGAATGCAGTCATTGGCTGCTGGGTCAATCCATATATTCCTTATATGGCAGTGAAGGCTTAGGGGCATAGCGCCTTGGGACGGTTCTTTAGTCTGTAGTGACCCTGAATTTCTCAGATTAAAACCACCTTCTTTAGAGGTTTATTGAGAACTGGGAGCTGTAAGTAGTATGTGAAACGTGATTTGCCCCAGGCACGCTGCTACAGGAGGGACTGCCTTTGGTGGTGTCGGGGGTTCGCTTTGATCAATGATTATAGTCTCTGTACTCGCTGCTTTGATTCAGTAATCCAGAAATAAGGAGAATTCCCCTTCAGTACTTTAAATATTGTAAGCACTCCCCTGGGGCTGTTTGGAGAAGTCAGCTTGGCCGCTTTGACAGATGGAATATCTCTGTTGTAGTGTATACCTGTGCAGGTTTGTGTATTGTTTCTCTTGTGGATGCTATATTCCATGTTTTATTTCATTGTCTGTAATATGAATTTATTGTGATACTGCTCACGACGCATTACAAAGCATTATACATGTTGTTATGCGTTATTATTCATGACATGTTTCTAAGTGTCATTATTAAGGACGCGTTGCCAAGCGTCGTCATTCACAACGCGTTACTAAGCGTCGTTATTCAAGACGCGTTACTAAGCGTCGTTATTCAAGACGCGTTACTAAGCGTCATTATTCACGACGCGTTACTAAGCATCATCATTCGTGACGGGTTACTAAGCGTCGTTATCCATGACGCGTTGCTAAGCATCGTCATTCACGATGCGTTACTAAGCGTTATTATTCATGACGCGTTGCTAAGCGTAATTATTCATGATGCGTTGATAAGCGTTATAATTCACGACGCTACTAAGCATCATCATTCAAAACACATTACTAAGCGTCGTTATCCATGAGGCGTTGCTAAGCGTTGTCATTCACAATGTGTTGATAAGCATTATTACTCATGACGCGTTACAAAGCGTCATTATTGACACGTTATCCTGACGCTTACTAAGTGTCATTATTCACGACGCGTTACGAAGCGTCATTATTCACGACGCGTTACTAAGCGTCGTTACTCACGACGCGTTACGAAGCGTCATTATTCACGACACGTTACTAAGCATCGTTATTCACGACGCGTTACTAAGCGTCGTTATTCACGACGCGTTACGAAGCGTCATTATTCACGACGTGTTACTAAGCGTCATCATTCACGACGTGTTACTAAGCGTCATCATTCACGACGCGTTATGAAGCGTCATCATTCACGACGGTTACGAAGCGTCATCATTCACGACGTCTGTGAGACTGTGTTTACCACCTGCGTCTAACTGAGGAGATCAAACAATATTCCAGTGAAGACAGCAGCAGGCAGTAATGTATTTGTTCATTCAACGAGTCCCTCAATGGTCCCTTTCGATTCGCTCTCGTTTGTGGATAAGAGTACACGTTAGCAAATGTGCTGAGCGAGTGTGCATCTTAGGAACGCAAATATCACCACAAGTGGTCGTCATAAAGTGATTTTAGTGTCCAGCCAGATGTCGTCTGCCCAGCAGTGACGTAGGCAACACACGCTAAATGGGCGCGAGGCACTCGAGTGGAGCTCATCAGGACTCAGTTCCCGCCAGTATTTCCACTGATGTAGAAGTACCTCCCGGTAATTATACATTTTATATCTCTGTCCCCGTCAGACATGTCAGCCGTTCTCATGTCCGGATGTTAAGTAAAGTATCCTCTGAGATGTTGGTGATTTGTGGAGCACATGTTATGGGAGTCCAGAGCTGGCAGTTTTCATGTTTTCCAATGAAATCTTTGTTTTTATTTGATTAAAAATTTCTTTTCACTCCGTTTCCTGCTTGGCTTTCCCGTGTGTGGGTTTGCGTTGTAGCGAGATTTCTGCATGTTGTGCAGATTAGTGTGTAAAAAAAAAATTTGTTTATGTTCAGTTTATAAAATCATTTTTTCTTGTGTAAAACGAAGAGAATAAATTGTGCCACACTCATACCACAAAGATGGCAGTTTTCCTTTTTCCAAGGATATCCTCTTTTTCATTTTTAGGGTCTGTTTTTCTTGTGTAAAGAATAAATAGATTAGGCATCATTCACACCAATAAACAGTGGTTCAAACCTTCCCACACACCCCAGCCTCATGCCAAAACGATGTGTTTTCCATGTTTTCTGAGTCTCTCTGAGCCAGGCAATTCCACATACAAAATATTTCCTATCTTTTTTCATGACCCCAATTGACATCCCTGATGAGTAGAATCCTTTCCAGGCGGCTTTTGTGTGAATGGTATTTCTTTAGGACGACTGGAGTATTTCACGATGGCTCGAAATCTGTGTGTGTACTTGGTGAAACTGAACTGGGGTTTTATTTTGCAAACAGTGACAATTCTGAACTAGCTTGAAGGTATAGATCGTCTGATACATTTCAATTATTTCTATCTATCACAAAACTCTCTGGAGTACCAATAAATGGAAGAACCATTAAGATATAGCACGCACACACACACAGAGATCTCACTCAACTTCAACTCTTTTTCATTATACGAATTACAGTAGAACCCCGTGCCAAAGTGTCTGTTTACACGGGGTGTCCGCTTACACGGGTTTAAAATAAACATCTAATAGAGGGATCGTTCTGAGGAAAAGTGTCTGTTAACGCGGGGTGTCCATTAGGCGGGGTTCTTCTGTAATCGGTAAGATAAGAGACAATGAATGATACCCGGTCTGCTGGGGTGGACAGAAATTACCAATCTGTTCACCCGCTTGGTCGCCTCGCCTCCTCGTGGTGCAGACCAGATATGCTTGCACACAAGCATAACTAAAGCGACTGGGGTGGGTGGGGAGTTAGCTCAGTGGTAAAGAGCACTGGACTTTGTTGATTCGGGTCCCACTGCAGCCACTTTTCTCCTACACCCCCCAGCAGTGGTAGATTTACTGCTATATCAAAGGCCAATCCTTCTCATACCATGTCTATATGGTGTGGGAATTAAAAGAACTCTCACCTCGGTAAATGTGTAGGGGTGGGATTTCTTCCTACATTCATCTCATAGATTCGATCACCACCCTTGTGGTGTAGAAGAACCTTGAGAAAGTCTGGTGAGAACCTTCAATGGTTAACTGGACGTTAAATCAATCCCACAAACAAACAATGAATGATACCTTCAAACTCCTCGCGCTGTTCGAATTTTTTTTTTTTTTTTTTTTTTTTTTAATATTTAATGAATGATACCCGTCTGAGACCTGAACCACTCTGGGATATTATCACGTTGGGATTTGACCGGATACTGTCGTAACACCGGCCTGGGGGTTTCCTCACCAGACTGAGATGATAGCCGTGTTTGGTGATACCTCACATGGCCGAGCTTGTCCAAGTAAACACTGGGGCTCAGATAACATCCAGGCTGATATCCCATTCATGTCGTCATTTCACTCAATTATCTACTCTTACGCTTCTCACCACATGACGCCGCCTCCCTTTCCCAGATGTGAGTGGACAGGGAGCGGCTAGAGAGTAACATGTAGACTTGCTCAAGTCTTTGATTATGAACATTCATTAAATGATTAAAGAAAATCGGAATACAATTCATTATAGTATGTGTCCTTCTCTGACTGGCCCATGAATCAAAGACTTGTCCACTATGAGCAGAATCTCCTGTTTGTGGCCCCAAGCCGCTTCCTGTAACCCTATACCTCCCTCTACCCCTCCCCCCTCCCCTCCCCTCCTCCAGTTCCCTGGTCGCCTGTGTTGTCATAGCAATATATTTCGCCTACTCCTGACTGTGGCTGACCAGGGGGGGGGGGGGGGGTCAATCTAGCACACTGGGGGTATCAATCTCCAAGCAGGTATTCTGATCAGTAGCTCAGGACCTCTGCTTGGGTTGGACGAGTTGGAGAACAACGTCTTTAACCCAAACGAGTTGCTTTCTGTATTTATTTCACCCGTGTACACTCTAAAATAATAGATGGCACACAGGATATAGATCATAGTGAACAGTCTGCAATACTCGTAGGGGCGTGGAGAACGAGTTCCCATTGTTAAGGCAATGGGACGGAAAAGACCAGAGTGAGATAAAAAAAATAATTTAAAAAGGTCTATCCAGGGCATCGTTGTTCCACGTTTTGCTCCAGATCTTTTGCAGATCGCATCATAACTATGTCTATACAAAATCAAAAAACCAATAAACCCCTTCACCTATGTCACTGAAAATGTGGTTTTGGAAAAAGTTTTAGTATAAGTTTATTTGTCACGCATTGTGTTGGCTCCGTAATCTCACAAGTGAGTCAAACGAGTGGCGTCTAAATTTTATCCTACCCCATTTCCACGATTTTTGGATACAGTGTATTATAAAGTAAAGACATAAACAACACTTTATGTCAAACCCGTGACATAAACAAACCACATGTTAAGCCGATGGGGTTTTCTATTAGGGGTAGGATGATACCGGAGCAACGCTTTTCCCACATATCTGGGAACAAGGACCCCCTGAGTGGGTTAGAATTGATCGTAGCCGGAGACTGGCGTATCAGGGTAGATAGCATACAGCTGTAGATCCGAGCCGGTGTCTGCCTCCCGCCCCCGCCTATCACGTCTCTATTGATCCAATCGTCCTAAGGAGGCATCCCGACTGATAACCAGGGTGTAAGACAAATTAGGACCGCTGCCAGTTCGGCCCACCGTGTGACGGATAGGGCCGGAGGGGACGGCCCAAGGTCAGGGGTCACGGGGTGAAGGTCGTCTAATCAGGGCAGGGCGGTCAGAATACAGGTCAGCGGGTTTCTACTCGCCCAGGGCATTACTTTTTATGCCCAGTGGTTGTTGTCCCTGGGCATGGCGCTCAGTGGTATGCCCGGGGTTCGTTAGAGGTTCAATTCCCATGTGGGATATTGCAAGTAAATAATTATATAGAACGATCTGACCATGCCGTACATGCTACAAAACGAGATGGGGAATTGTTATAATTTACGGAACGAGGCTCCAGGCCGAGTTCGGTGAATAACATCAATGCCCATCGAGTTTTGTAGCATGTACAAGCATGGTGGGTCGTTATATATTTATCATATACCCAAAATTAATCAAATCTTACCATATATTGGCACAGAAGACATGTCAGCGTGGAAGCCCACACACTGCTGATGTTTCAACTTGTGCAGTATAACAGTGTACTGCACAGGGTTTAGTATACAATTTATACTGCATGGGGAGCAGCAGTACGTAATTATCGAATATACTGCATGGGTATACAATAAAGCAAATGTCTTACAAGCATAAGATTCTACACGTGCCTTTACAACAGAGTTCATAATTATCTTCCAAAAGCCCAATCTAACTATACACTTAATGTTTCACTTATGTGGATATGGGAAATCTTACTACAAATTCAGCACAGAAAGAAAACCTCTGCAATGGTTGTTTGTAGTTCCCTTTTTTCCAAATAAAGATCATGGTTTTGGTTTTGGTTTTGGTTTTTGGTTGTGTGTAGAAGTGTCTTAGCCTCGTATTCTTAACAAATAAAAATTATGAAGACGTGGTAATAACACCTCTATGGCAATAAAACCCGAAAGAAACAAATCTTTTCCAAATTAAAAAAAAAAAGAAAACGAGGCAGATACACTCTTACATACAACCGAACAAAAGCAATTTGATAAACATATGAAATACAGAAAGTGGGTATATTTTCTCAGTGTTGGGTGTTTCTCTTGACGGTAGTGGAGGAGACTATTGGAGTCAGGTATGTCCTTGGGCGAGTATCGACGTTTTCGTATTGAACGCAAGTTAAAGTGAAGCTTGTTGGCAGCAGCCGCCTTTCACACGCACAGTCCTTAAACCTGCCTCCAAATGGGCGGGGCCTAGACGCCTCACCATGGAAGTGGGCGGGGCCTAGACGCCTCACCCCTGAAGTGGGCGGGGCCTAGACGCCTCACCATGGAAGTGGGCGGGGCCTAGACGCCTCACCATGGAAGTGGGCGGGGCCTAGACGCCTGGCCCCGGAAGTGGGCGGGGCCTAGACGCCTCGCACCGGAAGTGGGTGGGGCCTAGACGCCTCACCCCGGAAGTGGGCGGGGCCTAAGTGTCATGACTGGAAGTGGGCGTGGCCTGGACGCTGCCTCCTTAATGGGCGTGGCACGCAAGTGGACTGAACGAGTGGGGGAATGGGCGACAACGCTTCTGTTCATACCCTGATTATTGTGGATAGTGTGAGGGAAAACTAGGAGCAACTAAAAAAAGGGCGGGAAAGACCACTGGTATATAAACCAGCAAGGGACAGCCTTTCTTCACTGTGGTCGTGAGCTACCTCCGCAGCCGTCATTTTGCACTATATATGACCACATTAACCTTTAGGCAATGTATATACCGCGTGCCAGCATGCTCTAATAACCTTGAGAGTTTCCCAATAGGCACACACGTCAGTTTGCTGGAAGTCCACATGTGACCACTCTAACCTTTAGGCAGTGTATACAGTTCGTGCGCGCACGATCTAATAAAGCTTCATTTATGTGAATACAACACGTGGATTGTTGGGTATAACGCGGGGCAGTCTCACTTAGCGGTCAAACCTCGGGGTTTATTTCTACCACACACAGTCCCCCCTATTCATGGTGCCAGCCCTCGGGGGTGGGTCTTGCCTAGACTTGCTGAAGTCTTTGATTATTAACATTCATTAAATGATTAAAAACTATCAGAATAAAGTTCATTATAGTATGTATCCTTCTCTGACTGGCCCATGAGTCAAAGACTTGTTCACTATGAACAAAATTTCCTGTTTATGGCCCTGAGCCGCTCCCTGTGACCCTATATTTCCTCCTCACCCTCCCCTCTCCCCATCTCCAGTTCCCTGGCCGCCTGTGTTGTCATAGCAATAAATTTCGCCTGCTCCTGACTATGACCTGATCAAAATCAAAGTGAGAGGGTATCAATCTTCCAGCAGATATCCTGACCAGTAGCCAGGATATCTGTATGGAGAGTGTTGGGAATACTGGTTCTAAACAGCGCCAGAAATCTAACACCATTATCCTACCCCTAATAAAAAACGCCATAGGTTTAGCATTGACTCAGTGTATTTTACGGAGCATTGAATAAAGTGTTATTTATGCACCGAGGTGAATAAAAAAAAACGGTCCAATCAGGGACGAGATAACGAAAGTAGATCCGGCAGCATTGATAAATGCAGCCATCCTCCGATGAGTGTTGACACGCTAATAACATGGATAATTACCAAATTTTCACTGTATATCGGTGAGATAGGGTAGGGTAAATATGAAACCGAACTTGAGTTAGCCTTCTCAATGTTTATACCACTCTGGTCAGGTCTGCTACTCACTACACTCGGCTAATGTCTCATGTAGTAATACACGACCTGCCCATCGTGGCATAAACATTGACAAGGCTAACTCTCGTTTGGTTTCTACTAATTACCGATTGAACCAGTCCCTGTATCCCAGTGAAGAGGGTAGCCATAGGATGCAGGGCCTGGAGCCTGTATCCCAGCGAGGAGGGTAGCCACAGGATGCAGGAACTGGAGCCTGTATCCCAGTGAGGAGGATAGCCATAGGATGCAGGGACTGGAGCCAGTATCCCAGCGAGGAGGGTAGCCATAGGATGCAGGAACTGGAGCCTGTATCCCAGTGAGGAGGGTAGCCGTAGGATGCAGGAACTGGAGCCTGTATCCCAGTGAGGAGGGTAGCCGTAGGATGCAGGGCCTGGAGCCTGTATCCCAGCGAGGAGGGTAGCCACAGGATGCAGGAACTGGAGCCTGTATCCCAGTGAGGAGGATAGCCATAGGATGCAGGGACTGGAGCCAGTATCCCAGCGAGGAGGGTAGCCATAGGATGCAGGAACTGGAGCCTGTATCCCAGTGAGGAGGGTAGCCATAGGATGCAGGGACTGGAGCCTGTATCACAGCGAGGAGGGTAGCCGTAGGATGCAGGAACTGGAGCCTGTATCACAGCGAGGAGGGTAGCCATAGGATGCAGGGACTGGAGCCTGTATCCCACCCAGGAGGGTAGCCATAGGATGCAGGGACTGGAGCCAGTCTAGGTCTTGCCCGTCGTATGAGTGATGGGTCGGCGTTATCCCCTACACGTGATGGAGGGGTTTAGTGTGTGCCTCCCGGCGTGGGAGCGGGGGTTCCCGGTGCCCTGCCCCCGGTCCCCCGGTCTCCCCCGCCCGCCCGCCCGCCCGCCACCCCGGCAGGAGTATTTACACAGTATTTAGCCGCGTATAAATAGGCAGTGGCCGTCATAGAGGGTGGCTCGGGTAAAACTGAGACTCAGCACCACCCGAATCAGCCTCCAGATTGTGGGTTTCTTATCTCGGGGTGGAGTCAGCCTTTATCCTACCCCTAATAAAAAACGCCATAGGTTTAACATTGACTCAATGTATTTGACATAGCGTTGGATAAAGTGTTATTTATGCACCGAGGTGAATAAAAAATCGGACCAATCAGAGACGAGATAACGAAAGTAGATCCGGCAGCATTAATAACTATTAGCATGAATAATTACAAATATTCTCTGTATATCGGTGAGATGGGGTAGGATAAATACGAAACTGAACTCAAGTTTGCCTTGTCAATGTTTATACCACTCTGGTCAGGTCTGCTACTCACTTAACTCGGCTAACGCCTCGTGTAGTAATACACAACCTGCCCATCGTGGCATAAACATTGACAAGGCTAACTCTCGTTTGGTTTCTACTAATTATTCTAGTGTGAAGCCACCGATGTTGTGTCATAAAGATGAAATATCAAGGAGATTGGTAAAAGAGGGAACAATACCAAAGGGCACCAATGATTTATTCTCTCTTTTGGATACGCCCCTAAGGAGCTTATGTACCTCCTCTCCATACTCACTTATATCTAGTATAATCGGTGAATTTGAGAATTTAAAAAAAAATAGACAAACACACATACACTTTATATACACACTATGTATAAAGTGTATATGTATGTGTGGGTATAGATATATATGTGTGAGATGAATACAGAAAGCAGTTCATTTTGAAAAATCATCATTCTCCAATTCATTCGAACGCTACGCGATTTTCACTCGGTTTCGCCTCGTTCATATTACTCCAGGTTGATGAAGGATGACGACTTTGACCAAAGCTTGTTGGTTTCTTCTTTAATATAAGCCGTAATATCTTTCTTATAGATTACAGAATACTCACCCTGGGGTGGGGAGTTAGCTCAGTGGTTAGAGCACCGGACTTGTAACCCCAAGGTTGTAAGACTTTGTGGGTTCGAGTCCCACCCCCAGCAGTGATTTACTGCTATACCAAAGGCCAATCCTTCTCATACCATGTCTATGTAGTGTGGGAAGTAAAAGAACTCTCACCTCGGTAAATGTGTAGGGGTGAGATTTCTACCTGAATTCATCACATAGATTCGATCACCACCCTAGTGGTGTAAAAGAACTGTAAGAAAGTCTGGAAATGGTTGACTGGACGTAAAATCAAACCAAACAAACAAACAAACAAACAAGAATACTCACCCTATCGACACCTACAAAACTGTCACGTAATCTCAATCTCTCCCGAATTTCTATGAACTGAAAGAATTGATATGAATTTCAGCCTTGGTTATTGACCATGTGAACAGGAGTGTCTGTATGCGAACAGGAGTGTGTCTGTATGTCTGTGAGACGATAATCTGCATGTGGTCTCTGCCCATACTACGTTAATCCACACAGCCTCCTAATCCTAGCAGGGATTAGTGGGGACCGACGTCAGGCCCTACACGCTACTGCCATCCCCGCCCTGACTATACTGTAAGTAAACGGCACAGAGCCTACCCTGTATTGTACCGCCATCCCCGCCCCGACTATACTGTAAGTAAACGGCACAGAGCCTACCCTGTATGGTACCGCCATCCCCGCCCTGACTATACTGTAAGTAAACGGCACAGAGCCTACCCTGTATGGTGCCTCCATCCCCGCCCTGACTATACTGTAAGTAAACGGCACAGAGCCTACCCTGTATGGTGCCGCCATCCCCGCCCTGACTAAACTGTAAGTAAACGGCACAGAGCCTACCCTGTATGGTGCCGTCATCCCCGCCCTGACTATACTGTAAGTAAATGGCACAGAGCCTACCCTGTATTGTACCGCCATCCCCGCCCTGACTATACTGTAAGTAAACGGCACAGAGCCTACCCTGTATGGTGCCGTAATCCCCGCCCTGACTACACTGTAAGTAAACGGCACATAGCCTACCCTGTATGGTACCGCCATCCCCGCCCTGACTATACTGTAAGTATACGACACAGAGCCTACCCTGTATGGGCGGTGAGGTTAGTATACGGCACAGAGCCTACCCTGTATGGGCGGTGAGGTTAATATACAGCACAGAGCCTACCCTGTATGGTCGGTGAGGTTAGTATACGGCACAGAGCCTACCCTGTATGGTGCCTTCATCCCCTGCCCTGACTATACTGTAAGTAAACGGCACAGGGCCTACCCTGTATGGTACCGCCATCCCCGCCCTGACTATACTGTAAGTAAACGGCACTGAGCCTACCCTGTATTGTACCGCCATCCCCGCCCTGACTATACTGTAAGTAAACGGCACAGAGCCTACCCTGTATTGTACCGCCATCCCCGCCCTGACTATACTGTAAGTAAACGGCACTGAGCCTACCCTGTATTGTACCGCCATCCCCGCCCTGACTATACTGTAAGTAAACGGCACAGAGCCTACCCTGTATTGTACCGCCATCCCCGCCCTGACTATACTGTAAGTAAACGGCACAGAGCCTACCCTGTATTGTACCGCCATCCCCGCCCTGACTATACTGTAAGTAAACGGCACAGAGCCTACCCTGTATGGGCACTGCCATCAGCCCCTGACACCGAACATGTGGTGCCCCCTCTTGTTCAGCTTTGAATCGTCAATAACTAGAATAACCAGGAGGTCGACCCCCTATTGGCGGCACCATCTTACAGGTCGCACTGGAATCTCTTGTGAAGCCCCGTTGGGCTGTCGGGGGAAACAGGGCAGGCTGTGTGCCGCATTACCCTCTACTCGTGTGTAGTCGCCACTCGTATACTCATACCTTGTCCAGCAAGAACTCTCATTATCGCCTATCAGTTATTACAGATGGCACCTTTCCACAGAAAATTTACGTGGGTTTTTTTCTTCAATTTTCAGTATATGAGATTCCTTCCCCTGGTGTAAAACAAAGATGGTACTATTTGAACCTCCCCACACGCCCTCAGCCCCCTGCCGTGGCCTGCATTCCAAAGTCCACATGGAAAATATGTGCACTTCTTTTTCTGTCCTCAACTGACATATTTGTATCTCTCCCCGCCCTTCCTACCCACCCCACCCCCACCCCAAACTACCCAGCACCCATCATTACCCCTTTCAACTCTCCTCACCTTTCACCGCTTTTTTCTGGTTTTTCTTTCCACAATAACGACTAAAGCAAGACACAATCACGAACACCCTGAGTCACCCTTGTGGCCCCCATGACAAATCTGAGACACCTCTATGACCTTCTGAGACACCCCTATGACCTTCAAAGACACCATGATGACCTCGCGTGACACAGTTCTGACCTCTGTTGACACCCAGCATGCCCTGACACCCACTACAGACAAGGTGTGCTTTTTCGTGTTTCTTTATCAGTGATGCAGTAAGAAGGTGGTGGGGAGTTTACTCACTCGTTAAGGCACTGGACTTGTAATCCCAAGGTTGTGTGTTCGATTCCCACTGTAGCCACCTTTCCCCTTCATCCCCAGCAGTGGGAGACTTACTGCTGTATCAAAGGCCAGTCCTTCTCATACCATGTCTATGTGGTGTGGTGTGCGGCCACCTTTTTCCTTCATCCCCAGCAGTGGTAGACTTACTGCTATATCAAAGGCCAGTCCTTCTCATACCATGTCTATGTGGTGTGGTGTGTGGCCACCTTTTTCCTTCATCCCCAGCAGTGGTAGACTTACTGCTATATCAAAGGCCAGTCCGTCTCATATCATGTATGTGTGATGTGGGAAGTAAAACAACTCCCATCTCTGTAAATGTGTAGGTGTGAGATTTTAACCTAAATTCATCAAATAGATCCGATCACCACCCTTCTGGTGTAAAAGCAGTGAGAAAAAGGTGAACCTTGAGAAAGTCTGGAAAGGACCTGTAATGGCTGACTGGACGTTAAATCAAACCAAACAAACAAACAATTCAAGCGAAGAAACAAACGAGTAACAGATCAGACATTATGAGACAGACGTGCAGAGGTCAGAGGTCACAGAGTGCAGGTAACCCCCCCCCCCCCCACCCCCCACCCTGCATCCACACACCGTCGAGTGAGATGAAAGCAGGAAGGAAGGTGTTTAGAAATGTTTCGTGATAACTGGTTTCGTTACACAGCGTATTGTTTTTAGACGCGTAGCACCTTGGCGCCGTGATTCTCGAGAAACTGCCTTCTTACACGTGAATTCCGTGGAGTGCTCTGCGTCAATTTCTCATTAAATCGTAGTTAGTGGAAGAGGAAGGTGTTGTGTGAGGCTGGGAGGAGAGGTAGCTGGAGTCAGGAGTAAATGTAATATGGCTGAGTGCAAGGTATGCTAAGGGAATCTGTTGTAATCCATACCAACTGACAACACTGCAAAGATATGTTTTGACCTATGTCAATGACGGGAAGAATATTTTTTTATGATCATTTTTCATAATCAGTTGTTATGAATTATGCCGTACCTGTATATTATACCTTTCTTTCTCTTTTTTTTTATTATGTGCCTGTAATGCACTAATAGTAGCATAAAATGTCTATCAAGGTCAGAAAAAAGAAATAATGTTTAATGTTGTTTAAGCTTATCATTGGGAAAGGGGGGGGAAAGCAAACTTTTTAACTAAATTTTAAACCCAAAGGAAGTGAGATACAACGATACTCACTCACAACATGGTCTGAAGAATATATAAGGTAGTAATGGGATCTCACAAAAAAATAAAGTATATTATTTCTATATGGTTTATGATGTGATAAAATCTTGTGATCTGTCCAGTATCTTTCCTTGTGTACAAAAAAAACACAAAAAAAACAGCGTTCGCTAGCTGTCCACATTTTGATGATAACCTTGTATGCTGAAACTGTACAATACATGTAATCCATTGTTTCCTGAAATAAACGCTGCAAGCATTTAAAAAAAAAAAAAAAAAAAGAGAGTTTGTGAACCAAGGAAAGGATAGTGGATCATTTGTTATGAAGACTGGGAGTGTGGAGCGGTTTGGGGCAGGTGGGCAGATGATCGACAACGCCCTGTGTCTGTGTCAGGATCAAAAGACTTTAATTGGTCAAATCAGCATCGTGTGGTTTGCTCTATTGTTTTGCGCTGTATGGCTCCACTTCTGTAGAGATTGCTCTTCAATATTCTAAAAACATGCACTGGGGGCTGGCTGTAGAGGAGGGATGCAATCATGTTTTCGGGATTTGTTTGTTTGGTTTGATTTTACGTCCAGTCAACCATTATAGGTCCTTTCCAGACTTTCTCAAGGTTCTTTTACACCACAAGGGTGGTGATCGAATCTATGAGATGAATTCAGGTAGAAATCTCACCCCTACACATTTACCGAGGTGAGAGTTCTTATACTTCCCACACCACATAGACATGGTATGAGAAGGATGGCCTTTGATATAGCAGTAAATCTACCACTGCTGGGGGTGGGACTGAACCCAAAAAGTCTTACAACCTTGGGGTTACAAGTCCGGTGCTCTAAATACTGAGCAAACTCCCCATCCCCATGTTTTCGGGAACAATCATGAGGGGGCATGTAGTGGGAGATTTGAGCTGGGGTAGACTTGTTCAAGTCCTTATTCTGAGCATTCATTAAAAGCTGTGCTCCACTGCAGCCGATCCTGTGGAGATTGGGTGGCGATCATTTGGTCGCTGGCCGCTCGGCACCTAGTTGCCGATAGGGGAGCTGCAGTGGAGCTACGGTCGGCACTCAAACTCTTAGCAGTCTCTAGGCGGCTCCCATGGTCTCCTCATGGTCGCGCAGGAGGCAAGAACAATCAGAGAACGGGTGGAGATTGAGTGAAGATTGTTTGGAGACCAACAATCGGTGTAATGGAGCACCACCTTAGGAAATTTAACTACTGTGCAATTTGTAGCCTTCCCCTACCGCCTGATAGACCCGGTATCCTCCTGTATGGAGTTGTCCCTCTGCCTTCACTGCCATATAAGGAATATAGAAGACATTGATTGACCCAGCAGCCAATGACTGCATTCAGAGCAAACCACGACCTTCACCCTGACCTCCTTACATAGTGTTAATAGCGCTATATATGGGATAAATTTCGTTCAAGGTACACTGGGGCAGACCTACAACCAGCGGTTCAGGATCTCTGCTGTGAGAGTGATACCCTGGGGCTGAGACAACCAGCGCTTCAGGATCTCTGCTGTGAGAGTGATACCTCAGGGCTGGGACATAGCCAGCGCTTCAGGATCTCTGCTGTGAGAGTGCACCCAGACTTCCCGCGCTCCTCCCGCCCTCCCTGCACACAGCTCCGAGGACAAACTGGGGTGTCCCCGAAGCAGGATCTCTGCTGGGAGAGTGATCCTGGAGAGTGTGAGCTGCGTGTGACGTCTGAAGTCACTCTCCCCCCTGATCCCTGGCCCTGATGCCGGTGGATGAAGAGAGCTTTGTTTCTTGTGGATGGCGAGGTGTGGCATCCATTAAACGGTCGCCTCTGATGTTGTCTGTCTGCAAATTGGCTCAGTCGCGACGATGGGTGTCTGAAAGACAGCCACCAATCCTACCCTCTGCAGGAGACATGCGAATACCATTATCGCTGAGCTTTGACTAAAAACCCCGCACAACTCCCTCCAGTTCACTCCGCACCCTCTCTAATGCCCAAAGCTGGCAGTAGAAACCAAAACTCTGTTCGGAGAACTTAGCATACCCAGTTTCCATGGTTACTGGGGGGTCCTCCTCTCCCCGTAGAACAGATCGGGCTGGTTTTTCGTAGCGAATTTTAAGATTACTCTGGCTTTCCCATTAAGAGATTGTGGAATTGAACGATTGTGGATATTACTGATTTATTGTAAGCATTAGATAATTCACTTGGAATAGGAATCTGGTTCCTTCCTCGAGCAAATTGCGGGGGTATTTTTCAGTGAGAAACGAGCTGAGATGATTTGTAATTTTATTGCACATATTACAAACAGATGGCTTCGGATTGCCATCAATTATTCACCTTCTCGATGATTAAAGAGGTTCTAATTCTGTAACCTCTTGTCGCTGCTACGACGATAAATTACACGGCTTTTTTACGGAACAAATTTCTGATATAAATGAGACAATACCCACAACTGTATCCTCTAGGGATGTTGTTGGTAAAACTGCAGATCCATAGTCCCCAGTAACTGTATGTCAACAATGCCACCGTGTTCAAAACTTCACGTAAAACTCGACAGATTTTATAGCTTTTAAATATATATTTCAAAACTGCAGCCACCTTTCTCCTTCATCCCCAGCAGTGGTAGATTTACTGCTATATCAAAGGCCAGTCCTTCTCATACCATGTCTATGTGGTGTGGGAAGTAAAAGAACTCTCACATCAGTGAATGTGTAGGGGTGAGATTTCCACCTAAATTCATTTCATAGATTCGATCACCACCCTTGTGGTATATAAGAACCTCGCGAAAGTCTGGTAAGAACCTGTAATGATTAACTGGACGTTAAATTAAAATCAACAGGTATACTCGATGATGAAACCATCACACAAACACTAGCCCATTGGTGCTTGACATATGGTGTCCCTTCAAAGCAGTTGTAATAGTGACTGGTTGACTGGGTGCCAAATGCATTACAGTGACAGAGATATAGAGACTATACTCGTAATGGCGCACTGACTGGATAAAAGCATGACGATAAAACCCAAACCTTTTGTCATGTAATTGTTCCATATTTCCACTCATCAATGATGAATATACCATGTGTTCTATATAGTTGTGGTAAGTAGTGTATGACTCCTGTGTCTCGTAATGTTGTCGTAGATTTACGACCACACCTCACACAATATGCTTCCGCGTCTGATTATTCTCACCTGATACCTGAGTGGATGATATAGTTAGATTGCGTGCCATAGGAGGGCGACACCTGTATGAAATTAACATGTCCGCTGGTACTTTACTTATTGTAAGAAAAGACTTATATTTTCACTGAGCGTGACTACTGCATGTACTTATACAATACACTGTATTTTAAGCTGTATTTTCCTATTTTAAACTGTATTTTCCTATTTTAAACTGTATTTTCCTTTCTTTTCAGGTAAGTATGCTGCTCCCTAGCCATGTCCAGAATTAACTGAAACAGAAAGGTAGGCGCTATCTCTTCTTTAACTCACCCCTGGTATTATTCCCCCCCCCCCCCCCATAGAATTAACATTGGGAACTCATTGGAGTATTTACTTAAATCTCAATAGGGGATGGTATAACAAATATTAGCCATTTAATCTAAAATAGGGGTGAGATAAAATCCACTGAAAATATGACATAGCTTTTTGGTTTACTCCGTAATTTTCCTCGGCTTTGCCTCGTGAGATTACATCGCAATCAAAACTCATGGCATATTTTCTGTATCTATGGATCTCAATACAGTTCCTTCTTAGTATTGTCGCTCGCCAACCTTCATGTAACTTTAGCGAGCAAGCAGCAAGACATTTATTTGATGAGAAGGGGCCACTTCTCTATTGCGAATGCTATCTCTGCTGTAATAGCGGAAGGAAGTAGACTGTAGCTTCCGAGCTTTATTCAAGCTGTCACTGAATACTGTCCCACAGGGATATCTTCTTCTGCAAATTATATATATATATTATATATATATATATATATATATATATATATATATATATATATATATATATATATATATATATATATATATATATATATATACAAGATCTTTTGAATAAAAAAGGCAATGAAGTAACCACTTGTGTGAAAGGTTTGGACTGAAAAGGTTTACAATTCATTATGTGGGCGTATTGGGAAAATACAAATAAATGTAAAAAAATACCAAGTATGGCTATGAAAAGCACCGGTGAAAATTATGTTTCTCAACTCAATCCTCTCCTAGAGCAAGCTTGGTGCATGAAAATACTCCTATTTGCAGCTAGAACAAATAAGCAACATAAGATAAAAGAAGAGAGTGAAGGAGGGAGTTATGGTCGTCATATGGTGCTGACATTCCATAAAGACTCGTGTATATATTCAAAGGGACCGTTGTACCACCTGCTCACAGTGTACTGAGCTGCTCACCGTGTTCTGAGCTGCTCAGAGCTCAGTGAAATACGGCTCTCCGTATTCTAACCAGTAGCGATCTGTAGACTCCATAGGTTCAGTGTCGAGACTCCGTATTAGGTGGTAATAGGTTTAGTATGGAGACTCTGTATTAGGTTTAGTATGGAGACTCCATATTAGGTGGGTAATACAAACTCCCTATAGGTTTGGTATGGAGATTCCATATTAGGTATGTGATAGGTTTAGTATGGAGACTGTGTATTAGGTGGGTAATAGGTTTAGTTTGAAGACTCGGTTTTAGGTGGGTAATAGGTTTAGTATGGAGACTGTATTAGGTGGGTAATAGGTTAAGTGTGGAGACTGTATTAGATGGGTGATAAAAATGATAATACATGTACACGGGAAGCTGCCCCAGTTGCTCCATCTATAGCAGTGTGTCTATCTGCTCACAGATGCTCCGTCTATTACCACATGTCTATCTGCTCACAGATTCTTCGTCTATTGCCGCGTGTCTATCTCCTCACATCTCCGTCTATTGCTGCGTGTCTATCTCCTCACAGATTCTCCGTCTATTGCCGCGTGTCTATCTCCTCACATCTCCGTCTATTACCGCGTGTCTATCTGCTCACAGATTCTCCGTCTATTACCACGTGTCTATCTCCTCACAGATGCTTCGTCTATTACCGCGTGTCTATCTCCTCACAGATGCTCCGTCTATTACCACATGTCTATCTGCTCACAGTTGCTCCGTCTATTACCACATGTCTATCTCCTCACAGATGTTCCGTCTATTGCCGTGTGTCTATCTCCTCACATCTCCGTCTATTACCGCGTGTCTATCCCCTCACATCTCCGTCTATTACTGCGTGTCTATCTCCTCACATTTGCTCCGTCTATAGCGGCATGTCTATCTCCTCACAGATTCTCCGTCTATTACCGCGTGTCTATCTCCTCATTCTCCGTCTATTACCGCGTGTCTATCTCCTCACATGCTCCGTCTATTACCGCGTGTCTATCTCCTCACAGATTCTCCGTCTATTACCGCGTGTCTATCTCCTCACAGATTCTCCGTCTATTGCCGCGTGTCTATCTCCTCACAGTTGCTCCGTCTATTACCGCGTGTCTATCTCCTCACATCTCCGTCTATTGCCACGTGTCAATCTCCACACATATCCGTCTATTACCGCGTGTCTATCTCCTCATTCTCCGTCTATTACCGCGTGTCTATCTCCTGACGTCTACGTCTATTACCGCGTGTCTATCTCCTCACCTCTACGTCTATTACCGCGTGTCTATCTCCTCACAGATTCTCCGTCTATTACCGCGTGTCTATCTCCTCACGTCTCCGTCTATTACCGCGTGTCTATCTCCTCACCTCTACGTCTATTACCGCGTGTCTATCTCCTCACAGATGCTCCGTCTATTACCGCGTGTCTATCTCCTCACCTCTACGTCTATTACCGCGTGTCTATCTCCTCATTCTCCGTCTATTACCGCGTGTCTATCTCCTCACATCTCCGTCTATTACCGCGTGTCTATCTCCCCACATCTCCATCTATTACCACGTGTCTATCTCCTCACCTCTACGTCTATTACCGCGTGTCTATCTCCGTCTGCTGCAGACAGGCGAGCTGCTCTCTGGGCGCCCTCTCCTGCTCCCGACCGACTCAGAACCCGGCAGTAATTTCTCCCAGGTCCTTGGGGAGGAATAAATTGCACCATTTGTGTCCATGTCTGACTCGGAGAAGGAGTTGAGGGCGGTAGTGGATTTCTGGCGTCGGCATATGGCGCACAAGACGTGGGCTTAATACTGCCAGAAGTACAATCATGCTCGTCTCTCGGCTATTTCCCTTTTTTCTCCAGTGTAATTTTGGGTGTAATATACGGAAACTGGTTTACTGTCTTCGTACGTCAAAAGTACGCAGTAAAGTTATCGATCAGTTATACCCCGATGCCTACCCGCCATAAAAACGACATGGGTGGGAGCGTATGGTATATTTTTTATATCGACTCTGGGATGTATGATTTTAGATCTTTTGAATGCTTCGTGATATTCACTCGGCTGCTGCCTCGTTCATATCTCTGTATCAAACTCGTGGAGAACTACGATTTTGACCAGAACCTGTTGATTTCTTCTTTAGTACCGTATGTGAGAGTTTCAGTTTTCCTATTATTCAAGGAAATCCTTGTTTTTCATTTCATTTTCTTTCTTGTGTAAAACAAAGGGAAAATATTGGACCTCATTCATACTCACCCCATTAAACAGTAGTTTAAACCTCATTCCATGGCCAATAACGATGTGTTTCTCATATTTACTCTGTCTCTCAAAGGCAGTCAATTCCATTTGAGATATATTTCCCATATATTTTTCCATGACTCCAACTTACACCCCTGGCATAAGTTACTGCCGCTAGTCTACAGTAGAAGTTTGGGAACTGGTAGTTGGAGCTCCACCCCCCCCCCCCCCCCCCCCACCCTCCGTCACACTTCCTGATCAATCGTGGCTCACCAATGGTACAGTGTAGTTACACAATAGATCACAAGGTCGCCGAATCGCAGGGATGATACAGTGTTGGTTACACAGGTTTGTCACAATATTGAGACAAGCCCCCAGAGAATTGCTCGGCTGTGAATTCAATACTGAATGTGATTCCAATGTTTTCGTTATGCAAGACAAATTGTTAGCGGGACAGGTTCCTTCAGAAGTGTTCCTCAGATCATTGTATGGTTTTACATACACACTACATGTACATATTATTTTATGGAAATACTGAATATTTATGGACAATCGTCCATGTCTCGTAAAAAAAAAATGTAAAGAAATTTTGAATTGAATGAAAGCGCCATTGGCTCCCTTTCATCGCTGTCAGTGTTTTTGGTATCAACACAGTACTTTATCCGTGACGTGGTATTCTACGGTGTCATTCTAAGCAGGAGGTGAAGAGTAATTATGATATATCACTCTCCCAGCAGATCTTTCGCGGCTCTAGGGCTTACTAATCTCTGCTTCAACCCAACGCTGGTTCCCCGGGTATCCACTAAGGACCAGGGGAACCAGCCAACATTTCATATTCAAAACAGGGTAACTGTGAAAAGTAACGAAACACAAACAACTCATATATTAGGTGTTGGGAAATATTTTGATTGTTAAATGAGCTTCACAGACAATTCAACTGTGTTTTTTTTCAGCTCTAAACAGCTTTATACTGTGCATCCGCAATTGATTAGAGTACACCTTCGAGTGAGCACGTCTGTCATGTTGACAAACAAAACCCTGCAACACTTGAGGTGTTTTCCACTGAAGAAAGTAATCCCAGAGACTACGTCTGATTTTATATAACAAATAACAGAAATGAGATTATTTTATTTAACATATGAATGAAATATGCATCTATATTTACAAGTAGAATACAAAGTACAGCCCAAAACGCTAAGAATTTAGGATATTTAAAAAACTGGCTTATGGGCCAGATTTGAGCCCAAACAGGCAGGTTGGGGCAGGAAGTAGGGCGCAGGATCTCTGCTAGGAGAGTGCATGTTAATGCCAGGTATTTTGTTTGTGGGGTTCAGTAATCCATAACAATAAAGGACGCACGTTATTTCTGTATACATTCATCTTCAACCAAATTGAAGCTTTAGTGTGTATGGTAATTTCTATTATAATATACCTGTGGTAGTATATCCTACCCATACGGCCCGCTTCTACCCATGTCGTATTTATATCCGTACGACACCTAGGTGACGTACAGGGTATGTATGTGGCGTATGGGGCATGTTCGGTGGCGAAATCCTAAATCTCACCCAGAAGCAAGGTTAAAAATTGGATACTTTAAGGTATATAATAATACGAAAACAGGTATACTGTGTCTGTACGTGATAAATACTTGGTAATATTGACGATAAAACGAACCTCTGCCTTCGGCATCGGTTCGTTTTATCGTCAATTCTACTGCGTATTTATCATGTACAGCCACAGTAACCCTGTTTCCGTATACTACTTTTTAGTGCTCCTAGATTTGCTCAAGACTTTGAATATGGACATTATTAAAGATAAAACTAGTTTGTAACATGTGGATTTCCTCTAACGCCTGACATGCCCAGGAATCCCCGCGAGGAGGGGTGGGGTATGTCCAGGGGTAGGCATAGCTTCGATCACCAACCTTGTGATGAATAAGAACCTTTAGAAAGTCTGGTGAGAACCTATAATGCTTAACTAGACGTTAGATCATATAGAGGAAACCCATGAAAGTTTAGGGTCTGAGTTTGAATCACGTAGTAATTCACAAGGCGAAGCCGCGTGAATTGCTATGTGGTTCAAATGAGATGGGATCGAGCCTAAACTTGAATGGGTTTCTGAATTTATCTCACCCTTAATATTGACTAATGGGCTAACATTTGTGACATTATCCCCCATTGGATATTTTTCCTAAATATCTAATGGGTGTTAGGTACGAGTTTCCAATGTTAAGTCTATGGAGAAAAATATCTGGGGTGAGATAAAGGGACTGAAGCACGTCTATGGTTCTCTCTATATCGAAGCTACACTGGTTCTATCACTAGTATCAGTGACACTGACAGTAACCCTATTCTTATCAGTATCAATGACACAGACTGTGTATCAGCAATCTAGGTGCTCGACCCTGCTCTTATCTAATCTGCAGTAGCTATGTATACATGCTTCGATATGGTACCCTACACTATGGCGGAAGCTGGGTGTTTTCCCGTTTGTGGCAGATGTTTTACTTGTGATATGATGGCAACCATGTTTGCCGGGAATAAGACGCCTTGAGCCCTTTACCTTTTGAGCCTCCTGTCAGTGCGAAAACGTCGACGCCTTGAGCCCACCCCGTGGACGCCTTGAGCCTACCCCAATTTAGTTCCGATTGGCGGGTTAGGGGTAGAAAAGGGTTGGGTTGATGTAACATATAAAAACCTATATTTTCACTGTCATGCAGATGGACTTGTACAGGAAATCTTAAAAGTTAAATTGGCAACTTAGACAAGAAATCCACATTATCGGTTTGTTTAACAGATCATAAATGTGCATTAGAATCTACAGTTGGTGTGACTTCTTGCCAGGTTGGCTTGCCTGTTGGAAACTCAACATGCGTATACATGCTTGCTGGGTATAATCTGATGAGACAGACATCCGGACGTCCTGCAATATAGTACTAGATACATTCTTTTTAGAAATTAAGAAGTGAAAATAAGCGATTCAATATATTTTGACTCTCATTATGCTGAATATGTTAACCCTAAAAACCTATAAAAGCCTATGTTTTGGGCCTTGAAACTAGTCCTAACGGACACCGTGCGTAAGCGGACAGTTATTTAGGTACTAAAATGCCTAAAACCCCGTGTAAGCGACCACCTCCGACGTCCACCCGACTAAAAATAGATAAACCTGTGGTTTTCATGAGAGTGAGTCAGTATATTCATAGAAAATACATTTTGTAATTCAAAGCTCAATAACTTCGGATCCAACTAAGGTATTGGAAAAAGGATTTCAGTTCTACCATCTCTTCTCTCTCCTCAACATATCGGTATTTTACACTTGATTATTGGCCCGGAGGAAACTCTAAAACCCCTTGTAAGCAGACACCCCGCATAAGCGGTCACTTTGGCCCGGAACGGAGGGTGTTCGCTTACGCGGGGTTTTACTGTATATGCCTTCAGTCTGTCACATAGATAGTTCGTTATGATGACAGCTATAAGCCATCTGTCTGTCACATAGACAGTACGTTATGATGACAGCTATAAGCCATCTGTCTGTCACATAGACAGTACGTTATGATGACAGCTATAAGCCATCTGTCTGTCACATAGACAGTACGTTATGATGACAGCTATAAGCCATCTGTCTGTCACATAGACAGTACGTTATGATGACAGCTATAAGCCATCTGTCTGTCACATAGACAGTACGTTATGATGACAGCTATAAGCCATCTGTCTGTCACATAGACAGTACGTTATGATGACAGCTATAAGCCATCTGTCTGTCACATAGACAGTACGTTATGATGACAGCTATAAGCCATCTGTCTGTCACATAGAGAGTGCCTTATGACGACAGATATAGATGCCCTCTGTCTCTCACGCAGATCGTACCTCACTCTCCACAATGACAGCTATATGTCTCCAGTCCGTCACCTCCATAGTACCCGCCCTCTGTCAGGGCTGTAGACAATACGTGTCTCCTGTCAGGCTATTGACAATACCCGCCTCTCCATCCATCTCCGCACAGCGCCTGTCGCCTGGCGCTGACTTCTCGTTGCCGTCCCCGCCTGAAGACCACAGAGAGGAGTGGCCCGGGGAGGGGGAGGGGCGGCCCGGGGAGGGGGAGGGGCGGCCCGGGGAGGGGGAGGGGCCCGGGGAGGGGGAGGGGCCCGAGGAGGGGGGGGCGGCCTGGGGAGGGGGAGGGGCGGCCTGGGGAGGGGGAGGAGTGGCCCGGGGAGGGGGAGGGGCGGCCTGGGGAGGGGGAGGGGCGGCCCGGGGAGGGGGAGGGGCCCGGGGAGGGGGAGGGGCCCGAGGAGGGGGGGCGGCCCGGGGAGGGGGAGGGGCGGCCCGGGGAGGGGGAGGGGCGGCCCGGGGAGGGGGAGGAGCGGCCCCGGGGAGGGGGAGGGGCGGCCCGGGGAGGGGGAGGGGCGGCCCGGGGAGGGGGAGGAGGGGCCCGGGGAGGGGGAGGGGCGGCCCGGGGAGGGGGAGGGGCGGCCCGGGGAGGGGGAGGGGCCCGGGGAGGGGGAGGGGCCCGAGGAGGGGGGGCGGCCTGGGGAGGGGGAGGGGCGGCCTGGGGAGGGGGAGGAGTGGCCCGGGGAGGGGGAGGGGCGGCCTGGGGAGGGGGAGGGGCGGCCCGGGGAGGGGGAGGGGCCCGGGGAGGGGGAGGGGCCCGAGGAGGGGGGGCGGCCCGGGGAGGGGGAGGGGCGGCCCGGGGAGGGGGAGGGGCGGCCCGGGGAGGGGGAGGGGCCCGGGGAGGGGGAGGGGCCCGAGGAGGGGGGGCGGCCTGGGGAGGGGGAGGGGCGGCCTGGGGAGGGGGAGGAGTGGCCCGGGGAGGGGGAGGGGCGGCCTGGGGAGGGGGAGGGGCCCGGGGAGGGGGAGGGGCCCGAGGAGGGGGGGCGGCCCGGGGAGGGGGAGGGGCGGCCCGGGGAGGGGGAGGGGCGGCCCGGGGAGGGGGAGGGGCGGCCCGGGGAGGGGGAGGGGCCCGGGGAGGGGGAGGGGCGGCCCGGGGAGGGGGAGGGGCCCGGGGAGGGGGAGGGGCGGCCCGGGGAGGGGGAGGGGCCCGGGGAGGGGGAGGGGCCCGAGGAGGGGGGGCGGCCCGGGGAGGGGGAGGGGCCCGAGGAGGGGGAGGGGCGGCCCGGGGAGGGGGAGGGGCGGCCCGGGGAGGGGGAGGGGCGGCCCGGGGGAGGGGGGAGGGGCGGCCCGGGGAGGGGGAGGGGCGGCCCGGGGAGGGGGAGGGGCGGCCCGGGGAGGGGGAGGAGCGGCCCGGGAGGGGGAGGAGGGGCCCGGGGAGGGGAGGAGCGGCCTGGGGAGGGGAGGAGCAGCCTGGGGAGGGGGAGGAGCGGCCTGGGGAGGGGGAGGGGCGGCCCGGGGAGGGGAGGAGGGGCCCGGGGAGGGGGGAGGGGCGGCCTGGGCTCTACTCTCAGCATCGTCTAGTAGCACTCCGTCATGACGAGCAGCTCGCTCGTTTCACTGAGCGCCTGTCATGACGAGTAGCTCGCCTTTTTTCCCGGTATATCGCCAAGTGTGGGAGGGCCTCCTACCGGGGACCCCACTCCGCGGGAATACACATATTCAACGTTCAACTGGTCAAGTATCACAGAATGGAGCCTATTCTAATAAGAATTGGCCTCGATTTATACAGAATGATTGTAAAAGGGATCCCCCGCCCTCCCACCACCAATTCCTTGAACCATCAACTGCCCACCCCCGCCCCCGCCCCCCACTCCGCCTGAGTTTTGTGTTAGTCGGGGCCCGGGACCGCGCCTACGTCATTGACGTTACGTCATTGACGTGCCTGTCGCCGCCCCCTCTAGTGGCGGGCGGCGTTTAGGACCTGCCCGCCAGGTGGCGCGTCGACAGATGGGAGAGCGCCGTCAGGGGGCGCTGTGAGGGGGCGCGGCGATCGGCAGACATTAGCGCCAATCAATAGAGCGGCGGGGCGGGCGGTGTACGGCGGGCGGTGTACGGTGTACGGGGGGCGGCGGGCGGTGTACGGTGTATGTCGGGCGGCAGGAGGATGGCGGTGTACGGTGTACGGTGTACGGCGTACGGCGGGCGGTGTACGGTGTATGTCGGGCGGCAGGAGGATGGCGGTGTACGGTGTACGGTGTACGGGGGGCGGCGGGCGGCGTGGGCGACGTGCCGATGTTTGCCGTCCGCGGCCGCATGGATTTCTCTGACGGGTGGTGGAGAAAAATGACCAGTCTCGACGTCAAATAAGCAGCCGTCCGCCCTCCCCCGCCCCCGCCTACCGCCCGCCTACCTCCCCCCAGCCTACCTCCCCGCCTCCAGCCCCCGCCCGGCATACGCCGCTCGTCCGCCTACACCTCGGCTTATGGATGTTTGAGGAAACAGGCTACGCTATGTGCCCTACATAAGTTTACGTTTGACAGTCGGGCGGGGGCCGGTCGGATCCGGGCGGGGGCCGGGCGGGGGCCGGGCGGGGGCCGGGCGGGGGACGGGCGGGGGCCGGGCGGGGGCCGGCGGGGGACGGGCGGGGGCCGGGCAAATTCGGGCGGGGGACGGGCGGGGACCGGGCGGGGGCCGGGCGGGGGCCGGGCGGGGACTTGGCGGGGGCCGGACAAATCCGGGCGGGGGCCGGGCGGGGGACGGGCGGGGACCGGGCGGGCTGTGGTTGACGTTTGATAGTCGGGCGGGGCATGGCGGGGGCGTTGGACCGGTCGGGGGCGGGAGCCGGGAGGGGCGGTGTACGGGGGCCGGGCGGGCAGCGGCCGGGTGTTTAGCGGGCGGGCAGCGGCCGGGTGTTTAGCGGGCGGTGAGCGGGCGGTTAGCGGGCGGCCAGTTGACAGCGGGTGACGGGCGTCAAGTAGGGGCCCGCTCCTGGCCTTGAGACCGGAGCCTGCTGCGTATGATTGATTTATCGCCCGCCCCGCTCCACCGCTCCACCTTGCTCCGTGCGTGGCGGGCGTGATCCATGACTCTCGCCCGGTCCGCGGATCCCGCATGCATCCTAATGAGTCTTTATGCACCAGTACAGCTCCGTGATGTATGAGGCCCGCCGCCCTCTATACGCCACCCTCATCTGCAATGCAATCTACCATCTGGACGTCCAGTGTGTGTACCCACAAATATATCACCGTGAAGTTTGATATATCCATTACCTCTTCTTATGTATTATATATTAGCATTATTCTTTATGGTTCTCCAGAAGGTTGGCTGAATTATTCGTCTCTGTGGTTATTGGCGATGCATTTTTGACATCCGCAAGTAGATTGTGTGCCCATTAATACATCACACTGGAGTTTTATATGCAAAAGATGTATCCATTACCACCCTTTTTAGGGGTAAATATCGCCAAGGATTTCAAGGGAAAAACATGTCTCAGGGAAATGAAACCCTACAATTTAGACCAAGAGATTGTGTTCGAGTACAGAATCTCGGCAGGATTTGTCTCAGACAAACACCCTGTGAGTTACATGAATCCCATCGTGTGGCTCCCACTTAGAGTGGAATTTACACGTTGGGTTTTCATGTACCTCACAGGGTTCAAAATCTCATGAGATTCTGTTTCTTTTAAGGGGAATTGTGTTTGAGTACAAAATCTCAGCAGGATTTGTATCAAACACCCTGTGAGGTAAATGAATCTCAGCAGGATTTGTCTCAGACAAACACCCTGTGAGGTACATGAATCTCAACAGGATTTGTCTCAGACAAACACCCTGTGAGGTACTTGAATCTCAGCAGGATTTGTCTCAGACAATCACCCTGTGAGGTACATGAATCTCAGCAGGATTTGTCTCAGACAAACACCCTGTGAGGTACATGAATCTCAACAGGATTTGTCTCAGACAAACACCCTGTGGGGTACATGAATCTCAGCAGGATTCGTCTGAGACAAACACCCTGTGAGGTACATGAATCTCAGCAGGATTTGTCTCAGACAAACATCCTATGCGGTACATGAATCTAAGCAGGATTTGTCTCAGACGTGAGAGAACGTGGGAGAACGTGGGGAGAACGTGTGAAGAACATTTCTCTCACCATAATCTAAATTTGAAACCTGTTTAATGTCAAAATCTCATGAGATTCTGTTCCTTGTTAGGGGTGATTGTCGCCGACAATAGCAACAGAAAAAAGTTATCTCAGCAAAATGAAACCCTGTAATTCACACAAGGAGATTGTGTTCCAGTACCAAATCTCAACAGGATAAACTGCCTGTCTCAGATAAACTGCCTGTGAGGTACGTGAATCACATCGTGTGAATCCCTCTTAAGCGCCAGATCCACTAAGGCGATTTTCCATGCGAATTTGGGTTCGCAGACGTTTGCAGACGTTCGCAGACGTTCGTATGGACATGCAAACGCCTTGCGACAATATCTAATATATTTATTAGAAACCGAACGAGAGGCAGGTCGTGTATTAATACACGAGGCGTAGCCGAGTGTAGTGAGGAACAGACCTGACCAGAGTGGCATAGACACTGACAAGTCTAACTCGAGTTCGGTTTTGTATTTATCTTACCCCGTCTCTGCTTTTGTATTACTAAAAGATAGATATTGACTCAACGACCAACAGAACTTTTTTCATAGTAGCTGACATCCTGCTCTCTGATTGGTCAATAATGTCATTACTCTAGTGGCATAAAAAACACTTTATGTCACGGCCTGCCACATAAAATTTGCCTATGTTAAGTCTATGGTTTTTTTTTTATTAGGGGTAGGATAATGAATATTATCGCATGGGATTCTCACAGTCGCATGGGTCGTAGACGCATTCGCTTGGTCGCCTTAGTGGATCTGGCGCTTTAGGATCGTATCGTGTAGCACAGAAATCTTCTGACGCGGACCCCCCCCCCCCCCCTCCTCCGTGGTTACGCCAGGCTTCACCCACCGGGCCCGGGCAGGGAAGGGTTTAACAGCATTTCCTAGATTGCCTCCACGACCACGAAATCGCATTTGCTTCAAAGAAACCAAATCGACGGATTCCATTTAAAATCGATTTGCCGGTTCCTAGCGTGGCACACCCGGCATACAGGGGACCGTTGGGGTACCAGCAGTCGTACTGAGGTCAGACGGCAGAGGTCAGTCAAGGGCATTGTACGGACGTATTGGTGTCAAAAGGATGACATATTTCAGAGGAAATTTGATGAGTGAAAGATATCATACAACGAAATATTTCTGTTGTAATTTGTTGTATTTGAATGTAACCCCTACCTTTTAATTGTTGTTTATTTATAATTGCACGCTCTTTCATCGATGATGATTATACGACTTGATCCTAGTTTTAACACTGTCCGGGTCACAGTGGACTAAAGAAGAAACCAATAAGTTTTGTCCAAACTCCTCATTCTCCATGCGTTTTATGTGGAGTGATATCAACGAGGTGACAGCTGAGTGTATATATCACAAAGCATTCAAACGAGTTGGAGAACAATGACTTTGACCAAAACGAGTTGCGTTCTGTATTTATCTCCCCCTGTACACACTAAACTAATGGGCGACACACAGAATATAGACCATGGGGAACGGACTGCAATACTCATAAGGGGACATGGAGAACGAGCTCCCAATGTTAAGCCTATGGGACAAAAATACCAGGGATGAGATAAAAGCCTTGTTTCTGCGCTGTCGCCCATTTGGTCGATCCTTTCTATTTTTAACAGTTCCTGTTAAGTTTCCCCCTCTTGTTATGCCGTCAGTGAGCCGGCCTTATTTAGCTCTATCCCCCTCACGCCGGCCTGTTCTCTAACAGGACCCCGCGTTGTGCATTAGGCGGTGGACGTGACCTTCAGAAGGTCATTGGTGCCTCCTCAGTGTCAGTCCCGCCCGGTAAACGGCGCCACTTGATCCCGCCGCCCGCCACTCTCCTAGCAGAGATTAGCAAGCGTTAGCGCATGGGAGGATCTGCTGGGAGAGTGCCCCCCGCCAAAGATCGTGCTCTAATAACCGCCGCGCCGCCCTCACGGCCGCCAGGGGCCGCCACTCACTTCCGCCCGTCACCAGGGGGCATCCACTCTCCTAGCAGAGATCCTGTGCTCTACTTCCTGCGGCTACTCTCCTAGCAGAGATCCTGCGCTTTACTTCCTGCGGCCACTCTCCTAGCTGAGATCCTGTTCTTTACTTCTTGCGGCCACTCTCCTAGCAGAGATCCTGCGTTCTACTTCCTGTGGCCACTTGTATCTCTGCCTTAACCTGCCTGTGTGGGTCAAAATCTGGCCCATACCCAGTTTTTCAAACATCCTAAATTCTGAGCACTTTGGGGAGTATTTTGTGCTCTGCTTGTATATATAGTGACACTAATGTGTACATATGGTAAATGACATACCCAGGGAACCAGCGTTGGGTTGAGGCAGAGATTAACAAGTGCTCGCGCTGCGAAAGATCTGGGAGGAGAGTGGAGGGTACCTTTCACTGGCGCCACTAGGGGAGGCACTAGTAGGGCGTACAGATGGCGCTGACCTATGTGAAGGTGAGGAGGAGGAGGAGGAGTGGAGTGTGCTGCTCCACGGGGCGGGCTAAGGGGCGGCTGTTTGCGGCTTTATATCGGAGTACAGCGCAGTCTCGTTAGGAGTAATTTTCATCCATAACTGCTCTGGATAAAGTGTGACTGCGGGATCTTGGGACGGTCGGGATCTTAACGGACACTGAAAGTTTTTAACTTTCATGAAGATGAGGAGGTTTCCTCCATGGTATATAATTTAAAGAATGTCTGGTAGGTATATCCTATATCCTATACCCAGTTCTAGACTTTATCTCACCCCAGATATTTTTTCTCCATAGACTTAACATTGGGAACTCGTATCTAATGCCTATTAGATATTTATGAAAAATATCCAATGGGGGATAATGTCACAAATGTTAGCCCATTAGTCAATATTAAGGGTGAGATAAATTCAGAAACCCATTCAAGTTTAGGGTCAGAGCTCGATCCCATCTCATTTGAATCACGTAGTAATTCACTCGGCTTCGCCTTGTGAATTACTATGCGATTCAAACTCGATGGGATACGGGCTCTGACCCTAAACTGTCATAGGTTTCCTCTATAGTATATAATTTACAAAATGTCTGGTAGGTATATCCTATACCCAGTTCTTGACTGTACAGCAAGAGTACGAGGCGTAGCTTTGCACCTTCTTCACCTAACGCTTTGCCAGATCTTGACTGTACGCCTATCATATTTAAGCAACATGTGCACACATATACACAGTGTATCCGGGAATGTGTGCTGTGAACTAGAACTTCCATTGCCATCAGCAGACACATGTGGACCTGATAAGACGCTACTGAGGTATACAGTGGGGTCGTGTCCTCCTGAAGACGGTCCTGCCTACAGGAGGAGCAGGCCTGGAGAAGGTTAGGGGCTCCTCTCACGGGACACGGCTCCTGCATGATGCCTGGAGCCACGCTCCGAGAAGAGTATCCTGTACCCTTCAGGCTTCAGAGTGAGGAGGCAGATAATGCTACCCTCAGGTCTCAAAACGGTTACTGGAGAACTCGAGCCGAAACGAACTCGACCCGTAGTTGTCAGGAGAACTCGACCCGTTTTGGACAAATCCATTGGAGAACTCGAACCGTTCCAGATACTTATGAATAAGACATTTTCATATACAAGTAAGGGGCTGATTAGTTAGCTTTTAGACTAATAAACCAACGCATATAGAAAATAAGTCCAGCTAGGTTTAGGGTTAGGGTTTGGGATAGGGTTAGGGTTTGGGATAGGGTTAGGGTTAAGGATAGGGTTAGGGATAGGGTTAGGGATAGGGTTAGGGATAGGGTTAGGGATAGGGTTAGGGATAGGGTTAGGGATAGGGATAGGGTTAGGGTTAAGGATAGGGTTAGGGATAGGGTTAGGGATAGGGATAGGGTGAGGGTTAAGGGATAGGGATAGGGTTAGGGATAGGGTTAGGGTTAAGGGATAGGGATAGGGATAGGGTTAGGGTTAATGGTAGGGTGTTCTGTTCGTTTTCTTCCCCAGAGAAGACTCAATTTGAGGTCAAGATAATATATTTTCTACTAAATATAGTATTTATTCACAGTTGAGATACTTGAGTAGGGAAGATTTAAAACGGGTCGAGTTCGTTACGGGTCGAGTTCTTAAAACGGGTCGAGTTCGTTACGGGTCGAGTTTTTTACGGGTCGACTTCGTTACGGGTCGAGTTCTCCAGTATTCCTCAAGTCTGGGGGTCGTTGAATAAAGGTAGTTCGTTTCTTTTGCTGATGCCGGACGATACGTGAACTCCAACGATAGAAGACATCCTGGGCGATTTTGTTTCCATTCAGTGTTGTTTGATAAAACAGAAGGTATTTTTTGTAAATTAAAGTATTTGTATATAACACCTTATAAGACCTTTAGGTTGCTCTTTTAATCAATACATCTGATGCTTACAACACATTATTTTATACAACACTATGGCCCCAAAGACATTTCTAGGATATTTCTCACCTGCCGCAAACTCACTCAAAGCTCCCTCTTACAAAAATCACGAAATAAAATCAGCAACGTATTTCAAAACTCCCTGTGGATTCTGTGTGAGACAGCTTGCAGCTACACCTAGACGTCGGTCCCCACATTTCATTCCCTCCGATGTTCACCTACATTTAGCCTTCCCCTGCCGTCTTCTCGCCACAGAACATGCCCGGTGGCTCCCCCTGTCGCCATGCTGCCCCCCCCCCCCCCCCCCCCGGGTGCTGGCTTAGGCTGTAGGTACGTCCTCCTCTGAGTGTAAGCCCCTTTTCTTCTCCACGGCGACAACGTCGTTTTCTGACAGCAGCCCCCACCCACCACCCATCTCCTCACATCCCATCCCCTTCCCATTTCCCTAACCAGGGGCCCTCGCCCCCCACCCCCAGCCCCTTACCCCCATCGCACCTCTCAGCCTCAGGGCAGACGAGAAATGGGATGGAAATCCTACAATATTTAAGGCACCCAATTTACGCGCGAAATGGAAACGTAATACGCGCCTTACCGTGCCGCGCCACCTGACGGACCGGGGCCGAGACGCTGCCGAGACGCCGGGGGGACGCGGGGGGACGCTGGGGGGACGCCCACTTGGAAACCGGGGCATTATTTTAGAGCGCGCATGCGCTGTGATTGAGGGAGGGAGGGGAAGGGGGAGGGAGGGGGAAGGAAGGAAGGAAAGATGAGGAGGGAAGGAAGGAGGGAGGAAAGATGAGGAGGGTTGGAAGGAGGGAGGGGGAAGGAAGGAAGGGAAGATGAGGGAGGGAGAATGGGAGAGAAGTAGGCCGGCAGGGAGGGAAGAAAGGAAGGAA
The DNA here is from genome assembly GCA_950022655.1 of Alentia gelatinosa. Taxonomy (NCBI): domain Eukaryota; kingdom Metazoa; phylum Annelida; class Polychaeta; order Phyllodocida; family Polynoidae; genus Alentia; species Alentia gelatinosa. Next base: position 44,953,623 of record OX465591.1, read on the forward strand.
GGAAGGAAGGAAGGAAGGAAGGAAGGAAGGAAGGAAGGGTCAGATGGAGGGAGGCAGGAAGGGAAGGAAGGATACAGGCAGAGAGGGAGAGAAGGAGTGAGGGGGAAGAGGAATAGGAAAGGAGGAGGGAGGGAGGAAGATAAGGAGGGAGGGGGAGGAGGAAAAGGAAGGGAGAGAGGAATAAGAGGGTAGGGGGAGGGAGGGAGACAGGCAGGCAGTGAGAGGGAGGCAGGGAGGGAAGGAGGGAGGAAGGGAGGAATAAGAATGTAGGGGGGGGGGGTAGGAAGGGGGCAGGGAGGGATAAGACGGTAGGGGGAGGGATGGGGGGAGGAAGGAGGGCGGGAATTACCCTGCACCCACACCCAGGTATTTTCCGAGTGGCTGCACGGAGACGAAATGAAGTTATGACTGGCTGTCACAGCGCTCCCCGCGGACGGGTGGCCAACGAGCGGCCAGTTGTTCCCCTGCCGCGCCAAGCTTGTCTGAACACCGAAATTATCGTCCGCTATGTACACATCGCCCGCTGTGCCTGCAGTAATACTCCCCGCCCGCCCAGATACCCGCGCGTCGCCCGCTCTCCGCGCACTGCGACTGTTGACACAGCGACCGTTCTCATCAGCTCCAGCTAAGAGCGGAGATTTCTCACTATCGCTGAAGTATCGTTCGTTATGACAGATCTTTCTTTTTTGCGCGGGAATCTGGGCGGCGGCTGGGGTCGTCACGCTGCTGTGGATTGACGGTTAGATCGATCAGGGTGCGGGGTAGTATTATTATTAGACTTGCCTCAGTCCCTGTGTCCTACCCCTCCACCCCTTCTGAGTGACACAGGGACTGGTCTCATCCTAGAATGGCCTCAGTCCCTGTATCCTACCCTCCACCCCTTCTGAGTGACACAGGGACTGGTCTCATCCGTAATCGAAGATGTAGACTGGCGCAATTTTGCGCCACACTCCCCAAGCAGAGGTCTGGCTACTGGTCAGGATATCTGCTTGGAGATTGATACCCTCTCATTTTGATCTCAATCGAGACATAGTCAGGAGTACGCGAAATATATTGCTATGACAACAAAGGCTGCCAGGGAACTGGAGGAGAGGAGGGGGAGGGGTAGAGGGAGGTATAGGGTTACAGGGAGTGGCTTGGGGTCATAAACAGGAGATTCTGGTCAGAGTGGACAAGTCTTTGATTAATGGGCCAGTCAGAGAAGGACACATGCGATAATGAATTGTATTCTGATTTTCTTTAATCATTTGATGACTGTTCATAACCAAAGACTTGCGCAAGTCTACGGCCGCCCCTTAGGGTGTGTGTGTGTGTGGGGGGGGGGGGTTATAGTGAACGATATCTCCAAACCCTCGCTCGTCCACGTATCGACGACCACTTCTATGTACCCGCCTCACCCCCCCGACACTGACCGTCGCCCAGTTGTCATCTTTTTCAAAGTCGAGTGACGGCGATGGTTGGCAGGGCTCCTATCGGGCGTCGTTTTTCATGTTTTCCCCATTATTCGTGGAGAATTTATCGGTCAATCTTCCGCTACACCCCTCCACCATCATCCATGTGTTACGGGGGTAGCAGTGATAGAGTTATGGCTCTGGTGGCAGGCTGGGTATTTATTGGAAACAAGACGACATGTCGAGTCGGTCGGAATGAAACCGCCGCGTCATCATCACCCGGGCCACTGAGCCGACGCCGTGACGTCACACACTGACACGTGACGTCACCTCATGACGTCACGTGTCAGCGGCGTGGGGCACGGGGTGACTGCCTCGTGTCATGTGGTGACCAGCGTGTGTGGTGTGTGTCACTTGGTGTGTCACTGGGGTCGGTGACCTTTGTATGTCGTAGGGATTACAAATATATATCACTTGTAATTGTAATGTAGTTATCCACGGAAATCCTTATTTTTTATATCCACTTTACAAAATAGTCTTTGTGATGTAATTTGCCCGCTCAAATTTGATAATAAACAATAATTTGCACGCTCTGAATTCCATCTGTTCCTCGATATTTTGTTCAGAAATACTCACCTTATTCTTCGAATTCGGTGAATATTTCCGACCAAAATATCTCTGGACAGATTCCATTCAGTGGCACTAACCATGTTTCCATATACTACTCCCCGCCGTCCCCCGCCCGTGTCTATCGGCGGGCGGGCTGAGTAGCGGCCGACCTCTCCCCTGTCGTCGTTACAGTATAAAATCAACGACTGACCTCAAACAGGGACCGTTTCGTCCCCAGTAAGGACGTTTCCTAATACCACTCCCTTGCTCCCCCGCCGGCCTGTGTCTATCAGCGGGCGGGCTGAGTAGCGGCCGACCTCTCCCCTGTCGTCGTTACAGTATAAAATCAACGACTGACCTCGAAGAGGGACCGTTTCATCCCCAGTAAGGACGTTTCCTAATACCACTCCCCCCGCCCCCCGCTCCCCTGCCGGCCCGTGTCTATCGGCGGGCGGGCTGAGTAGCGGCCGACCTCTCCCCTGTCGCCGTTACAGTATGAAATCGGCGACTGACCTCGAACAGGGACCTTTTCATCCCCAGTAAGGACGTTTCCTAATACCACTCTCCCCCGCCTCCCACTCCCCCGCCGGCCCGTGTCTTTCGGCGGGCGGGCTGAGTAGCGGCCGACCTCTCCCCTGTCGTCGTTACACGCGCCGATAGCACGCGGCGCTCTTTATGCGGCCGCCTGTCGCTCTCAGAGATAGCAGTGAGCAATGTGGACGTCGCTCGCCCCGGTCGCCGCTATCAGCGACCGCCTCACAAGACGCTCGCCCGCTCCTGGGTCCCACTGATAGCGAGCGGCCAGCAGCCGGGGCCTGTTGAATAATCTAGGATCGTACATGGAAACCCTCTGGACGTATAATTATATAGAACGACCTGACCATGCTGGCTGGACCATGCTGTACATGCTACAGAACGAGATGGGGAGTCATTGGTTTTATGATTATATAGAACGACCTGACCATGAGTAAATAACATCAATTCCTATCGAGTTTTGGTAAGCGTGGTAAATGTTATATATTTACGCCCTTCCCCCCTCCCCCTACCACTCTTTCCTGTTCACTTTCCCTCTTTTTCCTCTCCCTCTTTTTCCTCTCCCTCCCTCCCTGCCTGCCTCCCTCCCTGCCTCCCTCCCTCCCTGCCTGCCTCCCTCCCTGCCTGCCTCCCTCCCTCCCTCCCTCCCTCCCTGCCTCCCTCCCTGCCTCCCTCCCTGCCTGCCTCCCTCCCTCCCTGCCTCCCTCCCTCCCTCCCTGCCTGCCTGCCTCTCTCCCTCCCTCCCTCCCTGCCTCCCTCCCTCCCTCCCTCCCTCCTTCCCTCCCTCCCTCCCTCCCCCCTTCCCTCCCTCCCTCCCTCCTTCCCTCCTTCCCTCCCTCCCTTCCTTCCTCCCTTCCCTCTTCCACTCTCTCGTTCTCTCACTCCCCTCCTTCCCTCTCCTTCTCAAGTTCTCTCTTCATCCAGGTGCTGTCCTGTCCCAGGCCTGGCACTACACCATTGCCTATCACCTCTGTCCTGGTTAGACCCTGTGTATATGGCGTATTTGTGACGTTATTGTCCACTGTGTACGCTCTCATTTTCCCCGGAGACCCACCTACGTAGGCTATGACGTCACGCTCTAGGCGGGAAATTCAAACATCAGCTTATAGGAGCCATATCTGGATTGGACCATGCCTGTCATGTAATGGACTAAGTGGGTGTTATGTAGCACGTTCAATATCGTTAATAATTATGGATTGTGGTGCACGTAAGACGGCGAGTGGGGGGCGGTTGATAGTCACGGACCATGAGAATGTAGGGTGTCAAAAGATCCCTGTTGACACATGAGTCGCGAGCTAAAACGGATGCCAGCACTCGTGTCACCAGACAAGACTGGCGACGAGGTATTATTAGAAGCTAACTCCGCATCGTGTATAAAAGTGGTGAGCTTTAAAAAATCTAGTCATATCAGCTTATATGCTTTCATGTGTTTCATCAGTCACATGCATTACCTCGGTAAATGTGTAGGGGTGAGATTTCTACCTGAATTCATCACATAGATTCGATCACCACCCTCGTGGTGTAAAAGAACCTTCAGAAAGTCTGGTAAGGACCCATAATGGTTGGCATGACCTTAAATCAAACTAAACAAACGAAACAAACATTGACTGTTTAAACATTGATTGGCTGTCACGAGTATTGAGTAGTTTCTATACAGGAAACCTATGAAGGTTTATGGTCAGAGCTCGTATCCCATCGAGTTTGTATCACGTAGTAATACCAAACCAAAATGAATCGCATATTTTCAGTAGATATGGATCAAGTGTGGTACAGATTTTATCTCAACCTTGTGAATGAATAATGGACTAACATTTGTCACATCATCCCCCATTGAGTTTTCTTTGACAATACTCAATGGGCGTTGAGTACGAGTTCCCAATGTTAAATGTTGAAAAACGGGGCCTAGCTCTACACCTCCTTTACCCACCGCGTTTTGAGGTTTCCCGTATACCCCAACGGAACGAAAATGTTACGTATATCTATATATATATATATATATATATATATATATATATATATATATATATATATATATATATATATATAATTATCAGCATATGTCAATATGATATACGAGTTCCCAATGTCAGGTCTATGGGAAAGAATACCGGAGGTGAGACAAAGACTAATGAATGCCCATAAACCAAAGACCTGAGCAAGTCTACCTGCGACCCACACTGTGACCAGTACCTGCCCCCCTCCCCACCAGAGAGCGCCACTGGAGACAGGCTTAGTATGAGGCACCGTGAGAGGGTCTAGAAGAAGCAGGGGGAGGGGGAGGGGGGTGGAAGGTGCCATCCATCAACCCCGACACTTACCCTGCACGCAAGCCAGTCACATCCTCGTGAATGCCAGGACACTTTTTCCCGACCAGGAAGCCTATTATGCCTTATCAAGCTAAGTGATGGCGGGGGGAGGGAGGCGGAGGGGGTGGGTGAGGGGTTAGCGGAGGGGTATGCGGTGAAAGATGGAAGCTGATGGCAAGGGCTGAGTTATTGGGGTTGTTGGTAAAGTGCAGCGGGAGCTGTGGGAGGGGTGCTATGGAGCGGGTGGCAGCAGGTGGGGAGATTTCTATTTTTTTTATATTGAGCAAAAAGTGTCCTCTGCCTTAGCAGCATGGTAGACACACTGCTATATCGAAAGGGAGTCCTACTCATACCATATCTATAAGTAAAAGGACATGCCCTCGGCAAATGCGTAGGGCGTAGGATTTCTACCTATATTCATCTCATAGATTCGATCACCACCCCTGTGGTGAAAAACCATTGAGAAAAGCTGAACCTTGAGATGGTCCATTGTATATTTATATATATATTCATATATACATACATGTATATATATATGTGTGTATATATATATATATATATATATATATATATATATATATATATATATATATATATATATATATATATATATATATATATATATACACACATATACATGTGTATACTCTCAGGATCCGCTGGGAGGTTCTCCATATAAATATATATAGATATAGATATTTCTATGTATGCATTTTTCTATGTATGTCGTATATATATATACATACTCTTTGGATCTCCTGTGATGTTAAGCAAACAAACAAAAATCCCCAAAACAGTGGCTTTGCAGCTTTGCAGGGGATGAGGACCTGAGCTGAGGCATTCATTAGATAATCTTGTTTATGTGTCTTCCATCCACCACAGTGTCCATATGCCTCTAATCTCTATTCTGTGTACCTGGCCTTCTCATCAACTGCCCATCTCTGTCTGCAATAAAGTGAAACTCGAAGCCACTTGCTGTATGTAGAGCAGCCTCTGAGGCACACAATCACACCATAAAGGCCGACAGGCTGCTCTCCTAATGCCAGCCACCCAGCAGCTAAATGTCAGCCCAGCAGCCCAGCAGCCCAGCAGCCCAGCAGGCAGGGCCCAGAGACTCAGAGGCAGTCCACAGTCAGAGACATGACAGGGTGTGAAGGTTTGCCGACAAATGACGGAATTCCGATATTTCCTACACACTGGCAGCACCCTCAATGTTAGAGTGGGATCTCCTGTTTAGTTTCCATTTATCTCGCTTCAAATACTAAAATTGGAATATATATATTTGTCGAATAATAGCCATTCTGTATCAGTATGATGTTATAAAATACTCCTTTTTGGTTTATGTTTCTTCAGATACTGAAAGTTAGTTTAATCAAGAGAAATGAGAATGTATATCGATTCATTGCCACATTCTGTTCAAATATAGTGTAAAAATATCACATTGTAGAATTCAACGGGGACGATGTCACAAATGCTAGCCAATTAGTCAGTGATAGGGGTGAGATAAAATCTCTGAACTGGATTGATCCAGGGCCACTGATAATACGCCATTCATGTTGGTTTCCTGCACAATATCACATAAATATTCCCCTCTCTGTGCTCTGACCTAAATCTAAGCCCCTGATGGCACTGTCTGTGTGAGGGTGAGATTTAGGGGTTGGGACTCCAGGGTGGGAGTAGGTAGTGATAAGGGGCATTATCCTACCCCTAATAAAAAAACTCCATAGGCTTAATATTGGGTCACTGTATTCGGTCTGGAATTCAGAAAAATGAAAAATATCGCTCTGGTGGGATACACTTGACAAATGACGTCATGTGTTAATGTAGATGTAATTTAGACGGGCGGGGGAGGATAAATTCTAAACCAAACTCGAGTTAGTCATGTTATTGTTCATCGCACTCCGTCAAGATCGCGTATTACTGCTCTCGGCTTCGCCTCGCGCAGTAATACGCGATCTTGCCGTCGTGCGATAAACAACACCACTAACTCTTGTTTGGTTCCTCCATATTACACAGTGCTGGTTGTGAGTCGCTGTCAGCTGGGATGGTCCAGGAGAGACAAATGAGGAGCGATACGAGCGGATTGCAGCCGTATGGTGGGATTGGATGGCCATCCCCTGATTGAGCCTAACACACTGTCCCGCAGCCCACTCCTCACCCGCCTGTCTCGCGGATCTATACGACCCATTCACAGACTCACTGACGTTCCGTGTTTTATCTCACCCCGGGTGTTTTTGTCCCATTGGCTTTACATTGGGAACTCGTTCTCCATGTCCCTTATGAGTATTGCAGTTCTTCCCCATGGACTATATCCTCTGTGTCGTCCATTCTTTTAATGTGTACAGGGGTGAAATAAATATAGAAAACAACTCTTTCCATCTCGTTCCTCTTCCTTCTGTCTCATTTTCTCCTCTCTCTTCATCCTGTTCCCCTTTCTTTCTGTCTCATTCTCTTCTCTCCCTGCTGCATGGAGTTGTCCCTAAGCGTTCACTGCCATATAAGGAATTTAGAAGACATGGGTTGACCCAGCAGCCAATGACTGCATTCAGAGCAAGCCACGACCTTCACCCTGACCTCCTTACATAGTGTTAATAGCACCTTGAGACGTTTCTACAGTCTAGAGTGGACCTGAATTTCTTGGGCCAAAACCTCCCTCTTCTCCTGTTTCTTTATTCTCCTCTCCCTCTCTTTCTGTTTGACCTACTTCCCTCCCTAATCCCTGCTCCTTCTCTCTTTCTGTCTAATCCCTTCTGTCTCTTTATCCTCCTCTCATTTTCTTTCTGCCTGACTCTCTCTCTCTCTCTCTCTCTGCTTGCTTCTCTCCTGTCTCTTTATTCTGCTCTCTCTCTCTCTCTCTCTTTCTGTCTGACCTACTTCCCACGCTAATTCCTGTCTCTCTCTTTCTGTCTGATTCCCTCCTGTCTCTTTATCCTTCTCTCTCTCTTATTCTCTCTATCTCTATCTCTATCTCTCTCTTTCTCTCTCTCTCTCTCTCTCTCTCTTTCTCTCTCTCTCTCTCTCTCTCTTCCTCTCTGACCTACTTCCCTCCTTCCTTCCTGTCTCCCTCTTCAGTCTGTAGCTGGTTCCCGGGTCTGCGCGCCTGTCGTGTTGATTCCGCTGCCAGCTTTTCCCGCGCTTATCAGAACCAGTGACGTCATTATTGGGCAGACGGCTTAATGCGCCGGTACCCGTCCTCCCCACTCACTTATAGCTGCATTTGCTCCTACCTGCCGGCACCCAGCATCAAATAACTGGCTCCGTCTGGCGGCGCGAGATGCAATTCCAATATTGCCACTCTCCTAGCAGAGATTCTGTGCTCTATTTCCTGCGGCCGCTCTCCTAGCAGAGATCCTGCGCTCTACTTCCTGCGGGCGCTTATATCTCTGCACCAACCTGCCTGTTTGGGACAGAATCTGCCCCATCCACCAGGTTTATAAATATCCTAATTTCTGTGTGCTTTTTGGGGTATTTTGTGTCTATGGATTTTATTGTTTGACCACTTGATCACTTGAGGCATCACATGTTTGAAAGATCGCGGTTTTGAAAACCGTTGTTTCAAGAAAAAATCGTGCTTTTGAAAAAAAAAAATGTTTACTTGTAAATAGGGATGAACATATTTAAAATGGTAAATAACATACACTCATTTCTGTTGTTAGTTATGTCAAACCAGACATAGTCTTAGGGATTACTTTCTTCAGTGGAAAGCACCTCATGTGTTGCAGGGCTTTGTTTGTCAACATAACACATGTGCTCACTCAAAGGGGCAGTCAAATCGACTGTGGATTCACATTATAAATTGGTTTAAAGCTGAAAAGGAAACAGCTGGTTTGTCAATGAAGCTCGTTTAACAATTCCAATATTTCCTGTTGTTTGAGTTTCATAACTTGCGACATTTGCCCTGTTTTAAATCTGAAATGTTTGGGGGGTAGGCAGAACTAACTGCAAATACTGTTTTGATGTGTCTGTCATATTGTCTTGTTATGTTTTGTCCTGTATGAAAAAAAAATTTACTAGTGCATGACAACCCTATATCATTTAGAAATGTATCTGTTTCTTTATGGCTGCTAAAATACTTGTGTGTATATATCCTGTACAAGTTGAAAATAAAATATTCTCCACAATTAAAAAAAAAAAAAAATCTGAAATGTTTGATGCTCCCTCCCCCCCCCCCCCTCCACCGTCTTTAGTGGATACCCGGGAACCAGCGTTGGGATGAGGCAGAGAATAGTAAACGCTAGCGCCGCAAAGATCTGCTGGGAGAGTGCGATATTGCGTCCTATCCACACTGCGCCGCTCCGGTTTATTGTAACGCAAAACCTGTCTCTGCAATGAGTTTCTGTAGGTTGCTCTAGCGGTGCAGTGTGCGTCCTGTCGCGGAGTGGAGTGTTTCTCTGCGCCTTTTAGAGAATCCTCACGGGACTATCGACCACCGTCTGTTTATTCTCCATCGTATACAAAGTCTCCATTGAAAATGTATGTACTGGGACGACCCATAATATAAAACCTGTCAGATACCATAACTGTGGTATACACATTCAAATCAGTGTATGGGGACTCAGTAAACTACGACCCATAATATAAAACCTGTCAGATACCATAACTGTGGTATACACATTCAAATCTGTGTATTGGGACTCAGTAAACTACGACCCATAATATAAAACCTGTCAGATACCATAACTGTGGTATACACATTCAAATCAGTGTATGGGGACTCTGTAAACCACGACCCATTATATAAAACCTGTCAGATACCATAAATGTGGTATACACATTCAAATCAGTGTATGGGGCCTCAGTAAACCACTATACACATTATATAAAACCTGTCAGATACCATAACTGTGGTATACCGATTCAAATCAGTGTATTGGGACTCTGTAAACCACTATACACATTATATAAAACCTGTCAGATACCATAAATGTGGTATACACATTCAAATCAGTGTATGGGGCCTCAGTAAACCACTATACACATTATATAAAACCTGTCAGATACCATAACTGTGGTATACCGATTCAAATCTGTGGTGTACGGCCTCAAAACCATGATATACGGGAAAATAGTTCCTTTGTGCTGTAGAGTAAAGAAATAGTCCCTTTTGTTATACCCTTTAATATGGCAAATATTGGGTTTACTTTTTAAAGGATGATAAGTGCAACAAATGATGCTCTGGCGGCCACTCGAGGTTGACGTCGTAATACACTCGCTAGCGCTCGAGTATTACCATGCGTCAACCACTCGTAGTTTACGGCTGCCTGCCCACAAAACCATCGTTTATTGTCTGTTTATTCCCCGATCTCTACGTAGGCACATTTGTAAATTGCCTGGTCGATATTTGAGGTGCCATCTCGGATCTTGGCCGTGGACAAACTGGAGTGGATTCAGGCGAAACACGGACGGTTTGCTCCGAGGGCGGCCGTTGTATTTATGAAGGAGTGCGGGTGGCTTCATAAAATTCCTGATAAAATTAAATGGGTAGATTGGGCTTTTCAGGCTTGAGGCTGTAAAGTGGCTAGCAAATCACTTGTTTGGATGATGCATGCCCCGCTTTTCCCTGCGACGAATTGGCAAAAATATTATTACCTTATTTCAATCACATTGCATCAGAAGTCCAATCGCAAAGATGGGAAATTACGGGGGCCATTGGTTGGGTTTTGTGGTAATCAGATAATTATATTTAATGAATCAGACGTCAGGCCCCAAACTGAGCGAAAGGAGGTTTTCTCCCTGTTCATATTGTTTTATCAATTTATCTTTAAAGGGCCCCGGCAAAAAGAGAGGGAGAGCTAGGGTTTTGTTGGAGCGTTACAAACAGGCAATGTCTCGGGCGGGCGACCAGAGGCGGGCTTTTTCAGGCATCTCGGCGGGCACCTAGACTGGCTCCAGTCCCTGCATCCTACGGCTACCCTCCTCGCTGGGATACTGGCTCCAGTCCCTGCATCCTATGGCTACCCTCCTCGCTGGGATACTGGCTCCAGTCCCTGCATCCTATGGCTACCCTCCTCGCTGGGATACTGGCTCCAGTCCCTGCATCCTATGGCTACCCTCCTCGCTGGGATACTGGCTCCAGTCCCTGCATCCTATGGCTACCCTCCTCGCTGGGATACTGGCTCCAGTCCCTGCATCCTATGGCTACCCTCCTCGCTGGGATACAGGCTCCAGTCCCTGCATCCTATGGCTACCCTCCTCGCTGGGATACAGGCTCCAGTCCCTGCATCCTATGGCTACCCTCCTCGCTGGGATACAGGCTCCAGTCCCTGCATCCTATGGCTACCCTCCTCGCTGGGATACAGGCTCCAGTCCCTGCATCCTATGACTACCCTCCTCGCTGGGATACTGGCTCCAGTCCCTGCACCCTACGGCTACCCTCCTCACTGGGATACAGGCTCCAGTCCCTGCATCCTGTGGCTACCCTCCTCGCTGGGATACTGGCTCCAGTCCCTGCATCCTATGGCTACCCTCCTCGCTGGGATACTGGCTCCAGTCCCTTCATCCTACGGCTACCCTCCTCGCTGGGATACTGGCTCCAGTCCCTGCATCCTACGGCTACCCTCCTCGCTGGGATACTGGCTCCAGTCCCTGCATCCTATGGCTACCCTCCTCGCTGGGATACTGGCTCCAGTCCCTGCACCCTACGGCTACCCTCCTCACTGGGATACAGGCTCCAGTCCCTGCATCCTGTGGCTACCCTCCTCGCTGGGATACTGGCTCCAGTCCCTGCATCCTATGGCTACCCTCCTCGCTGGGATACTGGCTCCAGTCCCTTCATCCTACGGCTACCCTCCTCGCTGGGATACTGGCTCCAGTCCCTGCATCCTACGGCTACCCTCCTTGCTGGGATATTGGCTCCAGTCCCTGCATCCTACGGCTACCCTCCTCGCTGGGATACTGGCTCCAGTCCCTGCATCCTATGGCTACCCTCCTCGCTGGGATACTGGCTCCAGTCCCTGCATCCTACGGCTACCCTCCTCTCTGGGATACTGGCTCCGGTCCCTGCATCCTACGGCTACCCTCCTCGCTGGGATACTGGCTCCAGTCCCTGCATCCTATAGCTACCCTCCTCGCTGGGATACTGGCTCCAGTCCCTGCATCCTATGGCTACCCTCCTCGCTGAGATACTGGCTCCAGTCCCTGCATCCTATGGATACCCTCCTCGCTGGGATACAGGCTCCAGTCCCTGCATCCTATGGCTACCCTCCTGGCTGAGATACAGGGACTGGTACAATCTGTAATGGTCTTGGATTTCTGGCGCTGTTTAGCTCCAGCATTCCCAACACTCTCCATACAGATTTCCTGGGTACTGGTCAGGATATCTGCTGGAAGATTGATACCCTCTCACTTTGATCTTAATCGAGTCATAGTCAGGAGCAGGCGAAATTTATTGCTATGACAACACAGGAGGCTAGGGAACTGGAGGAGGGGAGGGGGAGGGGTAGGAGGAAGTATAGAGTTACAGGGAGGGGCTTGTGGCCATAAACAGGAGATTCTGGTCAGAGTGGACAAGTCTTTGATTCATAGTTTTAGAACTGCACCTAACCACCGTAGCCCTGTACACTGGTGGGCGTGACATCACCAGATGATGTCACGTCTGCTCCCCTGTGGTTGCATGGCTAGAAACATGGCAACCTATTGTCAGATCAACAACAGATATTGTTGGGGACAAGAAAAAAGGCTACAAATGGAGCACACATGGACAGAAAAGCAATCTGTGGGTACTGGGGTCAAGTTTCGCCGAAATCAGCTCTTCAGGCATCATATATCCCTCAAAAAGGTTATCAAGGTGATCAAGAAATCTTAAACTTTATTAGAATTTTTCACATTTAACTTGTATTGAGTCTATGTGAATTTGAGACCAGTGAGTCTTTGAATTATGGGCCAGTCGAAGAAGGATACATACTATAATGAACTTTATTGTAATTGTGTTTATTCATATAATGAATGTTCACAATCAAAGACTTGAGCAAGTCTAGTGGAGGCGGGGAGCGTGAAATCACTGACGGGCCCGCTTTAGGGTCTGGGCCGGCGGGTCCTCGTCAGGCCGGGCCGCCTGCCGGTCTTATCAGCCCGTCTTGTCCGCTTATCACCGCCGCACACCGGCCCGGCCCCACTCAGCACCCCGCCCGCCCCGACACCGCCCTATCAGTGGTTTTACACCTCGTGAGTGAATACTGCGCCGTACGAGGGGCGAGAACAAGACCACCCACCCACTGATTGTCAGGTAGGGCACCCCCAGCAGCCGCACCCAACTGATTGTCAGGGCACCCCCAAAACGCCCACCCCCCCACCTGACAGTCAGGGCACCCCCAACACCCCCACCCACCACCTGACACAGCACGCCCACCCACCACCTGACACAGCACGCCCACCCACCACCTGACAGTCAGGGCACCCCCACCCACCACCTGACACAGCACCCCAAGCATCCCCACCCACCACCTGACACAGCACCCCCAGCACCCCCACCCACCACCTGACACAGCACGCCCAGCACCCCCACCCACCACCTGACACAGCACCCCCAGCACCCCCACCCACCACCTGACACAGCACCCCCAGCACCCACTGATTGTCAGGTAGGGCACCCCCAGCACACCCACCCACCACCTGACAGTCACACTGAGTGAAAACCACCAGTTTATATATGTATGTACACACCTAGTGTATATAGGTATGATTTTGCGTATACATGTACAAGGTAGTCCTATTTTCTGTTGTATATATACGCCTCATCTATAGACGTGTAAAATGTATACGACCCACGCATACATGTTGCGCACACGATATTTCTCTTCATATGTGCTTTGCGGCAAATACAGTCATTACGCTGACATATAGAAGAGGAAACATGTCAATATAAAGCCGATACATGCACTTACGCGATGGCGTATATATGAATAAACTGGTGGTTTTCGCGCAGTGTCAGGCCACCCCCAGCACGCCCACCCATCTCCTGACTGTCAGGTACTAAAGAAGAAACCAACAAGTTTTGGTCAGTCCTCGTTCTCCACGAGTTGGATGCAGAGTAATATGAACGAGGCGACAGCTGAGTGACTATCACACAGCATTCAAACGAGTTGGAGAACAACGACTTTGACCAAAACGAGTTGCTTTCTGTATTTATCTCACGCCTGTACACCCTGAAATAATGGACAACACACAGGATATAGAACATGGGGAACGGACTGCAATACTCGTAGTTGCATGGAGAACAAGGCCTAAATTTGGGTTTTTCGAAATTTAGGGTTCGAGTCGCAAAGCTAGGGCCGCAAAGTTACATAGTGGGAATGGGCGTTAAGCTGCCCAATGAAATCTGGTCGCCTGATTATTATCCCTACTTCACCAGCCCCATATACTACTACCACTACTGGCCTCTTGTCGACTGGCTGCGGACAGATGTGTTCTGTCTTCTACTATGAGCCTGGGGCCCGTTTAATAATCTAGGATTGTACATGAAGTTACAGGGGCTAGGAAGGGGGTTATTGTTTAATAATATTCAAGTCTGTTCACTAATTCATAATTAGCCATCCATAAGGTCGTCCATACGTGTTGAATAACTGACCGACATGTTCCTTGGTCTCTCTGGCATGGGGTCTGTATTTAGCATCCTAGATTATTAAACGGCTCCCTGATCTTTGGTAAAATCGGTACAGAGACCGAACTAAACACTATGCGAAGTCATACAAAGAGCTGTAAAGGTAAAGTGAGGAGTAGCTATTGCGTTATTGGGGCAGCCATCTTGCCACCCAATGCAAAAAGAAAACACAAGGTTTTTTTTTATTCAATGGTTTATTTTCAAAGAATGTTTTGGGTTGCAATAGAAGGGTTTTAGTGTCCTATCATGATTATCAATGGATTACAACAACTATCGCTCTACGCGGAGAATACGGCCGCTCAGATCGAAATCATGTGTATGTCCTCCAACTACACTCGCGCTATATCACAATTACCTGGCGGCTGATGGCTGCACTACCAATCACTCTGTGCCATCGGTTATCTCCTTCTACTAAGACATCAGACCATTGACCTACTTTCCAGTGGCTGTATCATTGTGATGGCATCCACATGTTGATGTCAGTCCCGTACACTACTTATCTTACATATCCTCCATCCCAGGCGATATAAACATCACACCAGGCCATTGAACAAACCGTATGCAAACCCACAAGCCTCTCCAGCCTCCTATACTCCTCCTTTACGGGCCCTTAGTCCCCCCTTAACTACACCCTTTAAGGGGTCTTATCCCAGGTGGGTGGATGGGGAGGGGAGGCTACTATGATCAGTAATGCCCGACTTATCTTCTCAGTGAGGTGCACATCAATAAACTCCCGCCATTCTCATAGTTTCCCGCGTCTCGTCGACATCTCGCGGCATCTCGTGGCGTTCGCGAGAGACGCTCACGGCGCTGTTTCCGGTGTGTATACGATTCAGTCTCCGTCCGGAGTTTTTGCCAGAGGGAAGATGGCGGGTTCGGAGAGATAAAACGCGTCGTCCGAAGTCTTTTTTTGTAGAAAAGGTGTGTGGGGTTTGGAGAGGAAAACGCGTTAGCATACTGTAGCGTCTCCATATGAAGGCTTTCTGTAGAAAAGACGGGACGAGACGTAGGGAATGTTGGAGGAGGGGGATAAGGATGAAGATAAGATAGGGGAGTGAGGTAAGGTGAGAAGGAGGTAGGTGGAAGGGAGGGAAGGTGGGAGGGAGGAGGGGTAAGGATGGGAATTTAGGGAAGATGGAAAGAGGATGAATAGGGGTGGGGAGGGAAGGGGGAGGATGGAGGATGGACTATAAGGATGGGGAGGGAAGGGGGGAAAGAGGACGGATAAGGATGGGGAGGGAAGGGGGGAAAGAGGACGGATAAGGATGGGGAGGGAAGGGGGGAAAGAGGACGGATAAGGATGGGGAGGGAAGGAGGATAAGGATGGGGGGGGGGGGAAGGAGGATGGGTAAGGCTGGAGAGTGAGGGAAGATAGGAGGAGGTGTTAGTGAAAGGGAGGGAGGTGTCAGTGGGAGGGATGGATGGAGGCAGGGAGGGGAGGTTGGATGGGAGGAAGTGTTTTGGGGAGGAAGGGAGGGAGGGGAGGTAGGATGGGAGGAGGTAGGGTTTTTTTAGGGGGAGGGAGGCGTTAGTGGGAGAGAGGGAGGTAGGAGGTATTAGTGGGAGAGAGGGAGGGAGGTAGGAGGTATTAGTGGGAAGGGGGGGAGGGAGGAGGTGTTAGTGGGAGAGAGGGAGGGAGGTAGGTAGGAGGTATTAGTGGGAGAGAGGGAGGGAGGTAGGAGGTGTTAGTGGGAAGGGGGAGGGAGGGAGGTAGGAGGCGTTAGTGGGAGAGAGGGAGGGAGGGAGTTGACGGAGGGGAGACTGAGCGGCGTTGTGGCACACATTGATTGTGCGGGGGAGACGGGGGAGATGGCGTGTCAGGTAGACGGGCTTTACCGGCCTCTGCCTTGACGTGACGCTCTGACGTGACGCTCTGACGTGACGCTCTGACGTGACGCGGCGCCACTCCTGACCTCCCCTCACTCTCCCCCCAGAATCTCTGCGTCTTCAAGCCTCCCTCCCGGCGCCGGCCTAAACCCCCGCCTAAACCCCGGCCTAAACCCCCGCTTGACCTGTGGGCTTTACAAGGGGCCTAGTTACCATGGCAACGCCCTAAAACATATCGATACCTGGTGACATGGCCGTTAGGGGGCGGGTTCGTGTATGGAAACGAGATGTTTGGTGTAGAGAGAGGGTGTAGAGGGAGGGTGTAGAGGGGGGGTGTAGAGGGGGGATGTAGAGGGAGGGTGTAGAGGGAGGGTGTAGAGGGGGGGATGTAGAGAGGGGTGTAGAGGGAGGTTGTAGAGTATACGGAAACTGGCTGTGGTAGATTTACTGCTATATCAGGCCAGTCCTTCTCATACCATGTCTTTGTGGTGTTGTGTGCAGCCATCTTTCTCCTTCACCCCCAGCAGTGGTAGATTTACTGCTATATCAGGCCAGTCCTTCTCATACCATATCTATGTGGTGTGGGAAGTAAAAGAACTTTCACCTCGGTAAATGTGTAGGGGTGAGATTTTTACCTGAATTCATATTAAACTTAAACTATCCATACAAACAAACAGACCTCTCTCACTATACCACCCTCACCGACCAAAACAGCCCTCTAAGATCATACCACCCACTCTCGCCATACCACCCCCTCACTCTATACCACCTCTAAACTCATACCATTCACCTTGACGGTCACCATACCACCCCCTCACTCTATACCACCCTCTAGGATCATACCTCTCACCCTCACTCTCACCATACCGCCCCCTCTCACTATACCAACCTCATGGACCATACCACCCTCTCCTCTATACCTCCCGCTAAGATCATACCTCTCACCCTCACTCTGACTATACCACCCCCACTCACTCTCACCATACTGCCTCCTCTCACCATACCACCCCCTCACTCTATACCACCCTCTAAGATCATACCACTCACCCTCACTCTCACCATACCACCCCCTCCCTCTATACCACCTCTAAACTCATACCATTCACCTTGACGGTCACCACACGGCCCCTCACTCTATACCACCCTCCAAGGTTCTCTCAGCATAGCGCTGTACCACTCTTGGACCTGTCTGTCGCACCCCTCCATTCCGTACCACTTGTGTGGATAAACATCACTTTGGCCTTGACTTGAGGAGGGGCAGGTGTTGTAGGAGCGACTCTCTTGGCAGCGTACAGAAATCTGGGGCCAGCTTCCTAAATCAGTGTGGAGTGCATTCCCCATTCTGTCTTAGTAGAGACTGTATTCTGCCAGTCAAAGCATGGCTCGTGTAGACTGATATAGAGGTGGATAAATACTTTAAGAATACAAAACGGTGTTATTTGATCTCATCCCGTTTCAGTCTCTTAAAGGCATATCCTACAATTCACGGTGGCGTCATCTGTTGATTTTTATATAATGTCAATCATTAGTCAAACTGGTTCCTTGGTATTCATTCCAATTCTAAAAGTGTACATTTCATGTTTTGTACAGTTTATCCAATCTTAATAGATAACGAATTTTACCAAATTTACTGAAAAAGAATAATATTGATCTCTAAATAAAATAAACTGGTACTTTGAGATTATCATATTCAATTTTCAGGAAAATAACAAAAGTTTTAATTTCTAGCATAATTGGCGATATGCCTTTAAGTGGAAACGCGGATTTGGGAATATATCGTCGCACTGCAATTCTCTCGGGGGTTGGGGAGTGGTTAGAGCACTGGACTTGTAACCCCAAGGTTGTCGGACTTTGTGGGTTTGAGACCCACCCTCAGTAGTGGTAGATTTGCTGCTATATCAAGGGCCAATCCTTCTCATACCATGCCTATTTAGTGTGGGAAGTAAAAGAACTCTCACCTTGGTAAATGTGTAGGGGTGAGATGTCTTCCTAAATTCATTACATAGATTCGATCACCACCCTTGTGGTGTAAATGAACCTTGAGAAAGTCTGGTGAGAACCTCTAATGGTTAACTGGACGTTAAATCAAACCAACCAAAACTAGGAGCCAAAAGTATGTTCATCACAGATGAATGAGCATGCAATTATAAATGAAAAATAATTAAAAGGTTTGAGTAAGATTCAGTCTATGGATAGTTTTCTGGAACCCACTTGAACCCAGTCACCTTGCCATTTCTGCAACTGCCTATCTAGGATCCAAACATTTCAAGCACCAGTGGGTCTCTAGGTATTTTGGTCTTGAGTGATCGGCCATGGCCAGCTGGGCTTGCCTCTAAGAGACTGTGACACTGGCTCCCTGCTCTGTTCTCAACATCACAGTGAATAGCACACAGATAGTGAAGGGATAGTTTGTATGATCTACATGATGAATATAGCGCACACAAGCACGCTCTAACAATACTGCAGTTCTCAGGGATATCCTGGGGTTGATTTTGGAGGCGGGCCCGGGGACCCCACATTGGTGACATGCTTTGACCCTCAGACCATGGCCTGTATCACTCTCCCCCAGATCCTTCGCGGCGCTAGCGCTGGCTTAGTCTCTGCCCCAACCCAGTAACGTCATACACTGGTTCTCAGGGTATCCACTAAGGACAGGGGGAACCAGCCAACATTTCGGATTCAAAACAGGGTAACTGTCAAAAGTTATACAAGTCAAACAATTCACATATCATGAAATATGGGAATTGTTAAAGGAGCTTCACAGACAATCTGGTTGTTTCTTTTTCATACTTAATCCATTTTATAATGGAAATCCACAGTTGATTAGACTGCCCCTTCAGAGGAGCACATGGCATTGTTGACAAAACAAAGCCCTACAACACATGAGGTGCTTTCCACTGTAGAAAGTAATCCCAGAGACTGTGTCTGGTTTGAATTAAATAATAACGGAAATGAGAGTATTTCATTTACCATATAAATATGTTCATTTCTATTTACAAGTGGAACACAAAATACCCGCAAAAGCCCTCAGAATTTAGGATTTTTTTAAAACTGGCGTATGGGCCAGATTTGAGCCCAAACAGGCAGGTTGGGGCAGAGTGGACTGGTTCCTGCCCTAATGAAATAAGGGACAGGTAACGGGTTCCTACGACCTTCAACTAGACTGTAGTATGTCTAGTTGTCGCTAGGGCCAGGGCACTAGTGGACTAGTTTTTTGCTGGGTTCCGCATATATCTCTGCCGAGCCCCCTAGTGGATACCCCTGGAACCAGTGTATCTGGTGGTCTGCCAATCCCACAATGCAACAGAAAAATGGAGGCGTTACCAATAATGCACCACGAAACTGCAACCCGTTACCTGGCCTATAGTCTAACTAGGCCAGGCTGCCAGGCTAGGGGCACAGATACAAGTGGCCACAGGAAGTAGAGCGCAGGATCTCTGCTGGGAGAGTGGGACTACATTCAGACCCGTGAGAAGGGTGGCCATTAGACCCGGGGAAAATGTAGCCACTTCAGACAGTCTGCTCTGACCGAGACTTGTTGAGTTTCTCAGTGTGGCGCGGTTTATTCATATTTCTCACTGTGGAGACGCTCTTGACCTCTGCGGGAATCCAAGCGCATAAACCATGTGAGGTTTTAAATACATGCAGGGTTATAGGGAGGGGCGTGGGAAAGGATCTTGTACACCTACGTCCATGAGAAAATGATGCAGCTTACATAAGGTAGTTTTTTTAGCTTTAAGGTAACCGGGGAGTAAAAAAATGAGAAAATCACCTCTCAACTGGGATTACCCTGATTGAGCAAGAAGAGTTTTAGTCTGAGATAGCTCGCTTTGAACGAGATGTGAAGCTCGTTTTAAAAAAAAGATACCTCCATCTGCGGCACTCAATCTCCCTGACACAGCAGTCAGTAGCAGGCAGTGCTTACAGAATACCACGCCTCCAGTATAAGGCTGCATAGCCATGGGAATACCTGGAGGCATCATGCTGCAGTAGCCACAGGAATACCTGGAGGCATCATGCTGCAGTACACACAGGAATACCTGGAGGCATCATGCTGCAGTAGCCACAGGAATACCTGGAGGCATCATGCTGCAGTACACACAGGAATACCTGGAGGCATCATGCTGCAGTAGCCACAGGAATACCTGGAGGCATCATGCTGCAGTACACACAGGAATACCTGGAGGCATCATGCTGCAGTAGCCACAGGAATACCTGGAGGCATCATGCTGCAGTAGTCACAGGAATACCTGGAGGCATCATGCTGCAGTAGCCACAGGAATACCTGGAGGCATCATGCTGCAGTACACACAGGAATACCTGGAGGCATCATGCTGCAGTACCCACAGGAATACCTGGAGGCATCATGCTGCAGTAGTCACAGGAATACCTGGAGGCATCATGCTGCAGTAGTCACAGGAATACCTGGAGGCATCATGCTGCAGTAGCCACAGGAATACCTGGAGGCATCATGCTGCAGTAGTCACAGGAATACCTGGAGGCATCATGCTGCAGTACCCACAGGAATACCTGGAGGCATCGCTGCAGTAGCCACAGGAATACCTGGAGGCATCATGCTGCAGTAGTCACAGG
This sequence comes from Alentia gelatinosa, assembly GCA_950022655.1. Classification (NCBI taxonomy): domain Eukaryota; kingdom Metazoa; phylum Annelida; class Polychaeta; order Phyllodocida; family Polynoidae; genus Alentia; species Alentia gelatinosa. The sequence continues at coordinate 44,974,481 of OX465591.1, forward strand.
AATACCTGGAGGCATCATGCTGCAGTAGTCACAGGAATACCTGGAGGCATCATGCTGCAGTAGCCACAGGAATACCTGGAGGCATCATGCTGCAGTAGTCACAGGAATACCTGGAGGCATCATGCTGCAGTACCCACAGGAATACCTGGAGGCATCGCTGCAGTAGCCCTGGGGATACCTTGAGGCATCGTGTTCCAGTAGCCCTGGGAATACCTGGAGGCATCTTCATTTTCTGTGTGGTGGAGGACTTGGGCGTGGCTCTTCTATGTCACTCTAATCTAGCTGAGTTCGTCCTGACCATGTTTTTACCGTTACTAAATCCGCGAGGGGAGTTGGGCTCACGTTGTCTGCTCTAATGGCGCCGTGAATGGCTGCTGAGAACAACACATAGCATCCGCCCTTAATGTGTCTTCCTCGCCAGAATTCTCAAAGTCGCTGCATATCACATTTATTAGACAAAAACGTCTCTCTAGCTCCTATTATCGCTATAGCTGCTCGTGAGAGCAACATTAAAGTTAGATCAACATTTCCTTAATGCTTGCTCGAGTAAACTGCGCCCCCACAACGCATTATTCATAAATACACGCGGCAAAGCAGAGGGTATTAGAGGAAAACTGGTGTCAGGTGAAAGAATTCAGAAGTTACTTAATGAGGATGCTTAAATTAAATACAAAAGGCTTTATTCCCTGACGAAGTAACTTTGGGATACTTTCACCCTAACTTGTTTCTCTATTCATATATACTTTACAATATTGATGATTAAAAGAGTAAAAGAAAAAATTGAAATATCAATAAGATTTCAATTCCTTTACCTCCACTTTGTTAGGCCGCCATGCCCACCCTTATTGAGTAATTCCAACTCTTGAGTCTTTTCCATACATCTAAGCTTCGATCTGATTGGTCTAGATGGCGTCACGTGGTCAACCTAGGCATGAAAACTGTAGTTCTCACACCAGCAGGGGTATTGTCCCTGTTAATCTTTGGACACTCCAAGGCTCGTTAGTTTGAAGATGGTGTGTATCTTTATCTCACCCCTAGTTTCATTTTCCCCATAAGCCTAACATTGGTAACCCATTCTCCATGCTCCTATGATTATTGCAGTCTGTTCTCCATGGGAGTTAGCTCAGTGGTTAAAGCACTGGACTTGTAATCCCAAGGTTGCTGGACTTTGTGGGCTCGAGGCCCACTGCGGCCACCTTTTTCCTTCATTCCCAGCAGTGGTAGATTAACTGCTATATCAAAGGCCAATCCGTCTCATACCATGTCTTTGTTGTGTGGGAATTAGAATAACTCTCACCTCGGTAAATGTATAGGGGTGAGATTCTACCTGAATTCATCACATAGATTCAATCACCATCCTTGTGGTGTAAAAGAACCTTGAGAAAGTCTGGTAAGGACCTATAATGGTTAACTGGATATTAAATCAAAACAACAAACTAATATGCATCTACAGGTATAGGAATATTACGTGATAACAATTCTGTATGCCACTAGTGGCATATAAAACTCTGTATGCCAGTCGGCGTGGCATATGGAAACTCAATGTTAAGCCTATGGGATTTTATATTAGGGGTAGGATAATATCGTAAAACGAATCAGGTTTTGATTTTATCCTACCCCGGCTCCTCGATTTGGGAATATTATCTGATAACAATTCTGTATGTCACTAGTGGCATATAAAACTCCATATGCCAGTCAGCGTGGCATACGGAAACTCAATGTTAAGCCTATGGGATTTTATATATTAGGGGTAGGATAAATATCCTGTACTCCAGGTAGGATATGATAAAATACGCAGAGGTTAGAGCGGAGTATTATGTGGCGGTGGTGGGTATGACACAGGTGTGGTGTGTCGCATGCCTGCTGTCAGGATCTCAGGGCAAAAACACAGGCACCTTTCAGACGGCCCTCTGTTAGGGATAAAAGAGACGAACCTTCCGTTATCATAACAGCATTGTCATTCCCTCCATAATAAAAGCCCGGAAAGCACACGCTACAACTGTATATGTCAAAGAGCGAAGGCACTCGTGGATATATATCCATCCCTTTTTGTTCTTTCATTCGGCATATGATCTATGTGCTTTCCTTTTAGCGAAGAGAATTAAGTGCATGTACATGAAACATACCCTCGATGCTCACAGAAATATGGGGGGTGACGGAGGGAGGGAAGTGTAGAAGAAATACTAATCCCAGCAAAACAAACTGATATAAAATCGGATACAGAGGATAGAGTTACACACGGACATGGCATTTGGGGATGAATAATCTTCTTGGATTTGTGAGAGTGAATTTGCTTGAGATCACGTTGGGTATTTTCTTACAGAATCGTGCTCGTAATATGTGTCATCAGGATGTATGACAACTTGTACGTGTGCTAGCAGGGAGTATTGAGGGTCTGTATCACATGGCATTGAGGTATGTTATTCTCTCGTACAATACCACGAGATCCCGCAGCGTTCCGTCTCTGTACCACGTGACAAGATGGCGGCATTTTCTATTTACAACAACACACTGCCTTATATACTTATTAGGCTAGCATGACTAAAATACTTGTCCATTTGATGGTCACAGGATTTGACAAGCAGAAAACCATTTCATCAACCGATTTTTTAGCCCTTTTTTAATTTCTTTTTTTAATCTCATTTCTTTTTTTAAACTGTGTAAAATTTGTACTTGTGCCGGACAGTCTCCGCAGTGTGATAAAACTCTTATCTTTCTCCTTCATCCCCAGCAGTGGTAGATAATAGATTTACTGCTATATCAAAGACCAGTCCTCATACCATGTCTATGTGGTGTGAGATTTCTACCTAAATTTCTCTCATACAGATTCGACCACCAACCTGTGGTGTAGAAGAACCTTGAGAAAGTCTGGTAAGGACCTATAATGGTTGACTGGAGTTGGATTAAACCAGCAAACAACTGCTTAGAGGCGGGTAGGACACCTAATGATATAGAGCACAGAGTGATTGCTAGTTCCGCCATCATCCGCTAGTAAATTGTAAGATAACACGACTGTAGTCGGGGGGGGGGGGGGGGGGACCACTATCATCTGCTGTCATAATCTATATAGATTATCGTGAGACCAAGCTAAAATCATTTTATTGCAAACCCCCAAAGAATGTATTCAAAGTAAAATCCATTGGTAACTGGACCCGGCACCTGCTGGTTTGTTTAGCGCCGGGGGGAAATGGCCGCTTCCATAACAGAATAGCTATGTGCCCTATCGGGGAATTCTGCATAGAGCCTGTGAGAAGTGATGATGGGATGCCCTTCACTTACTGAAGACCTACTTCTGATGACAGATGAGGTACAGAAGGCACTGAACAGTGTGTGAACGTGTATTTTTTTTTTCGTTTTTCCTTCTGTCATCTTTGTGATAAAACTCCACAAACAAAGCTGTGACAAACACGTCTGGTGCCTGCTGTGGTATAAACGGATGGAGTGGTGTCTCGTTAACGTGGAATTCTGGTCAAGTGAGGCCGGAGTCGGTGAAGCACAGGGCACTTCAGTCGGGAAGCCTGGCCTTTGTCCTCCTCATATGTTAGGTCAGGTAACGCCCACCATTTTCCTGATGCTTTGTGGGATGTAACTCAGCTGGTTCCCTGTGAAATAGAAAAGGTTACTATTACGCTGGTTCCTATGCTGGTTTCCCAGTGGGAAAGGGGTACCCAGCGAAATTTAGCTGGTTCTTCCGTCCACATAGTCCGTTTACAGACCGCGCCGCCTTAGGCTTACGGTCCGCTAGGGTCGAAAAGAGCATGGCTCTGATTGGCCAATCTCTTGTGGGCTCTACGAATATTGTGACTGGTTGTTCTAATGATAGCATCAGTTTGACAATTGGAAATCCCTCGCCTGTTTAACTGGTTTCTGACAAACCAGGGGCAGAAGTTGAGAACCAGCGAGCAACCATTTTTCAGCTGCATGCTGGGATAGAGGCAGGAATCACTGTTTCAAAATGGCAGCCCTTAACAGTCTTAATTTGAGCCTGAGTGCCCTGGCCCTGGCGACGATGGTCTGTACTAGAGTCTACCGTCCACACAGAAATGACCGGGAAACCAGCGCCCGTTCAAGGTCGTGTCAGATGGTGTGTTTCCTGTCCTATTATTCACCGGGGCAGGGAACCTGTCACAGGGTGCTTACACGTGTCACACAGACTTGTCAGTCAGGGGAGGTACAGTCAGTCAGGAGCCGGGGTGGGGAGTTAGCTCAGTGGTTAGAGCACCAGACTTGTAACCCCAAGGTTGTTGGACTTTGTGGGTTTTCAGTCCCACCCCCAGAAGTTGTAGATTTACTGCTATACCAAAGGCTATCCTTCTCATACCATGTCTATGTGGTGTGGGAAGTAAAAGAACTCTCACCTCGGTAAATGTGTAGGGGTGAGATTTCTACCTGAATTCATCTCATAGATTCGATCACCACCCTAGTGGTGTAAAAGAGCCTTGAGAAAGTCTGGAAAGGACCTATAATGGTTAACTGGACGTAAAATCAAAACCAAACAAACAAACAAACTTTTGACAGCTGACCTGGGTTTTCTGCAGGCGTTAAGGCAGGATACTGACCCCGTCTCCGGGGGTCAGGGCGGTGGAGGGGTCGACCCTGTGCTGGCATCGTGCTCTGAACTGCAGCCGGAAGTTCCCCGATCCGCTGTCTGAGACTGGGACGGTGTAAACTGATCGGCTTATCTAATCCCCGGCTTCCTGTGACGAACGATGAGGTGAAAGTAGCACCTCTTCTTGTAAACTCACAGTGTACAGCATGTTTCTCTTCATTGCGCTAAGTTTATAGAGTTGTTGTTGTTGTATAGTGAGAGGGATGCAGGTGCTGATTTAGGGAGTTTAAAAGAGGGGATGCAGAGTTGAGAGCAGGGGACTTGTAACCCCAAGGTCGTGGAACTATGTGGGTTCGAGTCCCACTGCAGCCACTCTTCTCCTTCACGCCTAGCAGTGGTAGATTTACTGCTATATCAAAGTCCAGTCCTTCTCATACCATGTCTAAGTAGTGTGGTGTACAGCCACCTTTCTCCTTCATCCCCAGCAGTGGTAGACGTACTGCTATATCAAAGACCAGTCCTTCTCATACCATGTCTAAGTAGTGTGGTGTACAGCCACCTTTCTCTTTCACGCCCAGCAGTGATAGATTTACTGCTATATCAAAGGCCAATCCATGTCTGTGTGGTGTGAGAATTAAAAGAACTCTCACCTTAGTACCTTGGCAAATGCGTGGGGTGAAATTTCTACCTGAATTCACCTCATAGATTCGATCACCACCCTTGTGGTGTAAAAGAACTATACTATCTCATATTCTAAATAAACCGTTTTTTTTCAGTGCATTTTACTCAATTAAAGACACCCAGGTGGTCGTTGTATAACTTAAGCCGGCGAAAGGACATCGTACTAGGGGACCTCGTAGGATGATTGATATTTAATAATGTTTAAGCTCGTACCGCTAATATTGTTCTACCTGACGAAAAGTCGTCTATTTGTGTTACATAAAGTTGACCCACATCGTCCATGGGTCTCCTTGGCGTCCAGAAAAGGGTCTATATGTACGACCTCAGGGGTGCGACCCTGAATTATTCAACAGGCCCCTGGTTTGTGTAGGGAACCACACTTTTAGATACAATGGCAATGCACTCTAGTTACGAGTCCAAACTGAGCAACTCAGCGCTTCTCTCCAGCACCTATAGGGGGCGCCACCGACTAGCCCTGACCACTGCCGCGCCACCTGGCAGGAGCTGAGAGAACCTGGGGCCCGTTTGATAATCTGGGATCGTACATGAAGACCCTTTTCTGTTCGCCAAGGAGACTCAGGGAAGATGTGGAGAAACCTTATTCAACACTCACTGACTCAGTCTAGACCTGACAGGATCTGGGAGACTTGTCACTTCAGTGGGCTGGACAATTACCTGGTTCACAACCTACTCCTACAAACTGTGATTTAAAGAATACTGAAACCACGTAATTGTAACAGTTTTCATTGACGTTGCTATTCGTAGCGAGTCTATAAAAACATAGTTCGCCATCATAGCATGAACTGAAGCAAAATAAACTTGATGTTCGATGTATCTTATATCAAGGGGCCGCTGGAACTTAGGATAGTTTTTTTATGAACTTAGGAAGTTCATTGTAGCCACCGACATTAGTGTAGAACTCAAAAGAATGTTCAAACTGTTCGTCCACGGTATACTTCTCCATAGATTTAATAAATGTAGGAAATTCGTACTCAACCATCTTTCAAATAGCGTGAAATTACACCCAAAGGGCGTTGAGTACGATAGCATTCTCTTTTGTTTTATATTTCAATGGCATTGCTTATTAGAACTCAGGGGTGTGATAACATCAGAAAACAATTTGAGTGTAAGGTTCACTAGTATGCCATTTGTTTGATAGCTGCATGATTTTATTCAGCTTCACCTCGTTGAAATTACTATGCGATGAAACTCATGGCATATTTGACAACCCTAACTACACTCATTAGTTTCTTCTATATTCTCATGAATCCTAAGAATATCTTGAAAAACTAAAACAAAAAAGATACATTGCTTTATGTAACAGATACTGATAAAATAGATTTATACTGTAATTCATATTTGTGAAGCAGTTAACATTTGCAGTTGCCATGTCTTTAAGTATTGATTATTTAATCCCCTTTTATGCTACTATTTATAGAAATACCATTTCAAGGAGATTTCCTTTTTCTCACAAAGGGACTTATTCGAGTCTAATTGATACAAATTCGCCGACATTGTCCCCAAATTGGGCCGATTCCTAACGTGAGCGCACGGAGTGGCACTTTGAGCCGTAACCATGGTGACGCAAGCCGCTGATCCCCGGCAGGATGAGCCCGGATCATCCCGGCCCACCGGGAACCAGCAGCTTTGATGTACGTCATCAAAGGCCCGGATGAGGCCCTACCACGTGACCCACATGGACGCTACACGTCACAGTTGTAGCCAATAGAAAGTAATTTGCCTTTTTCAGGATTGGAGATGTTAGAGAAGGGAGGGGCAGGATTTAAATAAGAAATTAGGAGAGAAAGTTGCTGAGTGAGGTTTTTTGACTGAGGTAGATTTTCTGTAAGGAGACGTAGATACAAAGGCTGAGTTTATTTTGTTGAAGGTCTTTCAGATGTTTTGTTCAGCCTCAAGACACAGTGGGAAGGTTGAACGGAACGATGGAAACTTGAAATTATCTTACCACTGTCTTTTTTCCCCATAGACTTAACATTGGGAACTCGTATCCAACGCCCATTGTGTATTTAGAAAAAAATATCAATGGGTGATTATGTCACAAAGCTCAATGGGGTATTATGTCACAAAGCTTAGCCCATTAGTCAATGTGAAGGGTGAGATAAATTCAGAAACCTATTCAAGTTTACGGCCAGAGCTCGAGCCCATCTCGTTTGAAACGCTTCGTAATTCATGCGGCTTCGCCTTGTGAATTACTCGATGAGATAAGAGTACATAGTACATACCTAAAAATCACAGGGGGAAAAATCCATTTTAATTAATCCTCTTTCTTCGACGTGGCTGGAACCTCAAGGACATGTTTCACAAGTGTGTCTGACGGCCGGCTTGTAGGTTGGATCTTCAACACGCCTTCCTCTGGGGTGGGGAGTTAGCTCAGTGGTTAAGGCAATGGATTCGTAATCTCAAGGTTGTGGAACTTTGTGGGTTTGAGTCCGACCACAGCCACTTTTCTCCTTCATCCCCAGCAGTGGTAGATTTACTCCTATATCAAAGGCCAGTCCTTCTCATACCATGTCTATATGTGGTGTGGTGTACAGCCATATTTCTCTTTCACCCCCGGCAGTGGTAGATTTACTCCTATATCAAAGACCAGTCCTTCTCATACCATGTCTATGTGGTGGGGTGTACAGCCACTTTTCTCCTTCATCCCCAGCGGTGGTTGATTTACTGCTATATCAAAGGCCAGTCCTTCTCATACCATGTCTATGTGGTGTGGTATACAGCCACATTTCTCCTTCATCCCCAGCAGTGATATATTTACTGCTATATCAAAGACTAGTCTTTTTCATACCATGTCTATGTGGTGTGGTGTGCAGCCACCTTTCTCCTTCATCCCCAGCAGTGGTAGATTCACTGTAATATCAAAGGCCAGTCCTTCTCATACCATGTCTATGTCGTGTGGGAAGTAAATGTGTAGGGGTGAGATTTCTGCCTGAATTCGTCACATAGATTTAATAGATAAGTTTAGTGTTGTGGCATTTTGTGGAAATCGTATAAAAATGATTTGGATGGGACAAGAACTGCCCGACTAGCGTGGTTAAAAATGATAGAATTCTCGTGAAAAGTGCTGAGCACATAAATAACGCTTCGGTAAATTAATGGAAACATGATCCACTTCCCGAAGACTGGCTGATGGCTGCCTTTTAAGTGACCTGGCAGCGGAGTCCCATCTCTGTTTTATAACTCTGTGTGTTTCCTGAGGTGTTTTTAACCAGTGTTAGTTTAGTGAGTTCCATTACACAACGTGTTCTTTCAAATCCAAACCACCGCGTCATTGTCCCATACTGAAACGGGGTCTTTGAAAAAGCTAGAGTGAATTATTAAAACAACTTTTTAGAAAAAAAAACAAAAAAAACTAGAAATAATGTTTAAAACCTGATCATATGGGATTCATCACCTGATGAAGCTGGATAAATCTAGCGAAACGTCGTGAATCTAATTTTGATACCTCAACATACTACAATACCTGTACTACTTGGTTCAATAATACCACCCTTATAAAAAAATTACTGTGTCTGGTTTTTTGTGATTTTCACCTCTGAATAATGTTTAAAAACCAAAAAGAAATCACCAAAATGCAGCCGAAGCAGAAGTGTTACTGAAATAGTTTTTACCTCAGAGATGTTAGTTTTCCACTCATCCATGAATATCCACTTTTTCACGTTTAGTATATAAAATTCTTTTCCCATGTATAATAGAAAAATGATATTAATTTGGCTTTGTTCACATCAATAAAACCGTTTTTTGAGTAAACGAAAACATAGATATGAACTCATACCTTCTATACCTGACACAAGTGTAGAGTATATATATTTTAGTATGAAAAAGGACCACAAGAACATGACTTGATGTATGATACTTGGCTTAAGTTTTGGGTATCGTGCATGATATAGGTGATATAACAGAAATACGATGGAAATAAAAGTTTGCTACAATTTTAAAAGAAAAAAGAAAAGAAAGCACAGACCCTCAGTACCATGGCATGGCTGATGAAGTCATGTTTTCCATATTTTCGCAGTCTCTTCCACATAAAAAAAATATTTGTCCTCTTTTTCCTGACCCCAACTGACATCCCTGATGCTTGACTAAGCGCCGAGGTTGAGAACTCTTGCTGATTGTTGTTATTTGTTGTATTTTTCAGATCTGATTACAAAACACTGCTGCACAACTCGACGTTCTGTCTGGTGCCCCGGGGCCGCCGGCTCGGCTCCTATCGGTGAGTCGTCTCTCGTCTCTCGTGTATTACTCCAGATATGGGGCCATCCATAAAGTACGTACGCAGTGAAGGGGGTGGGGTAAATAATTTCGGAAATTTTGCGTATGCTCCTGCTTTGTTCTATTGCGTACAATATCGGAAGAGGGGAATGGGGGGTAAAAATTTCCGAATTTGTGTGTACGTACTTTATTGATGTCGTCAAACGTGCATACTATATGGGATATATCAAGGTTTAATATTTTTCATTTATATAGATTCATATTCGAAAATAAAATTTCAACGAAATTAGGCCCAACACCCCATGGGGTAGGGTGTCTTTTCATTTCTCCACCTCTCCACAGAGAGAAAGAATGGGAATTTTTTTTTATAAAATCATATGCTCTACATAGATATAGATCCACACGAAAAACAGACATGTTTAATCAAATTTTGGTTTCTCTGGAATTGGCAGGTGAAGTCTTCTGTACAACTACCGTGCACTACTGACGTTTACATGTGCATATATGTGTTTATGGTTGCAGGTTCCTCGAGTCGCTCCAGGCGGCCTGCATCCCCGTGATGCTGAGTAACGGCTGGATGCTGCTGAGTAGTGTTTAGATATTGTTTACGTATTTATATGTTTTTGTGGTTGCAGGTTCCTCGAGTCGCTCCAGGCGGCCTGCATCCCGGTGATGCTAAGTAACGGCTGGGTGATACTGTGTAGTGTTTAGATATTGTTTACGTATTTATATGTTTTTATGGTTGCAGGTTCCTCGAGTCGCTCCAGGCGGCCTGCATCCCGGTGATGCTGAGTAACGGCTGGATGCTGCTGTGTAGTGTTTAGATATCGTTTACGTATTTATATATTTTTGTGGTTGCAGGTTCCTCGAGTTGCTCCAGGCGGCCTGCATCCCGGTGATGCTGAGTAGTGTTTAGATATTGTTTACGTATTTATATGTTGTTGTGGTTGCAGGTTCCTCGAGTCACTCCAGGCGGCCTGCATCCCGGTGATGCTAAGTAACGGCTGGGTGATGCTGAGAAGTGTTTAGATATTGTTTACATATTTATATGTTGTTGTGGTTGCAGGTTCCTCGAGTCGCTCCAGGCGGCCTGCATCCCGGTGATGCTGAGTAACGGCTGGGTGATGCTGAGTAGTGTTTAGATATTGTTTACGTATTTATATGTTTTTGTGGTTGCAGGTTCCTCGAGTCGCTCCAGGCGGCCTGCATCCCGGTGATGCTGAGTAACGGCCTGGTGATTCTGTGTAGTGTTTAGATATTGCTGAGTAGTGTTTAGATATTGTTTACGTATTTATATATTTTTATGGTTGCAGGTTCCTCGAGTCGCTCCAGGCGGCCTGCATCCCGGTGATGCTAAGTAACGGCTGGATGCTGCTGTGTAGTGTTTAGATATTGTTTACGTATTTATATGTTTTTATGGTTGCAGGTTCCTCGAGTCGCTCCAGGCGGCCTGCATCCCGGTGATGCTGAGTAACGGCTGGGTGATGCTGAGTAGTGTTTAGATATTGTTTACGTATTTATATGTTTTTATGGTTGCAGGTTCCTCGAGTCGCTCCAGGCGGCCTGTATCCCGGTGATGCTGAGTAACGGCTGGGTGCTGCCCTTTGCGGAGGTCATAGACTGGAATAAGGCCGCCGTGTGGGGCGACGAGCGGTTACTGCTTCAGGTGAGATTCTCTCTCATATATCATACTTATTAAGATAAATAATGAGAAAAACACTTCATCTATTACATATTCATCAACCACTCGTGATTTTTGTTTATCAATTTTTATTGGCTCTCACACGTGTTTACAAAAAGTCCTATATAATATCCAATAGGTCCATTAAAGGGCAACCGCCAGCCTAGAGGCTGGTTTTAAGGCCGCCTGTCTACCACTAGTTTGCGAATAAAAGATAAGCTAGTACCCAAAAAAAATTAAAGAAGGAAAACAACAAAATAAATGAAAAACAAAACATGAAAAACGCCAATTTGTTTATATACGTTTTTTTAAAGGTTTTATTGGAGGACGAAGCAATTTAACGAGATAACAGAGAATCCCTAGATTCTTTGTGAATTATCAACTCTAAAAAATAGACAAAATCATGCAGAAAAACGATAAATATTATGAAATATTTTATGAAACTATGCGACAATAACATTTCATATCACCTCATAAATCATTCACTCTTACTGTGACCAACAATTCTGTTTAACAAAATCTGTATTCATTTTGGAAGATCTGCCATCAGGCAAAAATGAATAAATACTTAAAAAAAGACTTCATAAAGCGTATCGAGCTTCTTTATCCAGTACAAAGATCAATGACAAGAGTTTTAGAGTTGCCCTTGAATAAAAACTAGGGTGTGGCTCTAACACCTTCATTCCTTGGGGCAGGTCATCAGGTAAACTCGAGCTCCACCTTTTTGCCGTCAGGTACATTCTGCTCGAGGCGGAACCATTAGAATAAATACGCAATATTGACTGGTTTCAGATACAAGCGGTCGTATGCTCCGAGAGGTTGACGCGTAGTAATATCACATGCGAGGATATTGCACAGAGACAACTCAGAGGAGCATACAACCACTTTTATCTGAAACCAGTCAATATTGTGTATTTATTATCCACCTTTTCCTGACAAGTGGCATACTGATTTTAATTAATTTTAGGTACCATTATTTTTTCATATGCTCTATTTTTCCGTATGCGCCAGCTTTTGAAGCCCGGAGCCTACAACATTTTATTACCCACCTGATACGGAGTCTCCATACTAAGCCTATGGAGATTACAGATCGCTACTGAGTAGGATACGGAGCTGCGTACCCTCCTAGGAGGATACGGATTTTTGAGATGAAAGTAGTCCCATTGAGATGAAAGTAGTCCCAAACATAACTTCTTAACTATGTTCACGGACTTATATCTATGGATAGGAAATGCGGGCCATTCCCGTGTTTGTTCAACGATCTCTTTGCCTCGGCTACGCTTGAGTGCATTTCGCGGGTAGAGCGCTAATTTCCGTATGATCCGCTAGGAAAAATTTGGCGATAGTTCCATTTTGAGCCACCAGGGTTAAAAGTGGCGCTGCGGATGTTTTTTGGTTTTTTTAAATTTTTTTTTAATTGTTTTTGTTTTGTTTTGAGCAAGCTTTCTTTATTTCAATTATAGTACACTTCATTATTATTTAAATATATATCCTGAGTGTCTAGCCATGATTTTCGGTCTTGGTGAACATGTTAATATCTACATTCATTTTTTTTTTTTTTTTTTTTTTTTTTGATTGAGCAAGCTCTTTCTTTATTTCTAAGGTGTTTATTTGCAATCCTTTTTTCTATGGTCTTGGAATAGTTGGGGCCGGCAGACAAATTTCCCTGATTTTCAGGCAGTCAGTCTTGGGAAAAAATTATTTTCAATTCATTCCTATGCCCCTAGGCCTTAATAAAGTATTTGTCAGTCGATTCCAAATATATAGCTACATGGGACAGTTGGAATAAGGGTCCTAAGTGCAATAGATTTTTTGAAAGTTACGGCACATTTTGTGTCAGTTTGGGTTGGGTCGGCAGTGAAAATTCCCTGATTTTCAAGGGAAAAATCCGGAAAATCCAGATTCTGAAATTGTTCCCATGCCCCTAGGCCTTAATAAAGTATTTGTCAGTCGATTCCAGATATATAGCTACATGGGACAGTTGGAATTAGGGTTCTAAGTGCAATAGATTTTTTTAAAGTTACTGCACATTTTGTCTTAGAATAGTTGGGGCCGGCACACAAATTTCCCTGATTTTCAGGAAGTCAGTCTTGGGAAACAATTATTTTCAATTCATTCCCATGCCCCTAGGCCTTAATAAAGTATTTGTCAGTCGATTCCAGGTATGTACCTACGTGGGACAATTGGAATTAGGGTTCTACGTGCAATAGTTTTTTTTTAAGTTACGGCACATTTTGTGTCAGTTTGGGTTGGGTTGGCAGTGAAAATTCCCAGATTTCCAAGGGAAAAATCCAGAAAATCTAGATTCTGAAATTGTTCCCATGCTCCTAGGCCTTAATTAAGTATTTGTCAGTCGATTCCAGATATATAGCTACATGGGACAGTTGGAATTAGGGTTCTAAGTGCAATAGATTTTTTTAAAGTTACGGCACATTTTGTCTTAGAATAGTTTGGGCCGGCACACAAATTTCCCTGATTTTCAGGAAGTCAGTCTTGGGAAACAATTATTTTTGATTCATTCCCATGCCCCTAGGCCTTAATAAAGTATTTGTCAGTCGATTCCAGATATATAGCTACATGGGACAGTTGGAATTAGGGTTCTAAGTGCACTAGATTTTTTTAAAGTTACGGCACATTTTGTCTTAGAATAGTTGGGGCCGGTAGGCAAAGTTCCCAGATTTTCAGGATGTCAGTCTTGGGAAAAAGTCATTTTCAATTCATTCCCATGCCCCTAGGCCTTAATAAAGTATTTGTCAGTCGATTCCAGATATATACCTACATGGGACAGTTAGAATTAGGGTTCTAAGTGCACTAGATTTTTTTAAAGTTACGGCACATTTTGTCTTAGAATAGTTGGGGCCGGTAGGCAAATTTCCCAGATTTTCAGGATGTCAGTCTTGGGAAAAAGTCATTTTCAATTCATTCCCATGCCCCTAGGCCTTAATAAAGTATTTGTCAGTCGATTCCAGGTATGTTTCTACATGGTGCAGTTGGAATTAGGGTTCTAAGTGCAATAGTTTTTTTTAAAGTTACGGCACATTTTGTGTCACTTTGGGTTGGGTCGGCAGTCAAAATTTCCTGATTTTCAAGGTGAAAATCCAGAAAATCCATATTCCTAAATTATTCCCATGTCCCTAGGCCTTAATGAAGTATTTGTCAGTCAATTCCAGATTAATACCTACATGGGACAGATGGAATTAGGGTCCTAAGTGCACTAGATTTTTTAAAAGTTACGGCACATTTTGTCTTAGAATAGTTGGGGCCGGTAGGCAAATTTCCCAGATTTTCAGGATGTCAGTCTTGGGAAAAAGTCATTTTCAATTCCCTGATTTTCAGGCAGGCTGTGAGACAAAATGTGCCGTAACTTTTTAAAAATCTATTGCACTTAGGACCCTTATTCCAACTGTCCCATGTATGTATATATCTGGAATCAACTGACAAATACTTCATTAAGGCCTAGGGGCATGGGAATAATTTAGGAATCTGGATTTTCTGGATTTTCCCCTGGAAAAACAGGGAATTTTCACTGCCGACCCAACCCAAACTGACACAAAATGTGCCATAACTTTAGAAAAATCTTGTGCACTTAGAACCCTAATTCCAACTGTCCCATGTAGGTATAAATCTAGAATCGACTGACAAATACTTCATTAAGGCCTAGGGGCATGGGAATAATTTAGGAATCTGGATTTTCCCCTGGAAAAACAGGGAATTTTCACTGCCGACCCAACCCAAACTGACACAAAATGTGCCATAACTTTACAAAAATCTTGTGCACTTAGAACCCTAATTCCAACTGTCCCATGTAGGTATATATCTGGAATCGACTGACAAATACTCTATTAAGGCCTAGGGACATGGGAATGAATTGAAAATAATTTTCCCCCAACACTGACTGCCTGAAAACCAGGGAAATTTGCCCGCCAACACCAACTATTCTAAGACAAAATGTGCAGTAACTTTTAAAAAATCTAGTGCACTTAGGACCCTAATTCCAACTGTCCCATGTAGGTATATATCTGGAATCGACTGACAAATACTTCTTTAAGGCCTAGGGGCATGGAATGAATTGAAAATAATTTTTTCCCAAGATCCACTGCCTGAAAATCAGGGAAATTTGCCTGCTGACCTGACCCAAACTGACACAAAATGTGCCAAAACTTTAAAACTATTTCACTGATCATTTCAAGACACTTCCTAAATGGAAGTTGAAATTATAGCCCTAGGTGTGCTGGGGGGTTCCAGACAATTGGCAGATATTTTGTAATTTTGGTTGGGTTGCGATCCTGGTGGCAAAATATTGAACTAACCCCAAATGACGGTAGCGCCGTCTAGCGGCCCTTATCGGAACCCTAACAATGCCGAGGCAGAGATAGATACGCCAGGGGCCGTTTGTTTCTAATCCAGGTGTTCCAAGTCCGTGCTATGTTGAAAAGTTTTCTAACGCAATACGCGATACGCAATACTACTACGCGTCAACTACGCGGAGAATACGGCCACTCAGATCGAAATCATGGTAATATTGTGTATATATCTGTATGCTCTGGGCATGTAGATACATGCTGCCCATGTGCTTTCTACGGACACTTTGTACTAGGTGGATATATCTGTATGCTCTGGGTATCGTGATACACACTCCCTATGTGTTTTCTATGGACACTTTGTATTAGGTGGATATATCTGTATGCTCTGGGTATGGTGATACACACTCCTATGTGTTTTCTACGGACACTTTGTATAAGGTGGATATATCTGTATGCTCCGGGTATGGTGATACACGCTCCCTATGTGTTTTCTATGGACACTTTGTATTAGGTGGATAATAAAACCTGACCATTTTATGACTTTTTGGGAGTGTTTCTTCATGATGGAGCAGTTATTTCACGCTATTTATTTACATTTTTTCTGAAACATTCTCGGTTTGTGTTTTTGCTCCACAGATCCCTTCTATCGTGCGGTCCACGAGTCACGCCGATATCTTACTGCTTCGGCAACAAACTCAGTTCCTCTGGGAAACCTACTTCTCTTCCATAGATAAAATTGTAGGAACCACCTTAGAGGTAAGTCATATCAGTTTTTGTTTAAATCACTTGTTTTATCTCACCCTTGGTAGTTTTTGTCACATAGGACACTTATCAGGTGGATATATCTATATGCTCCGGGTATGGTGATACACACTCCCTATGTGTTTTCTATGGACACTTTGTATTAGGTGGATATACACTGGGAATGGGAACTCGTTCTTTATGGCCCTACGAGTATTGCAGTCTGTTCTCCATGGTCTATATCCTGTGTGTTGTCCATTCTTTTAGTGTGTAGAAGGGTGAGATAAATACAGAAAGCAACTCGTTTTGATCAAAGTTGTTGTTCTTCAACTCATTTGAATGCTACGTGATATTCACTCAGCTATCGCCTTGTTCATATCACTCCGCATACAACTTGTGGAGAATGACAACTTTGATCAAAACTTGTAGGTTTCTTCTTTAATCCTTTGTGCGATTCTATTTTAAGAGTAAGCATTAAGACAACGATAGAAGGCCACATGTTAACATATATATACACAACACAACAAAGTCCATAAATTAAAGCTGTGAAAGATATATTGCAGAGAGTGAAGCCTAACTATAAAAAAGACCCGCTAACAACACAAAATTTAAAAAGATTACCTTTCGAAATTCCCATCAAGATTCACACCAGTAGTCATGTTCTGACCAGACTGTGATTAGTATAGTATAGATAATATGATATACATACTATTAACCCTTTCCTGATACTAATGGGTGTATCCTCCGCGCAGTAATATCCGAGCTTGAGCAAGGATATTTTATAGAGTCGGGGACTTTTCTATACATCCAAGTCCATGTTAGAGTCAACATCAAGAAGGATACACAAACAATATCAGAGACGGGTTGATATTGTATTTGTTATTCAGCACTACAAATCTAAATTATCATGCTCTATGTAACCTCAAGGAGCTTTTTTCCGTAATCCTGTATGACTCACCGTAATCGCCACCCAGTGAATTACACACACTGTATGAGTAGAGTAACAGGGTTCGTACAGAGCCTGGAAAACCTGGAAAACCTGGAATTATGCTTTCGGGTTTTCCAGGCCTGGAAAAGCCTGGAATTCTTAGATAGAGCCTGGAAAAACCTGGAAGAGCCTGGGAAATTTAGTTGTTTTTTTTAGTCTATGAAATTCTGGTCATTATTAGCTTTCCTTAACTAATTTAACCTGACTTCCAATGAAATTTTAGTGACTTGTATTAAATAGCTCCAAAAATCCTTTATTTGACCATGTTTAGCAAGTTGCTAATAATATAGAATGGATTTGATTATTTGTCTTCATATTTAAAAGTGGCAAAAAAATAATTTTGAAGATATCTATCCCAGACCTCTAGGTAGTAAAGAAGACTAAATTTGGTGATGAATCAGACATGGTTTTTAAAAACAGTGACCAGATGTGCCTGGAAAAAACCATATTAGAGCCTGGAAAAGCCTGGGAAAAGCCTGGAATTTTATTGGGCTGTCTATGTACGAACCCTGGAGTATGGAGACTCCGTAATAGGTGTATACTGAATACTAAGATGTTACTTTTGCTGGTTTCAGATTGTGAAGGATCGTGTGATGTCTCACATGTCGCGGACGGCGTTTGTGTGGAACTCTGTACCTGGCGCCATCGCCGTGCAACCCGAGTACGCGCTCGGCGCCGCCAGCTTCCCCTTCTTCTACCGGCAGCTGGCGGGCGAGCCGGCGGGCGCCTTCACCGCCGTCATCTACGCCACTGCACCCTCCGTCATGGCCGCCGCCCCCATCATGCGCCTCATCCGCAGCCTCGCCAAGTCACGCTACCTAGATAGGGTACGTAGCACTATACACATATATACATACATGTTACGTTACCTAGATAGGGTATGTAGTATTATATACATATATACATACATGTTTCACTACCTAGATAGGGTATGTAGTATTATATACATATATACATACATGTTTCACTACCTAGATAGGGTACGTAGCATTATATACATATAAACATACATGTTACACTACCTAGATAGGGTATGTTGCACTATACACATATATACATACATGTTACACTACCTAGATAGGGTATGTTGCACTATACACATATATATGTACAGGTTAAGCTTCCTAGATAGGGTACTTAACATTATATACTTACAGGTTACATTACCTAGATAGGGTATGTAGCATTATGTACATGCATGTTACGTTACCTAGATAGGGTATGTAGTATTATATATACATACAGGTTATGCTGCCTAGATAGGTACATAGCACTATACATATATATACATATACAGGTTACGTTACCTAGATAGGGTATCTTACACATATATACATGCAGGTTATGCTACCTAGATAGGTTACGTAGCACTTTACACATACAGGTTACGCTGCCTAGATAGGGTATGTAGCATTATACTCATACACATATATACAGGTTACGTTATAATTTTTAACTTTAGATATAGATTTTATGGCATTACAGATATTACTTTTACGCTACTGTGACTATCTGCTAATGTTTAACACTGTTTATTTGCATATATCAATTTTATGGTACAGTTACTATCTGCTAATGCATAACACTGTTTATTTACAGATATTAATATCTAATATTGTTACATATATTAATGTTAACACTGTTTATTTACAGATATTAGCATTAACACTGTATATTTACAGATATCAATTTTATGGCACTTACTATTTTCTAATGTTTAACATTCTATATTTACAGATATCAATTGTATGCTCTGTTACTGTCTGCTATT
Organism: Alentia gelatinosa; assembly: GCA_950022655.1. Classification (NCBI taxonomy): domain Eukaryota; kingdom Metazoa; phylum Annelida; class Polychaeta; order Phyllodocida; family Polynoidae; genus Alentia; species Alentia gelatinosa. The sequence goes on from OX465591.1 coordinate 44,993,429, forward strand.
GCATAACACTTTTTATTTACAGATATTAATGTTTAACACTTTATTTACAGATATTAATTTTATGGCACTGTGATACGCCGCCTCCTATAGACAGACGGTGGCCGGTCCCACGCCACGTGTCCATGCTCATCAAACAAATATCCGTGAGTCGCCAAACCTCCTTTTATTGTAGATAAGGAACAATGACCTGCAGTTGATATTTACTTAATAGAATAACACTATATCTGACTGATTCGTGTAGGGTGAAATTAAGAAAATAAAATTGAGAACTGAAAAAAAGAGTCCAACGCTGGATATTATCGGAGATATTTAAGTAAATGAAAAAGCATTGAATAAAAAGATTGAGAATTGTTATCAAAAGAGGCAAGCTCTGTTTGTATATTGTCAAAATATCAGCTCTGATTTGGGCGCTGAAGTGTCCACATCAAGAAGTAAGTCACTGATTGTCCCTGATCTGAAAAATTCTATGACTCAGAGAATGTTGCACATCAATGTCTCTTATATACTTCTGGCTTGTTTATATCTATTTTTACATACCTGGTACCTGTGGTCGAACATCTATGAAATACTACCCGCTGCTAGGGATCAGTATAAATAATGCTCGGGCGCACTGAGCCCGTAGTTCATATTCGGGCTCACTATGCCCATAGTGAATGCCTCGAGTCAACAGGTACATAAAATAAGTACATAAAATGTCATTTTTTCTTGATATTTAGGTATGTAATAATAAGAAAACCTAGTGACTGAACCCATAGGGATAGCCATAAATGATGCCATAAGTATGTCCTGATGCAGCAGGGGAGGAACATAGTTATGGCATCAAAAGACCTCGAACGGCCATCCCTACAGGCTCATTAACCACGTTTTCTCTTATTACGATGAGATGGTGAGATGTTTTGTTGTGTTTTGCAGTCGCTGTCGGGTCGGTTCTACCCGTACGATGAGATCCGCACGGACGCCGTGCTGGGGCTGGACGAGGACGCCCTCCTCACCACTGACGAGGTACGCATGACGAATTTATACTGAAATATTATAAAAAAATCACAGTAAATCAGGCAGTCGTAGTTATACGAGGTACGCACAATGAATTTATACTGAAATATTACCAAAAATCACAGTAAATCAGGCAGTCGTAGTTATACGAGGTACGCACGATGAATTTATACTGAAATATTACCAAAAATCACAGTAAATCAGGTAGTCGTAGTTATACGAGGTACGCACAATGAATTTATACTGAAATATTACAAAAAATCACAGTAAATCAGGCAGTAAACTTAATAGTTATACGAGGTACGCATGATGAATTTATACTGAAATATTACTAAAAATCACAGTAAATCAGGCAATAAACTTAGTAGTTATACAAGGTACAAATTATGAATTTATACTGAAATATTACCAAAAATCACAGTAAACCAGTCAATAAACTTAGTAGTTATACAAGGTACACATTATGAATTTATCCTGAAATATTACCAAAAATCACAGTAAATCAGGCAATAAACTTAGTAGTTATACAAGGTACAAATTATGAATTTATACTGAAATATTACCAAAAATCACAGTAAACCAGTCAATAAACTAAGTATTTATACAAGGTACACATTATGAATTTATCCTGAAATATTACCGAAAATCACAGTAAATCAGGCAGTAAACTTAGTAGTTATATGAGATACGAACGAGGAATTTATATTGAAATATTACCAAAAATCACAGTAAATCAGGCAGTAGTAGTTATACGAGGTACGCACGATGAATTTATACTGAAATATTATCAAAAATCACAGTAAATCGGGCAGTCGTAGTTATACGAGGTACGCACGACGAATTTATACTGAAATATTACCAAAAATCACAGTAAATCAGGCAATAAATAAAGGAGTATACACAAAATTTCCAAAATGTTTTACCCTCATCCCCCACTCAGTGCATACATACATTATGGATGGCCTGTTATTACCATCATTTGAGTTAATGTTGACCTCCTCTGCTACTTTCTCTCTCTGTGATCAGGTGGACTTCGCCTTCTCGGTATGGCGCCAGTTCCCGTCGCGTATTGTGGGCTACCCGGCCCGCAACCACTTCTGGGACGACAGCCGGGCGCGCTGGGGTTACACCTCCAAGTGGACCAATGACTACTCCATGGTGCTCACCAGTGCAGCTTTTTACCACAGGTACACTTCCCTTATAACCCTGAAACTCACTCGATAAATTACTAATATGCAGCTAGGTGCTCACCTGTGCAGCTTTTTACCACAGGTACACTTCCCTTATAACCCTGATACTCACTCGGTAAATTACTAATATGCAGTTAGGTGCTCACCTGTGCAGCTTTTTACCACAGGTACACTTCCCTTATAACCCTGATACTCACTTGATGAATTAGTAATATGCAGCTAGGTGCTCACCTGTGCAGCTTTTTACCACAGGTACACTTCCCTTATAACCCTGATACTCACTTGATGAATTAGTAATATGCAGCTAGGTGCTCACCTTTGCAGCTTTTTACCACAGGTACACTTCCCTCATAACCCTGATACTCCTTCCTTGCTTAGAATGAAAAAATATTAGATAAGCCTCATTCACACCAATAATACAGTAGTTTGAACCTCACCACACACCCTTAGCCCCACGATTGGGTCCAAAAATTCTTTTCCCTGTCCCTCTCAGGCAACAAATTCTACAAATTCAGGAAAAAAATATTCCACTTTTCTATGACCCACACTGACATTCATACTCAGTCAAGTATCTCACTCTGTCATTCCTAAGTTTCAGGTATTATCTACATATGCACAGTTTATATCTCAGCCCTGACGAGGCGTTTATACCAAGTTCCGCACAAACGTAAATTATCATTTAGTTTGTAGCTTGTACTAGCATGGTGGGTCATTCTATATCTACCATATACCTGAAACTGAGATTAAAATCAAGTTAATTGTATATCTCACACTTTCACTCCTTTGTTTCAGGTATTATCTACACATGTACAGTTTCTATCTTGGCCCTGAGTTACGACACATCGTCGACAGCACACAGAACTGTGAAGACATCCTCATGAACTTCCTCGTGACGCATGTCATCAAATCACCGCCAATCAAAGTCACGCAGCGCAAGGTCTACAAGGACTCCATGTTGCCAGGCAGTGACCGCACCTCCACCTGGATCCAGCCTGAACACCTTCGCCAGCGGCAAACCTGCATCAACAAATTTGTTGAGGTGTTTGGCTATATGCCTCTCATCCGCTCGAGTCTACGACTAGACCCAGTATTGTTCAAAGACCCTGTCTCCATGTCGAGAAAACGATATCGACAAATCGAAAATGTATGAGATGTGTTTTTTTGTATTTTTTTTTCAATTAGGGATTTTTTTATTATTCTGTGTGTGTGTGTTTTTGTATATTTTTTTAATTTTCTCTCCACTCATTACGCCATCAGTGCCAGTTTCTTGGATGAAAGGAGGATTTGTGTTTGTTAATGCTGGATTAATTCGACCGATGTTCAAGTGCCAGCACTGGTTTGCAGCAGGGGAAGGGAGTACAGTGAAGTCATCGCCTCATACAATGCTCTTTCACCCCAACAATCACCAAGTTTAGGAATCTAGGTACAATTAACAGGTTCTTTTCACTCACATGTATATATTATTGTAGTATTATTCTCCAACAGTGACCTTGTTTTATGTTCATTTTGCGTGCCTGATGAGTTGGATGTGAACTCCTGACAATGGTTGACTGATTAACTAGAATGTGTACAAAAGAGTACTTGTTTTTCATCAAAGGCTTTGACCTCAAATGAGAAACAAAGTCAATGCGTATTTCAATCGTTTCAAGGGATGAGATATTTTTTTTGTGGATAGTAATAGCACTATTCAGAACTTGTATGTGTCCCATTGAGGTAACCTGGAGGCTGATATGGATACTTAGTGTTATTTATGTGGTTGTAAGGTGTCGCCACCTGTATATAGACAAATATAAACAGATCACAGAGCCATGCGTCAGTAGAGAACCCTAGCAGGTCAACTGACAGGACACAAGCACATCCATGCGCACTCTATTATATATTCTAGCCAACAAAAAGCAGTACATGACTTAAAAAACGTTCAACGAGTTACAAGTAAATCCGCGTTTAAAAGAGCTCCCTTCGTTCATTGTATAGACTTCTGGATCGCTACCCAAGGACCTAGACATTCTTAAGTGTCGCAATTGCTAAACGGTAGGTTATATATATGTATATATACATATCTATACATATGTATATATCTGTATTTATATATACGTGTGTGTATATGTATAGACGCACACTCATATATGTTTACACAATATGAGAGTAAATATATTTGTCTATATATAACAAAAATGTGTAAAAATGTTTATATATATATAAATATATTCACATACATATGAATCTTAGTGAATTCAATTTTTAGTCAAAGTTAATCCAAGTGCGAGATGGACAGCGGTCGTCCATGACATTGCCTTGCTCAATATTATTCATATTCGATCATAATAAGGTGAAAGACTTCAAGATTTGCTCAGTCGAGGTTTGACCTTCAAGTTGTGTATCCTCCGGGGTTTTTCATCGTAATCACCAAACTCATAATCATGGCGACCTGTCGCTAAGCAACACAAAGGTGCTCACAATACTCGTTATCTTTTATTGTATTATTACTATTATTATCATTGTATTTATGTTGGGGGCAGCGGATAGGATTCCAATAAGTATTGCTCTCTTCAGAAAAAGAAAGAGCAAATGTGACAGAATACATAAAACATGTATCACATTCATTTGGCTTGACTAATCTGTAAAATCAGTAAGCATGGTTAGGATGGGCGAATGACATTCTATCAAGGTATTGAATTTGGCGTTTTTTTGTAGGCCCCAACCATGTGGGAGAGGGATGTGGAAAATGCCCAAACACTGAGAAACAATTTCATTCCTTGACCCTTGCCCAGATTCCATATTATCATATATTTGAAAGTATTCAAAAACATGTCATATTGAAACCAAGTCACATGGTACTTAGGAATGTATTTCACGGAGGGACGTAATTTATCTGTTTGTCTGCAAGTTAGTAAATCATGCATAGGTATATAATGATAAACAAGGCTAGGTTATTGAGTTCTTCCTCTGCACTTATAACATGTATAACTTCCCTTATTCAATATATCTTCTGTACTACTTCCATTGATTTTGATGCATGTATCATCAGAGTTTGATACATGTATCTACTTCAAATTCTCAGCGCTCTTAAACACAAAACATTGCCAAAATCCATTAAGATTGGGAGGCAGATTAGGGAATCGTTGATAATCCTCCTCATAATGCCCCTGGATTACGATGAAAGATACCCCAGATTGGTGTGTGAAACGTCGACGATGTGTAAGAGAGGCATGTAGAGGGAACTTGTAACTTCATCAATGCTACCATGAGTTAGACAGTGTGTTTCCTGACTGGGCAGTCTCACCACCTGTCTTGTCTACTACTGTACATATATGATAGTCGTATTTATATGCATATGTGTATATGCATGATTAAATACACATATATACATATAAATATACATATTTACGTGTGTGTGTATCTGCGTGTGTAATATACAATTAAGAAAGCAATGTGATATTCTCATAGGAGAAGTTGATGGCATCCACCTTCTGTGTAAATTTGCGTCGCTTGAATGATGGCCCAACCATTTGAACAGAAACCTTTGTAACTCCCGTTGATGACAGTAACCATTATGTAATAATAATAATAATAGTAATACCCTTGTTGGAATCACGAATGTATTTACTAAAGCCAAATGTATGCATGTAGCTAGCAATAGACACTTTTTTCTTAGGCCTGGTTTTTCATTGTCATGGCGCCACCTGTCGTGAACGCGGGACACCATCATGTTACCTGACCTTGACCTTTGTTAGACTAAAAGGCCTCTTCCACTGGGCTGCCTGTGAATGTGACTCTGTTGGGCGTCTGGCAAACAAGCGTTAATGTACAAACCCACAGGCCAATTCCATGGCTGACATCACAGAGCAGCTGTGTGGGTGCTGGCAAAAACTATTTAGGTTTGGAAGACGCCCTTTACCCACCCAAAGGTTAAAGATAATCAGAGGATCATAGAAAAGAAAATGTAATAATGCAAATGAGAGAGTTAGGTGAATGTGGTGGGAGGTGAACAATTATGGACCATTTGACATCTTGTGGTGCTTGCTTTGGTTTGGGGGCTGGCAGGGGCAGAGTTGATGTTGACTATCGGCTGCTCACATGCATTCACCTCTCGCCCAATTGTTGTTCACTCAATCGGTCCCTATTAAAGGCAATATAATTTCTTTTTGTTACTACACTATGCTGAGAAGTCATCGGTTTTAATCATGCCAAATATGTAATATTGAATCAAGCCTGACGAAACACACATGAAATCATGAAAAAAAGAAATTTCTGAGCTTTTTTATGTTTTAACTCTGTCATGATAAACCTCGCTTGTCACACAGTTATCAACTTAAGATGTATGACCAAACAACCAAATCCTGAACCCACTCCATTCTTTGGTTATCATTCAGGGCCTGTTTGCAGTCTCAGCTCTGATGCTACTTATTGCCTCCACACATTATAAAGACTGATGGTAGTTTTGTCTTTCGTTGCAGCTTTTAGGATGTCCTAGATTTGCATATCTTCCAGCTATCTTTTTTAGGCCACACTGGCACCTCTGTACAACCCAACCACCGGCAAAGTTTCCATAAAGCCAAGGAGAAGAGATGCCACACAACTTGTTTCCAGTAGTGATTATTTTATAGTTCTGTTGCACCACTGATGTGTTGGGGAATGGTCGCATGGGACAGGAGACGAAGATATTGCCTTGTGTTTCAAACATATTAAAAACTGTCATCTCACAGGTACTAGTACAGACTGGGTTTTTACCAAGTATAAAACACAAAAAGATGGTATACGAGAGGCGTAAATGTGTCTCGGTGTATTGCGTCACATTGTAGCATCGCAATGTGTTACATCACATCCTGTCATGTCACATAGTGTTGTGTCGCATTCAATGTGTTGCGTCACATTGCATTTTGTTACATTGTGATGCATTGCGTTGTGATGTATCGCATTGTGTTGTCTCACAAAGTATTGTGTCTCTTTTTGTTTCAAGTTCCATGCACAAATTTCTGAGAAAGTCTTTAAAGACATACCGTGCTTAAAACACCCACCGATGTGACATTTTGTGCGAGCACTTTATGGTGAAAGCAGTGCCAGGTATACTGAGAATACATCAACCCATTTCCCAATCATTACAAAGGAAATACCCGTCAGACTTGATTGACATGCATGTTTCATACCCCCATCACCCATTTTTGATTCCCCTTGAATGATTATTTGTGTCCTTATTTGATGAAAAAGTATCTGACTTATCCGTTCAGTTTTTGATAATGAACTCCTATTGTGAGACTTAGCCGCTGCTTGACAGATATCAGACTGTTTCGGTTTTTTTTATATCTTGTGTTAGACTTGCAAAGAAAGTGTTGTGTATTGCTGCTAAATGAAGCCTCCAGTGTTGCATGCATACTATGACTGCCGGTATAGTCTATATACTCAGAGTATTTTTGTACTTTGTTCAGCCAATTCGGTGTTCTCGTTTCAGAGGGCATCCTTTGTTGTACCTCTGTTCGCCAACAAGGCATGCCTCATTGGAAACTAACAAATATCCATCGTGGTCACAGAGGGTCAACGTTATCCTTCAGCTTGTGGATTATACTACACACAGGCGATGAATGCATGGTCAGAATCTGCCATGCTGAAACTGTGGGTCATGTCGGGAAAATTCTGTATGATTTTCAGGGAAATTTCAGCGAAATTTGGAGCAATTTCCTCATTTTTCATTTGAGTCAAGGTGAGGGCCTTGAGATGTATCTGAGTTGTATTGTGAAGCAATCGGAAAATTCTGTAAATATCCTTTGGAGGATAAGTCATGTCACGTGCATAATATTAGGAGGAAACTCTTGGATTTGGAAATTTCCATCAATCAAATCGTTTAACACTTACATCCAGTTTATTAACGTTAAAAAATAATAATGGTGTTTGGTGTGCGTATGGGTTACATGTCTGTTAATGAATACATTCTGTGTTTAAATCTAAGAGGAAATAATCCAACCAGCATCAGAAGACAAACCTACAGCTTTTTATGAGATCATAAATTTTCTGGCAACATCAGTTTACACCATTTGATAGACATGGTTCAGACTAGTTTGCAGCCGCACATGACTTCCCCAATGTATATCTGAAGTGATATGTGCAATCATGTGGAACCTCCTAATATGTACATATGTGCAGTCATGTGGAACTTTCCAGTATGTCTACAAATGTTCCCTATACGCACGATAATCACCAACACCCAAAGGGTAATGAAGTCAGATCTATTAACAGGCACCAAGGTTTATATGTATGGGCATTTCTTAAATCATCTAACCAAGAATCATATGAATTTGTTTCATGGAAGAAGTATTATTCACACGTCAAATGAGCTGTTTCAGTTAGAATAATTGTACGGACCAACATGGCTCACTTGCTTGGTGGAACTAATAGGCCATGAACTTATTAACATGATATTAAAAGAATGCATAATTATATTTTTAGAACATTGAAACAATGGCGAGTGATGTGTAGTGCTAACTGGCGAATGCGTTATTTATTATATACTCAATTATATCTAAGTGATTCTTTTGCCATCTCAAGCGTTTTGTATCGATGAGGATAATGAATAATGATACATATAATAAAATACAATTTTAATAATGCCTATGTGTTGTCTTTCTCAATTACACCAGCTTTTTCTTTGTGTATTTTTCAAAGGTCCTCGAATATTTTCATCCTCACTAGAATTAGCTCTGGTGGGTAACTTTTTTATCTCTTTTTTTTCAAATTCAATTGTACGGCACACAGTTATCATCCATAATCAGTAAGTGGTATTTTCTGTGGGTATCTTTCTTCTTATCAGTATCTCCAGTAGATATTCAAACAGATATATATAAGAGAAATATCAAGAATTGATAATTACTGCCTTGATATATTTTCATTAAAGTATTCAGACATATTCTACATTCCTTTGTATAGATCAATAAGTTGCTACTGATAATTATGAAGAAAGAAATTAAATAGACATTAAAGACGAATGCTGCTAGCTCGGTGATATCTAAATTCTATTGATTTTTGCAAATAACTGGATAATACAAGTTCCATATATCAGCAAATAGAAAATGCAAAAAAAAGGCATGTCACCATGCTAACTTCAATTATCGGGAAGGCCATCTGAAAATGTAAGTGGTTAACTATTGGTGTCTATGGGAAACTGCAATAATTTGACTTTGTTGCCAAAAAAAAATTAGACCAACTGGTAACAGTTATCTAAGAATTTAGAAACATTGTTGCCAAATGAGACTGATGTTCCATTGCTATCTTTGAATAATTCTGGATTATGATAGTTGGGAACATGTACAAATGAGAAATGCTAAAGAAATACTATGTCACCATGCTAATTTCTATGGGAAGGCCATCTGAAGAAGGTAAGTGCTTATCTATTGGTGTCTATGAGAAACTGCTATATTTTCATGAAACCAGATGGCAGCACCAATTTTAAATTTAGTAGACACAGGGGGCACTGCGATACCTACCCACATTTGTCTTTAAGAAAGGTATCTTTACTGGAACTAGGCCTGGGAGAGGTCATAGAGACCTTACCAACTGTGTGACATCGGTAAGGTGACCAATCACTTCGGAGACTCAGACTATATCCCTGGTCCTGTACATGTTTTGACACTACGTAGGCAGGTCTGGAGCCAACTTGCGGGCTTGGCACCAAATAGGTTACAGCAAATAACTGAGTGGAGAAAACCCAAACCTTTATATCATTCATTTTGGAATTCCACTCTCAGTCATCAAGTATGAACTTACCATTTTTCCCAGTTACCTACTATGGAGATGTATTCAGAATTTAACATGAGATGGCATGAGCATTGATCAAGGTACACTGGCCACCAGTGCCTGACCTACAAATGCATGCTGCACCATTAGCTCTGGTCAGGTTAAATCTGTGGTCTTCTTGACTCACTAGCAGCAAGTGTTTGTCACTCTCCCTACATATCCCTTGTGCCACCTGGATCTATGCCTTGAGGTTATGGACCGCTTTAATCAAAATTCATGTATGGGGTCAAGTTTTTATGTAACTTGTTTAGAAGAATGTTTCACTGATTAATTCACTCACATGATTCATTTACTTACCATATAGGCACAAAACCATCTTTCACCCCTCTTTATCTATGGACAGGTGTAGGACTTCAAGTTCAGGTGGCAAGCTTATAGCTTAAGCCCAGGGGTGTAATATGCGATATTTTTTTTGCTGTTTTCACAAAAACTCATAGGTTGTCTGATTGTGCTACTTCAATGACAACGTGATTAAGACACAACAAATATTGTCTTGGGTATCTCAGACTTTCAAGTAAATAACATTCTCCTTCATCGCTTAAAATGAAGAAGATATTAAAGGAGCCGCATTCATGCTAATGAAAGTATGAGTATGTGAACAATTTCTTTGGCAAAACAGGGGGAAAATTGTTTAAAAAGAAAGATTACTTGCTTTATACCGAACTTCTAGAAAGACTTGATTCTCTTCCTAGCAATCGCAACACATCTCCACTTCTTTTTTTTTTAGAGAAGCATGAGGTCTTGCGGCATATTTATGATCTGTCCTCTCATAAAGACTCAGGCATAGATAATGTTAGATGATTATGACTGATGAGTTTACTTATATCCTTAACACTGGCATTGTACCAATCACATGGAAGCAAGCCTTTGTCACTCCATTGCCCAAAGGGGGGAACTTATCCAATATCTCAAACTGGCGTCCAATCAGCATACTGCCATCACCCTCAAAGATACTAGAAAAGGTCTATCATGCGAGATAATATAAATGGCTAGGGGAAGTAAAGTTCTTAACCAATTGGCAATATGGTTTTTGGCCTGGACTGGGGACGGAAGACCCAATTCTTCTTCTAAAAGAAGATTTATATAGGATTAGGGATAAATCAGAAGTAGTCGGCACTTGTTTTGTACATGTATGTAAAGCATTTGACAGTGTCCCTCATCATCTGCTGCTCAAAAAGTTAGAAGAACTTGCTTTTGTTCCTGTAAACTTTCTAAACTGGCTGTTGGACTATCTTAGTGGGAGGGATCAAAGGGTTCGGCTAAATGGGAAGGTATCGGAACAAATAAATTTTCTCTTTGGAGTTCCCCAGAGGTTGGTGCTGGGCCCCCTACTGTTTCTGTGTTTCATAAATGATATGTGTGATGATGTCAGAGATTGTTCATTTCTACAATATACTGATTATTTAGTCATTTACAGTAGCCACATAAAAGCTGATAGAGCTAGAGATAGTTTGAATGATGCAGTACTTATTGTTCACAAGTGGTGTAGAGAAAATGGGTTGGTATTAAGCTCCACAAGAACCAGTTTGATGTGGTTTGCTGCACTTATCCAACCCCTAATAAAAAAATCCATAGGCTTAACATTGGGTCACTGTATTCGGTCTGGAGTTCAGAAAAATGAAAAATATTGCTCTAGTGGGATACACTTGACAAATGACGTCATCTGTTAATGTAGAGGTAATTTAGACCGGTGGGGTAGGATAAATTCTAAACCAAACTCGAGTTAGTCATGTTATTGTTCATAGCACTCCGGCAAGATCGCGTATTATTGCTCTCGGCTTCGCCTCGCACATTAATATGCGATCTTGCCGTCGTGCGATAAACAACAACATGACTAACTCTTGTTTGGTTTCTCCATACTACAAGGAAAAGACACCTACCGGCCTTTAACATAGAATGTGATGGGTCTTTACTAGCTACTTGTGAGAATTATAAATACCTAGGTATTACCATGGACACAGACTTGTCTTTCTCGGCGCATATTCGTCAAATTGTGAAATCTGCTAATAGCCGCCTCTTCAGGTTTAGGAAATTAAAGAACTGCATCACTTGAGACACAGCACTACAAATTTATTGTAAGGTTATAAGACCTATCATAGAGTGCTGTAGTTTTATTTTAGATGGAGCAAACCAATTCACTGCAGTAGCTGCAAAATAGAGCCCTTCGAATTGTAAACAAGTCGCATATAAGGCAACTTTGTGTAGAGCAGCTTCATAATGTCACACATGTTGAGGATCTATATCAAAGGAGGCGTCTTCAGTTACTGAAATTGATGGACCAAAAAAATCGAAAAACCCTGAAAATTTGGATTTGCAGATCCATGGTACACGGAGTAATGGAAAGGTAAAATTTAGACACTATAGCAGTGAACGAAAAAGTTCGAAAAAACTCCTTGGGCTAGAGGAATAAAAGCTGGAAACCCTACCAGTGTTCAAACATGTCATAAAACTTAAACCAGGCCCTTTGGGCATCTCCATAGATTTTGTGGCACATCATTCATCTCATCCCTATCTTTATCATCCCATATCACCTATTCCTTATAATTTTTTTATTTTGTTATATGTAAGGATCGCGTGTGTTGAATGTAAGAGCTCAGGCAACAGGAAGAACTGATTGTAATCAGATTTCTTTTGCTCACAAAAAAAATATTAAAAAAGTAGTTTGAAACTCCCCACATATCCTTAGCCCCACAATGGGGTCAAAATTTGTTTTCCCTGTCCCTCTCAGACAACAAATTCTACAAATTCAGGAAACAATTATTCCACTTTTCTATGACCCCCACTGACATTCATACTCAGTCAAGTATCTCATGCTCCCATTCATAAGTGTCAGGTATTATCTGCACACGTCAAGTTTATATCTCAGCCCTGACTTATTACACTGCGTCATTACATCTGTTCCGCGTTGAAATATTTACCAAGTACAAAGAACAAGGTGAAAATTTTTTATGTCAATCATTCATATAGAAGGACCTGACCATGTTGTACAATCTACAAAATCAGATGATAATTTACAGCTTGTATGGAATGAAGCGTTTACACTGAGTTCTGCACAAAACAGAGATTAAGACCGAGTTTGTAGCTTGTACAAGCATGATGGGTTGTTCTATATTCAATATATCCCTGAAATTGATGAAATAATTGACTTAATTTGGCCTAACAACTAATGATTTTATTGACATATACTGAAAATGTTCCATATTTTTCTGTATGGAACAGTGTTCCATAAGGTATTTTTACATTATATGGTGAAACTATTTACAGTATATACTGCATGGGTATAAACTAATGCATATTTCATGATCTCTCTCCTAAGTATCAAGTATTTTCTACACATTTACAGTTCCCATCTCGGCCCTGAGTTACAACACATCATCATCTTTTTGACAAGTATTGTTTATCTCATGCTCACCCACCTCCGTTTCAGGTATTATCTAAACATGCACAGTCTCAGCCCTGAGTTACAACACATTGTAGAGAGCACACATAACTGTGAGGACATCCTTGTGACATACATCATCAAATCACACAGCGCAAGGTCTACAAGGGCTCTATGTTGCCAGGCAGTGACTGTGCCTCCACCTGGGTCGAGCCTGAACACCTTTGCCAGCAGCATGCCTGGATCAACAAATTAATTGATACAAGCCTATCATCTGCTCGAGTCTCTGACTAAACCCATTATTGTTATAAGTCTCTATGTTGAGAAAATGCTATTGACAAATTGAAAATGGATGAGAAGTGTTTTTTGTATTTTTTTTTCAATTAGGGATTTTTAAAAAATTATTTCGTGTGTTTTTGTATATTTTAAAATTTTTCTTTCCACTCATTATGCCATCAGTGCCAGTTTCTCAGATGAAAGGAGGATTTATGTTCCTTTGCTAGATTAATTCAACCAATGTTCAAGTGCAAGCACTGGTTTGTAACAGGGGAAGGGACTACAGTGAAGTCATCCCCTCATATAATGCTCTTTCACCCCAACAATCGCCATGTTTAGGAATCTAGGTACACTTAATGGTCTCTTTTCACTCACATGTATATATTATTGTAGTATTATTCACCAACAGTGACCTTGTTTTATGTTAATTTTGCATGCCTGATAAGTGGATGTGAACTCCTGACAATGGTTGACTGATTAACTAGAATGTGTACAAAAGAGTACTTGTTTTTCATCAAAGGCTTTGACCTCAAATGAGAAACAAAGTCAATGCGTATTTCAATCGTTTCAAGGGATGAGATATTTTTGTTGTGGATGGTAATAGCACTATTCAGAACCTGTACGTGTCCCATTGAGGTAACCTGGAGGCTGATATGGATACTTAGTGTTATTTATGTGGTTGTAAGGTTTCGCCACCTGTATATAGACGAATATAAACAGATCACAGAGCCATGTTTCAGTAGAGAACCCTAGCAGGTCAACTGACAGGACACAAGCACATCCATGCACACTCTATTATATATTCTAGCCAACAAAAAGCAGTACATGACTTAAAATACATTCAACGAGTTACAAGTAAATCCGCGTTTAAAAGAGCTCCCTTCGTTCATTGTATAGACTTCTGGATCGCTACCCAAGGACCTAGACATTCTTAAGTGTCACAATTGCTAAACAGTAGGTTATATATATGTATATATACATATCTATACATATGTATATATCTGTATTTATATATACGTGTGTGTACATGTATAGACGCACACTCATATATGTTTACACAATATGAGTGTAAATATATTTGTCTATATATAACAAAAATGTGTAAAAATGTTTATATATATATAAATATATTCACATACATATGAATCTTAGTGAATTCAATTTTTAGTCAAAGTTAATCCAAGTGCGAGATGGACAGCGGTCGTCCATGACATTGCCTTGCTCAATATTATTCATATTCGATCATAATAAGGTGAAAGACTTCAAGATTTGCTCAGTCGAGGTTTGACCTTCAAGTTGTGTATCCTCCGGGGTTTTTCATTGTAATCACCAAACTCATAATCATGGCGACCTGTCGCTAAGCAACACAAAGGTGCTCACAATACTCGTTATCTTTTATTGTATTATTACTATTATCATCATTGTATTTATGTTGGGGGCAGCGGATAGGATTCCAATAAGTATCGCTCTCTTCAGAAAAAGAAGAGCAAATGTGACAGAATACCTAAAACATGTATCACATTCATTTGGCTTGACTAATCTGTAAAATCAGTAAGCATGGTTAGATGGGCGAATGACATTCTATCAAGGTATTGAATTTGGCGTTTTTTTGTAGGCCCCAACCATGTGGGAGAGGGATGTGGAAAATGCCCAAACACTGAGAAACAATTTCATTCCTTGACCCTTGCCCAGATTCCATATTATCATATATTTGAAAGTATTCAAAAACATGTCATATTGAAACCAAGTCACATGGTACTTAGGAATGTATTTCACGGAGGGACGTAATTTATCTGTTTGTCTGCAAGTTAGTAAATCATGCATAGGTATATAATGATAAACAAGGCTAGGTTATTGAGTTCTTCCTCTGCACTTATAACATGTATAACTTCCCTTATTCAATATATCTTCTGTACTACTTCCATTGATTTTGATGCATGTATCATCAGAGTTTGATACATGTATCTACTTCAAATTCTCAGCGCTCTTAAACACAAAACATTGCCAAAATCCATTAAGATTGGGAGGCAGATTAGGGAATCGTTGATAATCCTCCTCATAATGCCCCTGGATTACGATGAAAGATACCCCAGATTGGTGTGTGAAACGTCGACGATGCGTAAGAGAGGCATGTAGAGGGAACTTGTAACTTCATCAATGCTACCATGAGTTAGACAGTGTGTTTCCTGACTGGGTAGTCTCACCACCTGTCTTGTCTACTACTGTACATATATGATAGTCGTATTTATATGCATATGTGTATATGCATGATTAAATACACATATATACATATAAATATACATATTTACGTGTGTGTGTATCTGCGTGTGTAATATACAATTAAGAAAGCAATGTGATATTCTCATAGGAGAAGTTGATGGCATCCACCTTCTGTGTAAATTTGCGTCGCTTGAATGATGGCCCAACCATTTGAACAGAAACCTTTGTAACTCCCGTTGATGACAGTAACCATTATGTAATAATAATAATAATAGTAATACCCTCGTTGGAATCGCGAATGTATTTACTAAAGCCAAATGTATGCATGTAGCTAGCAATAGACACTTTTTTCTTAGGCCTGGTTTTTCATTGTCATGGCGCCACCTGTCGTGAACGCGGGACACCATCATGTTACCTGACCTTGACCTTTGTAAGACTAAAGGGCCTCTTCCACTGGGCTGCCTGTGAATCCGACTCTGTTGGGCATCTGGCAAACAAGCGTTAATGTACAAACCCACAGGCCAATTCCATGGCTGACATCACAGGGCAGCTGTGTGGGTGCTGGCAAAAACTATTTAGGTTTGGAAGACGCCCTTTACCCACCCGAAGGTCAAAGATTGTCAGAGGATCATAGAAAAGAAAATGTAATAATGCAAATGAGAGAGTTGGGTGAATGTGGTTGGAGGTGAACAATTAAGGACCATTTGACATCTTGTGGTGCTTGCTTTGGTTTGGGGGCTGGGCAGGGGCAGAGTTGATGTTGACTATCGGCTGCTCACATGCATTCACCTCTCGCCCAATTGTTGTTCACTCAATTGGTCCCTATTAAAGGCAATATAATTTCTTTATGTTACTACAGTATGCTGAGAAGTCATCGGTTTTAATCATGCCAAATATGTTATGTTGAATCAAGCCTGGCGAAACACACATGTCAATATGTTTTTAATCATGAAAAAAAAGAAATTTCTGAGCTTTTTTATGTTTTAACTCTGTCATGATAAACCTCCCTTGTCACACAGTTATCAACTTAAGAAGTATGACCAAACAACCAAATCCTGCACCCACTCCATTCTTTGGTTATCATTCAGGGCCTGTTTGCAGTCTCAGCTGTGATGCTACTTATTGCCTCCACACGTTATAAAGACTGATGGTAGTTTTCTGTCTTTCGTTGCAGCTTTTCGGATGTCCTAGATTTGCATATCTTCCAGCTGTTTTTTTAGGCCACACTGGCACCTCTGTACAACCCAACCACCGGCAAAGTTTCCATAAAGCCAAGGAGAAGAGATGCCACACAACTTGTTTCCAATAGTGATTATTTTATAGTTTTGTTGCACCACTGATGCGTTGGGGTATGGTTGCATGGGACAGGAGACGAAGATATTGCCTTGTGTTTCAAACATATTAAAAACTTTCATCTCGCAGGTACTAGTACAGACTGGGTTTTTACCAAGTATAAAACACAAAAAGATGGTATACGACAGGCGTAAATGTGTGTCTGTGTATTGCGTCACATTGTAGCATCGCAATGTGTTACATCACATCCTGTCATGTCACATAGTGTTGTGTCGCATCCAGTGTGTTGCGTCACATTGCATTTTGTTACGTTGTGATGCGTTGCATTGTGATGTATCACATTGTGTTGTCTCACAAAGCATTGTGTCTCTTTTTGTTTCAAGTTCCATGCACAAATTTCTGAGAAAGTCTTTAAAGACATACCGTGCTTAAAACACCCACCGATGTGACATTTTGTGCGAGCACTCCATGGTGAAAGCAGTGCCAGGTATACTGAGAATACATCAACCCATTTCCCAATCATTACAAAGGAAATACCCGTCAGACTTGATTGACATGCATGTTTCATACCCCCATCACCCATTTTTGATTCCCCTTGAATGATTATTTGTGTCCTTATTTGATGAAAAAGAATCTGACTTATCCGTTCAGTTTTTGATAATGAACTCCTATTGTGAGACTTAGCCGCTGCTTGACAGATATCAGACTGTTTCGTTTTTTTTTATATCTTGTGTTAGACTTGCAAAGAAAGTGTTGTGTATTGCTGCTAAATGAAGCCTCCAGTGTTGCATGCATACTATGACTGCCGGTATAGTCTATATACTCAGAGTATTTTTGTACTTTGTTCAGCCAATTCGGTGTTCTCGTTTCAGAGGGCATCCTTTGTTGTACCTCTGTTCGCCAACAAGGCATGCCTCATTGGAAACTAACAAATATCCATCGTGGTCACAGAGGGTCAACGTTATCCTTCAGCTTGTGGATTATACTACACACAGGCGATGAATGCATGGTCAGAATCTGCCATGCTGAAACTGTGGGTCATGTCGGGAAAATTCTGTATGATTTTCAGCGAAATTTCAGCGAAATTTGGAGCAATTTCCTCATTTTTCATTTGAGTCAAGGTGAGGGCCTTGAGATGTATCTGAGTTGTATTGTGAAGCAATCGGAAAATTCTGTAAATATCCTTTGGAGGATAAGTCATGTCACATGCATAATATTAGGAGGAAACTCTTGGATTTGGAAATTTCCATCAATCAAATTGTTTAACACTTACATCCAGTTTATTGACGTAAATAAATGATAATGGTGTTTGGTGTGCGTATGGGTTACATGTCTGTTAATGAATACATTCTGTGTTAAAATCTAAGAAGAAATAATCCAACCAGCATCAGAAGACAAACCTACAGCTTTTTATAACATCATAAATTTTCTGGCAACATCAGTTTACACCATTTGATAGACATGGTTCAGACTAGTTTGCAGCAGCACATGACTTCCCCAATGTATATCTGAAGTGATATGTGCAATCATGTGGAACCTCCTAATATGTACATATGTGCAGTCATGTGGAACTTTCCAGTATGTTTACGAATGTTCCCTATACGCACGATATTCACCAACACCCAAAGGGTAATGAAGTCAGATCTATTAACAGGCACCAAGGTTTATATGTATGGGCATTTCTTAAATCATCTAACCAAGAATCGTATGAATTTGTTTCATGGAAGAAGTATTATTCACACGTCAAATGAGCTGTTTCAGTTAGAATAATTGTACGGACCAACATGGCTCACTTGCTTGGTGGAACTTATAGGCCATGAACTTGTTAACATGATATTAAAAGAATGCATAATTATATTTTTAGAACATTGAAACAATGGCGAGTGATGTGTAGTGCTAACTGGCGAATGCGTTATTTATTATATACTCAAATTATATCTAAGTGATTCTTTTGCCATCTCAAGCGTTTTGTATCGATGAGGATAATGAATAATGATACATATAATAAAATACAATTTTAATAATGCCTATGTGTTGTCTTTCTCAATTACACCAGCTTTTTCTTTGTGTGTTTTTCAAAGGTGCTTGAATGTCTTCATCCTCACCAGAATTAGCTCTGGTGGGTAACTTTTTTTCTTTTTTTTTCAAATCAATTGTATGGCACACAGTTATCATCCATAATCAGTAAGCGGTATTTGCTATGGGTATCTTTTTTCTTATCAGTATCTCCAGTAGATATTAAAACAGATATATATATAAGAGAAATATCAAGACTTGATAATTACTGCCTTGATATATTTTCATTAAAACATTCACACATATTCTACATTCCTTTGTATCGACCAATAAGCTGCTACTGATAGTTATGAAGAAAGAAATTAAATAGTCATTAAAGACGAATGCTGCTAGCTTGGTGATATCTAAAGTCTATTGATTTTTGCAAATAACTGGATAATACAAGTTCCATATATCAGCAAATAGAAAATGCACAAAAAAAGGCATGTCACCATGCTAACTTCAATTATCTGGAAGGCCATCTGAAAATGTAAGTGGTTAACTATTGGTGTCTATGGGAAACTGCAATAATTTGACTTTGTTGCCAAAAAAAAAATTTGACCAACTGGTAACAGTTATCTAAGAATTTAGAAACATTGTTGCCAAATGAGACTGATGTTTTATTGCTATCTTTGAATAATTCTGGGTTATGATAGTTGGGAACATGTACAAATGATAAATGCTAAAGAAATACTATGTCACCATGCTACTTTCTATGGGAAGGCCATCTGAAGAAGGCAAGTGCTTATCTATACAGGTTTTGCCTTTCAGCGCCACCAATTGGTCCACTGTCTAGTTACACGGCCGCTCGGACAAACAGGCCGAGTCTGGCAGCATGTATATAGAGACATATACCAATCACACCTAAAGTGTGAACGGTGGGTGTGATACAGGAGTGTTGCTTTTGGATAGATTAGATTGCTGGAACAAACTAGGGTATTGTATTAATGGGTCTGAGCTGTCTAAACTTTATAGTTGATAATTATATTGGTTTTAACTTGGAAAAAGATAAGCATATTATAGCTAGGCATGCCAATGTATTATTGTGTATACTGTTTGGGTGTACTTGCGTTATCTAAACTATATCTAAAGTATTATTTAGATTATATGCATGTATCACATACTAAATTGGAGCTGGAATACCATAGAATACAGTGCAATCAGTTTTATTTCTATGGGAATGATGTACATAGGTATTATAAATGTATTACTTTCATACATTCAGTAATCCAATGCAAAAGTTAACGTTGCCACGGGTATGTTTGGCCACACCCATTGCGTAACCAAGCAGATAAGGCGCATTGCCGGCCAGACACAGGGGGCACTGCGATACCTACCCACATTTATCTTTAAGAAAGGTATCTTTACTTGAACTAGGCCTGGGATAGGTCATAAAGACCTTACCAACTGCGTGAAATTGGTAAGGTGACCAATCACTTCAGAGACTGAGACTACATTCCTGGTCCTGTACATATTTGGACACTACGTAGGCAGGTCTGGACCCAACTAGCGGGCTTGGCACCAAGCAGGTTACAGCAAATCACTGACTCGAGAAGACCCAAACCTTTATATCATTCATTTTGGAATTCCACTCTCAGTTATCAAGTATAAACTTACCATTTTTCCAGCTACTTACTATGGAGATGTATTCAGAATTTAACATGAGACGGCATGAGCATTGAACAAGGTCCACTGGCCACCAGTGCCTGACCTACAAATGCATGCTGCACCATTAGCTCTGGTCAGGTTAAATCCACGGTCTTCTTGACTCACTAGCAGCAAGTGTTTGTCACTTCCCCTTCATATCCCTTGTGCCACCTGGATCTATGCCTTGAGGTTATAGATCGCTTTAATCAAAATTCCTGTATGGGGTCAAGTTTTTGTGTAACTTGTTTAGAAGAATGTTTCACTGAGTGTATTAATTCACTCACATTTTTTGTTTGTCGGTTTGATTTTACGTCCAGTCAACCATTATAGGTCCTTTCCAGACTTTCTCAAGGTTCTTTTACACCACGAGGGTGGTGATCGAATCTATGTAATGAATTTAGGTAGAAATCTCACCCCTACACATTTACCGAGACGAGAGTTCTTTTACTTCCTACACCACATAGACATGGTATGAGAAGGATGGCCTTTGATATAGCAGTAAATCTACAACTGCCGGGGTTGGGACTCGAACCCACAAAGTCCTACAACCTTGGGGTTACATGTCCGGTGCTCTAACCACTGAGCTAACTCCCCACCCCGAATTCACTCACATGATTCATATACATGACATATAGGCACAAAACCATCCTTCACCCCTCTTTATCTATGGACAGGTGTAGGAAGGTGGCAAGCTTATAGCTGAAGCCCAGGGGTGTAATATGCGATTTTTTTTTTGCTGTTTTCACAAAAACTCATGGGTTGTCTGATTGTGCTACTTCAATAACAACGTAATTAAGACACAACAAATATTGTCTTGGGTATCTCAGACTTTCAAGTAAATAACATTCTCCTTCATCCCTTAAATTTAAGAAGATATTAAAGGAGCCGCATTCATGCTAATAAAAGTATTTAATTATGTGAACAATTTCTTTGGCAAAATAGGGGGAAAATTGTTTAAAAAGAAAGATTACTTGCTTTATACAGAACTTTCAGAAAGATTTGAAACTCTTCCTCTTTGAAACACATCTCCACTTTTTTTAGAGAAGCATGAGGTCTTGCGGCATATTTGTATCTGTCCTCTCATAAAGGCTCAGGCATAGATAATGTTAGCGGAAGGATTATGAAGGATGCCCTGAAGATTATGGCTGATGAGTTAACTTATATCCTTAACACTGGCACTGTAACAATCGCATGGAAGCAAGCCTTTGTCACTCCATTGCCCAAAGGGGGGAACTTATCCAATATCTCAAACTGGCGTCCAATCAGCATACTGCAATCACCCTCAAAGATTCTAGAAAAGGTCTATCATGCAAGATTATATAAATGGCTAGGGGAAGTAAATTTCTTAACCGATCAGCAATATGGTTTTTGGCCTGGACTGGGGACCCAACTCTTCTTCTAACAGAAGATTTATATAGGATTAGGGATAAATCGGAAGTAGTCGGCACTTGTTTTGTAAATTTATGTAAAGCGTTTGACAGTGTCCCGCATCATCTGCTTCTCAAAAAGTTGGAAGAAATTACTTTTGTTCCTGTAAACTTTCTAAACTGGCTATCGGACTATCTTAGTGGGAGGGGTCAAAGGGTTCGGCTAAATGGGAAGGTAACACATACATTTTCTCTTTGGAGTTCCCCAGAGGTTGGTGCTGGGCCCCCTACTGTTTCTGTGTTTCATAAATGATATGTGTGATGATGTCAGAGACTGTTCATTTCTACAATATGCTGAGGATTTAGTCATTTACAGTAGGCACATAAAAGCTGATAGAGCTAGAGACTGAATAATGCAGTACATATTGTTCACAAGTGGTGTAGAGAAAATGGGTTGGTATTAAGCTCCATAATAACGAGTTTGATGCGGTTTGCTGCACCCACAAGGAAAAGACACCTACCGGCCTTTAACATAGAATGTGATGGGTCTTTACTAGCTACTTGTGAGAATTACAAATACCTAGGTATTACCATAGAGACAGACTTATCTTTTTCGGCGCATATTCGTCAAGTTGTGAAATCTGCTAATAACCGCCTCTTCAAGTTTAGGAAATTAAAGAACTGCATCACTTGGGACACAGCACTACAAATTTATTGTAAGGTTATAAGACCTATCATAGAGTGCTGTAGTTTTATTTTAGATGGAGCAAAACAAGCCCTTCGAATTGTAAACAAGTCACATATAAGGCAACTTAGTGTAGAGCAGCTTCATAATGTCACACATGTTGAGCATCTGTATCAAAGGAGGCATCTTCAGCTACTGAAATTGATGGACAAAAATAATCGGAAAACCCTGAAAATATGGATTTGCATATCTGTGGTACATGGATTGATGGAAAGGTAAAATTTAGACACTATAGCAGTGAACGAAAAAGTTCGAAAAAACTCCTTGGGCTAGAGGAATAAAAGCAGGAAACCCTACCAGTGTTCAAACATGTCATAAAAGCTTAAACCAGGGCTTTTGGGCATCTCCATGGATTTTGTGGCACATCATTCATCTCATCCCTATCTTTATCATCCCATATCACCTATTCCTTATGATTTTTTTATTTTGTTATATGTAAGGATCGCGCGTGTTGAATGTAAGAACTCAGGCAACAGGAAGAACTGATTGTAATCAGATCTGTTGTTTTGTTAATAAAAAAAAAGTTAAAAAAGTAGTTTGAAACTCCCCACATATTCTTAGCTCCACAATGGGGTCGAAATTTGTTTTCCCTGTTCCTCTCAGACAACAAATTCTACATGTATACCGGGAAAGGCTGCCTTCAAACGAGCAGTCAAGGATTTCAAACTCGATAGCATAACGGTATAACTACGGAGACAAAATGTAAGAGCCGGAAGGTTCCAAAGCTATTACAGCATAGAATAAGACAATGTAATGCAGAACTATGTGGCAACTGGTAACCACTATATAAGATGAGAACGATGGCTCTTGTGCCCTGTTATGTTACTGTTACTATGTATGAAATTGATCAGTAATGGCGTAACATTTTCAATAATTATTTCCACTGTTCGTCCTCATTGTACATATCATTGTGACTTTTCTAAAATAATATCATATTATACTATCAAACTTGATTATGTGAAAAGCCTATGTATGAACCAAAACAATACTATGTATGCACGATGGAAGACCGCCTATTTAAGGTGAATTGCTTGCAATAAAAAATGATTAAAAACAATTCAGGAAAAAATTATTCCACTTTTCTATGACCCTCACTGACATTCATACTCAGTCAAGTATCTCATGCTCCCATTCATAAGTGTCAGGTATTATCTGCACACATCAAGTTTATATCTCAGCCCTGACTTATTACACTGTGTCATTACATCTGTTCCGTGTTGTCTGTGTATGAAATATTTACCAAGTACAAAGAACAAGGTGAATATTTTCTATGTCAATCATTCATATAGAAGGACCTGACCATGCTGTACAATCTACAAAATCAGATGATAATTTATAGTTTGTATGGAATGAGGCATTTACACTGAGTTCCGCACAAAACAGAGATTAAGACCGAGTTTGTAGCTTGTACAAGCATGATGGATTGTTCTATATCTAATATATCCCTGAAATTGATGAAATAATTGACTTAATTTGGCCTAACAACTAATGTTTTTATTGACATACTGAAAATGTTCCATATTTTTCTGTATGGAACAGTATTCCGTAAGGTATTTTTACATTATATGGTGAAACTATTTACAGTATATACTGCATGGGTATAAACTGATGCATATTTAATGATCTCTCTCCTAAGTATGAGGTATTTTCTACACATTTACTGTTCCTATCTCGGCCCTGAGTTACAACACATCATCATCTTTATGACAAGTATTGTTTATCTCATCCTCACCCACCTCCGTTTCAGGTATTATCTACACATGCACAGTCTCAGCCCTGAGTTACAATACATTGTAGACAGCACACAGAACTGTGAGGACATCCTTGTGACATACATCATCAAATCACTGCCAATCAAAATCACACAGCGCAAGGTCTACAAGGGCTCTATGTTGCCAGGCAGTGACTGTGCCTGCACCTGGGTCCAGCCTGAACACCTTTGTCAGCAGCATACCTGCATCAACCAATTAATTGATACAAGCCTATCATCTGCTCGAGTCTCTGACTAAACCCATTATTGTTAAAAGTCTCCATGTTGAGAAAATTCTATCGACAAATTTAAAATGGATGAGAAGTGTTTTTTGTATTTTTTTTCAATTAGGGATTTTTTTTAATTATTTTGAGTGTGTTTTTGTATATTTAAAATTTTTTCTCTCCACTCATTATGCCATCAGTGCCAGTTTCTTGGATGAAAGGAGGATTTGTGTTTGTTAATGCTGGATTAATTCGACCGATGTTCAAGTGCCAGCACTGGTTTGCAGCAGGGGAAGGGAGTACAGTGAAGTCATCGCCTCATACAATGCTCTTTCACCCCAACAATCACCAAGTTTAGAAATCTAGGTACAATTAACAGGTTCTTTTCACTCACATGTATATATTATTGTAGTATTATTCTCCAACAGTGACCTTGTTTTATGTTCATTTTGCGTGCCTGATGAGTTGGATGTGAACTCCTGACAATGGTTGACTGATTAACTAGAATGTGTACAAAAGAGTACTTGTTTTTCATCAAAGGCTTTAACCTCAAATGAGAAACAAAGTCAATGCGTATTTCAATCGTTTCAAGGGATGAGATATTTTTGTTGTGGATAGTAATAGCACTATTCAGAACTTGTATGTGTCCCATTGAGGTAACCTGGAGGCTGATATGGATACTTAGTGTTATTTATGTGGTTGTAAGGTGTCGCCACCTGTATATAGACGAATATAAACAGATCACAGAGCCATGTGTCAGTAGAAAACCCTAGCAGGTCAACTGACAGGACACAAGCACATCCATGCGCACTCTATTATATATTCTAGCCAACAAAAAGCAGTACATGACTTAAAAACGTTCAACGAGTTACAAGTAAATCCGCGTTTAAAAGAGCTCCCTTCGTTCATTGTATAGACTTCTGGATTGCTACCCAAAGACCTAGACATTCTTAAGTGTCGCAATTGCTAAACGGTAGGTTATATATATGTATATATACATATCTATACATATGTATATATCTGTATTTATATATACGTGTGTGTA
This sequence comes from Alentia gelatinosa, assembly GCA_950022655.1. NCBI lineage: Eukaryota > Metazoa > Annelida > Polychaeta > Phyllodocida > Polynoidae > Alentia > Alentia gelatinosa. The sequence continues at coordinate 45,019,398 of OX465591.1, forward strand.
TATGTATAGACGCACACTCATATATGTTTACACAATATGAGTGTAAATATATTTGTCTATATATAACAAAAATGTGTAAAAATGTTTATATATATATAAATATATTCACATACATATGAATCTTAGTGAATTCAATTTTTAGTCAAAGTTAATCCAAGTGCGAGATGGACAGCGGTCGTCCATGACATTGCCTTGCTCAATATTATTCATATTCGATCATAATAAGGTGAAAGACTTCAAGATTTGCTCAGTCGAGGTTTGACCTTCAAGTTGTGTATCCTCCGGGGTTTTTCATCGTAATCACCAAACTCATAATCATGGCGACCTGTCGCTAAGCAACACAAAGGTGCTCACAATACTCGTTATCTTTTATTGTATTATTACTATTATTATCATTGTATTTATGTTGGGGGCAGTGGATAGGATTCCAATAAGTATTGCTCTCTTCAGAAAAAGAAAGAGCAAATGTGACAGAATACCTAAAACATGTATCACATTCATTTGGCTTGACTAATCTGTAAAATCAGTAAGCATGGTTAGGATGGGCGAATGACATTCTATCAAGGTATTGAATTTGGCGTTTTTTTGTAGGCCCCAACCATGTGGGAGAGGGATGTGGAAAATGCCCAAACACTGAGAAACAATTTCATTCCTTGACCCTTGCCCAGATTCCATATTATCATATATTTGAAAGTATTCAAAAACATGTCATATTGAAACCAAGTCACATGGTACTTAGGAATGTATTTCACGGAGGGACGTAATTTATCTGTTTGTCTGCAAGTTAGTAAATCATGCATAGGTATATAATGATAAACAAGGCTAGGTTATTGAGTTCTTCCTCTGCACTTATAACATGTATAACTTCCCTTATTCGATATATCTTCTGTACTACTTCCATTGATTTTGATGCATGTATCATCAGAGTTTGATACATGTATCTACTTCAAATTCTCAGCGCTCTTAAACACAAAACATTGCCAAAATCCATTAAGATTGGGAGGCAGATTAGGGAATCGTTGATAATCCTCCTCATAATGCCCCTGGATTACGATGAAAGATACCCCAGATTGGTGTGTGAAACGTCGACGATGCGTAAGAGAGGCATGTAGAGGGAACTTGTAACTTCATTAATGCTACCATGAGTTAGACAGTGTGTTTCCTGACTGGGCAGTCTCACCACCTGTCTTGTCTACTACTGTACATATATGATAGTCGTATTTATATGCATATGTGTATAACCATGATTAAATACACATATATACATATAGATATACATATTTATGTGTGTGTGTATCTGCGTGTGTAATATACAATTAAGAAAGCAATGTGATATTCTCATAGGAAAAGTTGATGGCATCCACCTTCTGTGTAAATTTGCGTCGCTTGAATGATGGCCCAACCATTTGAACAGAAACCTTTGTAACTCCCGTTGATGACAGTAACCATTATGTAATAATAATAATAATGATAATAGTAATACCCTTGTTGGAATCGCGAATGTATTTACTAAAGCCAAATGTATGCATGTAGCTAGCAATAGACACTTTTTTCATAGGCCTGGTTTTTCATTGTCATGGCGCCACCTGTCGTGAATGCGGGACACCATCATGTTACCTGACCTTGACCTTTGTTAGACTAAAGGGCCTCTTCCACTGGGCTGCGTGTGAATCTGACTCTGTTGGGCATCTGGCAAACAAGCGTTAATGTACAAACCCCCAGGCCAATTCCATGGCTGACACCACAGGGGAGCTGTGTGGGTGCTGGCAAAAACTATTTAGGTTTGGAAGACGCCCTTTACCCACCCAAAGGTTAAAGATGGTCAGAGGATCATAGAAAAGAAAATGTAATAATGCAAATGAGAGAGTTGGGTGAATGTGGTTGGAGGTGAACAATTAAGGACCATTTGACATCTTGTGGTGCTTGCTTTGGTTTGGGGGCTGGCAGGGGCAGAGTTGATGTTGACTATCGGCTGCTCACATGCATTCACCTCTAGCCCAATTGTTGTTCACTCAATCGGTCCCTATTAAAGGCAATATAATTTCTTTTTGTTACTACACTATGCTGAGAAGTCATCAGTTTTAATCATGCCAAATATGTAATATTGAATCAAGCCTGGCGAAACACACATGAAATCATGAAAAAAAGAAATTTCTGAGCTTTTTTATGTTTTAACTCTGTCATGATAAACCTCGTCACACAGTTATCAACTTAAGATGTATGACCAAACAACCAAATCCTGAACCCACTCCATTCTTTGGTTATCATTCAGGGCCTGTTTGCAGTCTCAGCTCTGATGCTACTTATTGCCTCCACACGTTATAAAGACTGATGGTAGTTTTCTGTCTTTCCTTGCAGCTTTTAGGATGTCCTAGATTTGCATATCTTCCAGCTATCTTTTTTAGGCCACACTGGCACCTCTGTACAACCCAACCACCGGCAAAGTTTCCATAAAGCCAAGGAGAAGAGATGCCACACAACTTGTTTCCAGTAGTGATTATTTTATAGTTTTGTTGCACCACTGATGTGTTGGGGAATGGTCGCATGGGACAGGAGACGAAGATATTGCCTTGTGTTTCAAACATATTAAAAACTGTCATCTCACAGGTACTAGTACAGACTGGGTTTTTACCAAGTATAAAACACAAAAAGATGGTATACGAGAGGCGTAAATGTGTCTCGGTGTATTGCGTCACATTGTAGCATCGCAATGTGTTACATCACATCCTGTCATGTCACATAGTGTTGTGTCGCATTCAATGTGTTGCGTCACATTGCATTTTGTTACATTGTGATCAGTTGCGTTGTGATGTATCGCATTGTGTTGTCTCACAAAGTATTGTGTCTCTTTTTGTTTCAAGTTCCATGCACAAATTTCTGAGAAAGTCTTTAAAGACATACCGTGCTTAAAACACCCACCGATGTGACATTTTGTGCGAGCACTCCATGGTGAAAGCAGTGCCAGGTATACTGAGAATACATCAACCCATTTCCCAATCATTACAAAGGAAATACCCATCAGACTTGATTGACATGCATGTTTCATACCCCCATCACCCATTTTTGATTCCCCTTGAATGATTATTTGTGTCCTTATTTGATGAAAAAGTATCTGACTTATCCGTTCAGTTTTTGATAATGAACTCCTATTGTGAGACTTAGCCGCTGCTTGACAGACATCAGACTGTTTCGGTTTTTTTTATATCTTGTGTTAGACTTGCAAAGAAAGTGTTGTGTATTGCTGCTAAATGAAGCCTCCAGTGTTGCATGCATACTATGACTGCCGGTATAGTCTATATACTCAGAGTATTTTTGTACTTTGTTCAGCCAATTCGGTGTTCTCGTTTCAGAGGGCATCCTTTGTTGTACCTCTGTTCGCCAACAAGGCATGCCTCATTGGAAACTAACAAATATCCATCGTGGTCACAGAGGGTCAACGTTATCCTTCAGCTTGTGGATTATACTACACACAGGCGATGAATGCATGGTCAGAATCTGCCATGCTGAAACTGTGGGTCATGTCGGGAAAATTCTGTATGATTTTCAGGGAAATTTCAGCGAAATTTGGAGCAATTTCCTCATTTTTCATTTGAGTCAAGGTGAGGGCCTTGAGATGTATCTGAGTTGTATTGTGAAGCAATCAAAAAATTCTGTAAATATCCTTTGGAGGATAAGTCATGTCACGTGCATAATATAAGGAGGAAACTCTTGGATTTGGAAATTTCCATCAATCAAATCGTTTAACACTTACATCCAGTTTATTAACGTTAAAAAATAATAATGGTGTTTGGTGTGCGTATGGGTTACATGTCTGTTAATGAATACATTCTATGTTTAAATCTAAGAGGAAATAATCCAACCAGCATCAGAAGACAAACCTACAGCTTTTTATGACATCATAAATTTTCTGGCAACATCAGTTTACACCATTTGATAGACATGGTTCAGACTAGTTTGCAGCAGCACATGACTTCCCCAATGTATATCTGAAGTGATATGTGCAATCATGTGGAACCTCCTAATATGTACATATGTGCAGTCATGTGGAACTTTCCAGTATGTCTACGAATGTTCCCTATACGCACGATAATCACCAACACCCAAAGGGTAATGAAGTCAGATCTATTAACAGGCACCAAGGTTTATATGTATGGGCATTTCTTAAATCATCTAACCAAGAATCGTATGAATTTGTTTCATGGAAGAAGTATTATTCACACGTCAAATGAGCTGTTTCAGTTAGAATAATTGTACGGACCAACATGGCTCACTTGCTTGGTGGAACTTATAGGCCATGAACTTGTTAACATGATATTAAAAGAATGCATAATTATATTTTCAGAACATTGAAACAATGGCGAGTGATGTGTAGTGCTAACTGGCGAATGCGTTATTTATTATATACTCAAATTATATCTAAGTGATTCTTTTGCCATCTCAAGCATTTTGTATCGATGAGGATAATGAATAATGATACATATAATAAAATACAATTTTAATAATGCCTATGTGTTGTCTTTCTCAATAACACCAGCTTTTTTTGTGTGTATTTTTCAAAGGTCCTTGAATGTTTTCATCCTCACTAGAATTAGCTCTGGTGGGTAACTTTTTTATCTCTTTTTTTTCAAATTCAATTGTACGGCACACAGTTATCATCCATAATCAGTAAGTGGTATTTACTATGGGTATCTTTCTTCTTATCAGTATCTCCAGTAGATATTCAAACAGATATATATAAGAGAAATATCAAGACTTGATAATTACTGCCTTGATATATTTTCATTAAAACATTCACACATATTCTACATTCCTTTGTATTGACCAATAAGCTGCTACTGATAGTTATGAAGAAAGAAATTAAATAGTCATTAAAGACGAATGCTGCTAGCTTGGTGATATCTTAAGTCTATTGATTTTTGCAAATAACTGGATAATACAAGTTCCATATATCAGCAAATAGAAAATGCACAAAAAAGGCATGTCACCATGCTAACTTCAATTATCGGGAAGGCCATCTGAAAATGTAAGTGGTTAACTATTGGTGTCTATGGGAAACTGCAATATTTTTACTTTGTTGCCAAAAAGACAAAACAAATTAGACCAACTGGTAACAGTTATCTAAGACTTTAGAAACATTGTTGCCAAATGAGACTGATGTTCTATTGCTATCTTTGAATAATTCTGGATATTGATAGTTGGGAACATGTACAATTGAGAGATGCTAAAGAAATACTATGTCACCATGCTAATTTCTATGGGAAGGCCATCTGAAGAAGGCAAGTGCTTATCTATACAGGTTTTGCCTTTCAGCGCCACCAATTGGTCCACTGTCTAGTTACACGGCCGCTCGGACAAACAGGCCGAGTCTGGCAGCATGTATATAGAGACATATACCAATCACACCTAAAGTGTGAACGGTGGGTGTGATACAGGAGTGTTGCTTTTGGATAGATTAGATTGCTGGAACAAACTAGGGTATTGTATTAATGGGTCTGAGCTGTCTAAACTTTATAGTTGATAATTATCTTGGTTTTAACTTGGAAAAAGATAAGCATATTAAAGCTAGGCATGCCAATGTATTATTGTGTATACTGTTTGGGTGTACTTGCGTTATCTAAACTATATCTAAAGTATTATTTAGATTATATGCATGTATCACATACTAAATTGGAGCTGGAATACCATAGAATACAGTGCAATCAGTTTTATTTCTATGGGAATGATGTACATAGGTATTATAAATGTATTACTTTCATACATTCAGTAATCCAATGCAAAAGTTAACGTTGCCACGGGTATGTTTGGCCACACCCATTGCGTAACCAAGCAGATAAGGCGCATTGCCGGCCAGTGGAAAAAGGCCTGTCGGTGTCTATGAGAAACTGCTATATTTTCATGAAACCAGATGGCAGCACCAATTTTAAATTTAGTAGACACAGGGGGCACTGCGATACCTACCCACATTTATCTTTAAGAAAGGTATCTTTACTTGAACTAGGCCTGGGATAGGTCATAAAGACCTTACCAACTGCGTGAAATTGGTAAGGTGACCAATCACTTCAGAGACTCAGACTACATTCCTGGTCCTGTACATATTTGGACACTACATAGGCAGGTCTGGAGAAAACTGGCGGGCTTGGCACCAAGCAGGTTACAGCAAATAACTGACTCGAGAAGACCCAAACCTTTATATCATTCATTTTGGAATTCCACTCTCAGTCATCAAGTATAAACTTACCATCTTTTCCAGTTACTTATACTATGGAGATGTATTCAGAATTTAACATGAGACGGCATGAGCATTGAACAAGGTCCACTGGCCACCAGTGCCTGACCTACAAATGCATGCTGCACCATTAGCTCTGGTTAGGTTAAATCCACGGTCTTCTTGACTCACTAGCAGCAAGTGTTTGTCACTTTCCCTTCATATCCCTTGTGCCACCTGGATCTATGCCTTGAGGTTATAGATCGCTTTAATCAAAATTCCTGTATGGGGTCAAGTTTTTGTGTAACTTGTTTAGAAGAATGTTTCACTGAGTGTATTAATTCACTCACATTTTTTGTTTGTCGGTTGATATTACGTCCAGTCAACCATTATAGGTCCTTTCCAGACTTTCTCAAGGTTCTTTTACACCACGAGGGTGGTGATTGAATCTATGTAATGAATTTAGGTAGAAATCTCACCCCTACACATTTACCGAGACGAGAGTTCTTTTACTTCCTACACCACATAGACATGGTATGAGAAGGATGGCCTTTGATATAGCAGTAAATCTACAACTGCCGGGGTTGGGACTCGAACCCACAAAGTCCTACAACCTTGGGGTTATATGTCCGGTGCTCTAACCACTGAGCTAACTCCCCACCCCGAATTCACTCACATGATTCATATACTTGACATATAGGCACAAAACCATCCTTCACCCCTCTTTATCTATGGACAGGTGTAGGAAGGTGGCAAGCTTATAGCTGAAGCCCAGGGGTGTAATATGCGATTTTTTTTTTGCTGTTTTCACAAAAACTCATGGGTTGTCTGATTGTGCTACTTCAATAACAACGTAATTAAGACACAACAAATATTGTCTTGGGTATCTCAGACTTTCAAGTAAATAACATTCTCCTTCATCCCTTAAATTTAAGAAGATATTAAAGGAGCCGCATTCATGCTAATAAAAGTATTTAATTATGTGAACAATTTCTTTGGCAAAATAGGGGGAAAATTGTTTAAAAAGAAAGATTACTTGCTTTATACAGAACTTTCAGAAAGATTTGAAACTTCCTCTTTGAAACACATCTCCACTTTTTTTAGAGAAGCATGAGGTCTTGCGGCATATTTGTATCTGTCCTCTCATAAAGGCTCAGGCATAGATAATGTTAGCGGAAGGATTATGAAGGATGCCCTGAAGATTATGGCTGATGAGTTAACTTATATCCTTAACACTGGCACTGTAACAATCGCATGGAAGCAAGCCTTTGTCACTCCATTGCCCAAAGGGGGGAACTTATCCAATATCTCAAACTGGCGTCCAATCAGCATACTGCCATCACCCTCAAAGATTCTAGAAAAGGTCTATCATGCGAGATTATATAAATGGCTAGGGGAAGTAAATTTCTTAACCGATCAGCAATATGGTTTTTGGCCTGGACTGGGGACCCAACTCTTCTTCTAACAGAAGATTTATATAGGATTAGGGATAAATCGGAAGTAGTCGGCACTTGTTTTGTAAATGTATGTAAAGCGTTTGACAGTGTCCCGCATCATCTGCTTCTCAAAAAGTTGGAAGAAATTACTTTTGTTCCTGTAAACTTTCTAAACTGGCTATCGGACTATCTTAGTGGGAGGGGTCAAAGGGTTCGGCTAAATGGGAAGGTAACACATACATTTTCTCTTTGGAGTTCCCCAGAGGTTGGTGCTGGGCCCCCTACTGTTTCTGTGTTTCATAAATGATATGTGTGATGATGTCAGACACTGTTCATTTCTACAATATGCTGAGGATTTAGTCATTTACAGTAGCCACATAAAAGCTGATAGAGCTAGAGACAGTTTGAATAATGCAGTACATATTGTTCACAAGTGGTGTAGAGAAAATGGGTTGGTATTAAGCTCCATAATAACGAGTTTGATGTGGTTTGCTGCACCCACAAGGAAAAGACACCTACCGGCCTTTAACATAGAATGTGATGGGTCTTTACTAGCTACTTGTGAGAATTACAAATACCTAGGTATTACCATAGAGACAGACTTATCTTTCTCGGCGCATATTCGTCAAGTTGTGAAATCTGCTAATAACCGCCTCTTCAAGTTTAGGAAATTAAAGAACTGCATCACTTGGGACACAGCACTACAAATTTATTGTAAGGTTATAAGACCTATCATAGAGTGCTGTAGTTTTATTTTAGATGGAGCAAACTAATTCACTGCAGTAGCTGCAAAATAGAGCCCTTTGAATTGTAAACAAGTCACATATAAGGCAACTTAGTGTAGAGCAGCTTCACTATGTCACACATATTGAGGATCTATATCAAAGGAGGCATCTTCAGCTACTGAAATTGATGGAACAAAAAAATCGAAAAACCCTGAAAATTTGGATTTGCAGATCCGTAGTACATTGAGTGATGGAAAGGTAAAATTTAGACACTATAGCAGTGAACGAAAAAGTAAAAAAAGACTCCTTGGGCCAGAGGAATAAAAGCTGGAAACCCTACCAGTGTTCAAACATGTCATAAAAGCTTAAACCATGCCTTTTGGCATCTCCATGGATTTTGTGGCACATCATTCATCTCATCCCTATCTTTATCATCCCATATCACCTATTCCTTATAATTTGTTTATATTGTTATATGTAAGGATCGCGTGTGTTGAATGTAAGAGCTCAGGCAACAGGAAGAACTGATTGTAATCAGATTTCTTTTGCTCCACAATGGGGTCTAAATTTGTTTTCCCTGTCCCTCTCAGACAACAAATTCTACAAATTCAGGAAAAAATTATTCCACTTTTCTCTGACCCTCACTGACATTCATACTCAGTCAAGTATCTCATGCTCCCATTCATAAGTGTCAGGTATTATCTGCACACATCAAGTTTATATCTCAGCCCTGACTTATTACACTGCGTCATTACATCTGTTCCGTGTTGAAATATTTACCAAGTACAAAGAACAAGGTGAATATTTTTTATGTCAATCATTCATATAGAAGGACCTGACGATGCTGTACAATCTACAAAATCAGATGATAATTTACAGCTTGTATGGAATGAGGCGTTTACACTGAGTTCTGCACAAAACAGAGATTAAGACCAACTTTGTAGCTTGTACAAGCATAATGGGTTGTTCTTTATTTAATATATCCCTGAAATTGATGAAATAATTGACTTAATTTGGCCTAACATCTAATATTTTTATTGACATATACTGAAAATGTTCCGTATTTTCCTGTATGGAACAGTGTATTTTTACATTATATGGCGAAACTATTTACAGTATATACTGCATGGGTATAAACTAATGCATATTTCATGATCTCTCTCCTAAGTATCAGGTATTTTCTACACAATTACAGTTCCTATCTCGGCCCTGAGTTACAACACATCATCATCTTTTTGACAAGTATTGTTTATCTCATGCTCACCCACCTCCGTTTCAGGTATTATCTAAACATGCACAGTCTCAGCCCTGAGTTACAACACATTGTAGAGAGCACACATGACTGTGAGGACATCCTTGTGACATACATCATCAAATCACACAGCGCAAGGTCTACAAGGGCTCTATGTTGCCAGGCAGTGACTGTGCCTCCACCTGGGTCGAGCCTGAACACCTTTGCCAGCAGCATGCCTGGATCAACAAATTAATTGATACAAGCCTATCATCTGCTCGAGTCTCTGACTAAACCCATTATTGTTATAAGTCTCTATGTTGAGAAAATGCTATTGACAAATTGAAAATGGATGAGAAGTGTTTTTTGTATTTTTTTTTCAATAAGGGATTTAAAAAAAATTATTTTGTGTGTTTTTGTATATTTTAAAATTTGTCTCTCCACTCATTATGCCATCAGTGCCAGTTTCTCAGATGAAAGGAGGATTTATGTTTCTTTGCTAGATTAATTCAACCAATGTTCAAGTGCAAGCACTGGTTTGTAGCAGGGGAAGGGACTACAGTGAAGTCATCCCCTCATATAATGCTCTTTCACCCCAACAATCACCATGTTTAGGAATCTAGGTACACTTAATAGTCTCTTTTCACTCACATGTATATATTATTGTAGTATTATTCACCAACAGTGACCTTGTTTTATGTTAATTTTGCATGCCTGATGAGTGGATGTGAACTCCTGACAATGGTTGACTGATTAACTAGAATGTGTACAAAAGAGTACTTGTTTTTCATCAAAGGCTTTGACCTCAAATGAGAAACAAAGTCAATGCGTATTTCAATCGTTTCAAGGGATGAGATATTTTTGTTGTGGATAATAATAGCACTATTCAGAACTTGTACGTGTCCCATTGAGGTAACCTGGAGGCTGATATGGATACTTAGTGTTATTTATGTGGTTGTAAGGTGTCGCCACCTGTATATAGACGAATATAAACAGATCACAGAGCCATGCGTCAGTAGAGAACCCTAGCAGGTCAACTGACAGGACACAAGCACATCCATGCGCACTCTATTATATATTCTAGCCAACAAAAAGCAGTACATGACTTAAAAAACCTTCAACGAGTTACAAGTAAATCCGCGTTTAAAAGAGCTCCCTTCGTTCATTGTATAGACTTCTGGATCGCTACCCAAGGACCTAGACATTCTTAAGTGTCGCAATTGCTAAACGGTAGGTTATATATATGTATATATACATATCTATACATATGTATATATCTGTATTTATATATACGTGTGTGTACATGTATAGACGCACACTCATATATGTTTACACAATATGAGTGTAAATATATTTGTCTATATATAACAAAAATGTGTAAAAATGTTTATATATATATAAATATATTCACATACATATGAATCTTAGTGAATTCAATTTTTAGTCAAAGTTAATCCAAGTGCGAGATGGACAGCGGTCGTCCATGACATTGCCTTGCTCAATATTATTTATATTCGATCATAATAAGGTGAAAGACTTCAAGATTTGCTCAGTCAAGGTTTGACCTTCAAGTTGTGTATCCTCCGGGGTTTTTCATCGTAATCACCAAACTCATAATCATGGCGACCTGTCGCTAAGCAACACAAAGGTGCCCACAATACTCGTTATCTTTTATTGTATTATTACTATTATTATCATTGTATTTATGTTGGGGGCAGCGGATAGGATTCCAATAAGTATCGCTCTCTTCAGAAAAAGAAAGAGCAAATGTGACAGAATACCTAAAACATGTATCACATTCATTTGGCTTGACTAATCTGTAAAATCAGTAAGCATGGTTAGGATGGGCGAATGACATTCTATCAAGGTATTGAATTTGGCGCTTTTGTAGGCCCCAACCATGAGGGAGAGGGATGTGGAAAATGCCCAAACACTGAGAAACAATTTCATTCCTTCACCCTTGCCCAGATTCCATATTATCATATATTTGAAAGTATTCAAAAACATGTCATATTGAAACCAAGTCACATGGTACTTAGGAATGTATTTCACGGAGGGACGTAATTTATCTGTTTGTCTGCAAGTTAGTAAATCATGCATAGGTATATAATGATAAACAAGGCTAGGTTATTCAGTTCTTCCTCTGCACTTTAAACATGTATAATTTCCCTTATTCGATATATCTTCTGTACTACTTCCATTGATTTTGATACATGTATCATCAGAGTTTGACACATGTATCTACTTCAAATTCTCAGCGCTCTTAAACACAAAACATTGCCAAAATCCATTAAGATTGGGAGGCAGATTAGGGAATCGTTGATAATCCTCCTCATAATGCCCCTGGATTACGATGAAAGATACCCCAGATTGGTGTGTGAAACGTTGACGATGCGTAAGAGAGGCATGTAGAGGGAACTTGTAACTTCATCAATGCTACCATGAGTTAGACAGTGTGTTTCCTGACTGGGCAGTCTCACCACCTGTCTTGTCTACTACTGTACATATATGATAGTCGTATTTATATGCATATGTGTATATGCATGATTAAATACACATATATACATATAAATATACATATTTACGTGTGTGTGTATCTGCGTGTGTAATATACAATTAAGAAAGCAATGTGATATTCTCATAGGAGAAGTTGATGGCATCCACCTTCTGTGTAAATTTGCGTCGCTTGAATGATGGCCCAACCATTTGAACAGAAACCTTTGTAACTCCCGTTGATGACAGTAACCATTATGTAATAATAATAATAAAAATAATAGTAATACCCTTGTTGGAATCGCGAATGTATTTACTAAAGCCAAATGTATGCATGTAGCTAGCAATAGACACTTTTTTCTTAGGCCTGGTTTTTCATTGTCATGGCACCACCTGTCGTGAACGCGGGACACCATCATGTTACCTGACCTTGACCTTTGTTAGACTAATGGGCCTCTTCCACTGGGCTGCCTGTGGATCTGACTCTGTTGGGCGTCTGGCAAACAAGCGTTAATGTACAAACCCACAGGCCAATTCCATGGCTAACATCACAGGGCAAAAATTATTTAGGTTTGGAAGACGCCCATTACCCACCCAAAGGTCAAAGATGGTCAGAGGATCATAGAAAAGAAAATGAAATAATGCAAATGAGAGAGTTGGGTGAATGTGGTTGGAGGTGAACAATTATGGACCATTTGACATCTTGTGGTGCTTGCTTTGGTTTGGGGGCTGGGCAGGGGCAGAGTTGATGTTGACTATCGGCTGCTCACATGCATTCACCTCTCGCCCAATTGTTGTTCACTCAATTGGTCCCTATAAAAGGCAATATAATTTCTTTTTGTTACTACACTATGCTGAAAAGTCATCAGTTTTAATCATGCCAAATATGTAATATTGAATCAAGCCTGGCGAAACACACATGTCAATATGTTTTTAATCATGAAAAAAAGAAATTTCTGAGCTTTTTTATGTTTTAACTCTGTCATGATCAACCTTCCTTGTCACACAGTTATCAACTTAACAACCAAATCCTGCACCCACTCCATTCTTTGGTTATCATTCCGGGCCTGTTTGCAGTCTCAGCTCTGATGCTACTTATTGCCTCCACATGTTATAAAGACTGATGGTAGTTTTCTGTCTTTCGTTGCAGCTTTTAGGATGTCCTAGATTTGCATATCTTCCAGCTGTCTTTTTTAGGCCACACTGGCACCTCTGTACAACCCAACCACCGGCAAAGTTTCCATAAAGCCAAGGAGAAGAGATGCCACATAACTTGTTTCCAGTAGTGATTATTTTATAGTTTTGTTGCACCACTGATGCGTTGGGGAATGGTCGCATGGGACAGGAGACGAAGATATTGCCTTGTGTTTCAAACAGATTAAAAACTGTCATCTCACAGGTACTAGTACAGACTGGGTTTTTACCAAGTATAAAACACAGAAAGATGGATTACGAGAGGCGTAAATGTGTCTCGGTGTATTATGCACATTGTAGCATCGCAATGTGTTACATCACATCCTGTCATGTCACATGTGTTGTGTCACATCCAATGTGTTGCGTCACATTGCATTTTGTTACATTGTGATGAGTTGCATTGTGATGTATCGCATTGTGTTGTTTCACAAAGTATTGTGTCTCTTTTTGTTTCAAGTTCCATGCACAAATTTCTGAGAAAGTCTTTAAAGACATACCGTGCTTAAAACACCCACCGATGTGACATTTTGTGCGAGCACTCCATGGTGAAAGCAGTGCCAGGTATACTGAGAATACATCAACCCATTTCCCAATCATCACAAAGGAAATACCCGTCAGACTTGATCGACATGCATGTTTCATACCCCCATCACCCATTTTTGATTCCCCTTGAATGATTATTTGTGTCCTTATTTGATGAAAAAGAATCTGACTTATCCGTTCAGTTTTTGATAATGAACTCCTATTGTGAGACTTAGCCGCTGCTTGACAGATATCAGACTGTTTCGGTTTTTTTTATATCTTGTGTTAGACTTGCAAAGAAAGTGTTGTGTATTGCTGCTAAATGAAGCCTCCAGTGATGCATGCATACTATGACTGCCGGTATAGTCTATATACTCAGAGTATTTTTGTACTTTGTTCAGCCAATTCGGTGTTCTCGTTTCAGAGGGCATCCTTTGTTGTACCTCTGTTCGCCAACAAGGCATGCCTCATTGGAAACTAACAAATATCCATCGTGGTCACAGAGGGTCAACGTTATCCTTCAGCTTGTGGATTATACTACACACAGGCGATGAATGCATGGTCAGAATCTGCCATGCTGAAACTGTGGGTCATGTCGGGAAAATTCTGTATGATTTTCAGGGAAATTTCAGCGAAATTTGGAGCAATTTCCTCATTTTTCATTTGAGTCAAGGTGAGGGCCTTGAGATGTATCTGAGTTGTATTGTGAAGCAATCGGAAAATTCTGTAAATATCCTTTGGAGGATAAGTCATGTCACGTGCATAATATTAGGAGGAAACTCTTGGATTTGGAAATTTCCATCAATCAAATCGTTTAACACTTACATCCAGTTTATTAACGTAAAAAAATGATAATGGTGTTTGGTGTGCGTATGGGTTACATGTCTGTTAATGAATACATTCTGTGTTAAAATCTAAGAAGAAATAATCCAACCAGCATCAGAAGACAAACCTACAGCTTTTTATGAGATCATGAAATTTCTGGCAACATCAGTTTACACCATTTGATAGACATGGTTCAGACTAGTTTGCAGCAGCACATGACTTCCCCAATGTATATCTGAAGTGATATGTGCAATCATGTGGAACCTCCTAATATGTACATATGTGCAGTCATGTGGAACTTTCCAGTATGTCTACGAATGTTCCCTATACGCACGATATTCACCAACACCCAAAGGGTAATGAAGTCAGATCTATTAACAGGCACCAAGGTTTATATGTATGGGCATTTCTTAAATCATCTAACCAAGAATCGTATGAATTTGTTTCATGGAAGAAGTATTATTCACACGTCAAATGAGCTGTTTCAGTTAGAATAATTGTACGGACCAACATGGCTCACTTGCTTGGTGGAACTTATAGGCCATGAACTTGTTAACATGATATTAAAAGAATGCATAATTATATTTTTAGAACATTGAAACAATGGCGAGTGATGTGTAGTGCTAACTGGCGAATGCGTTATTTATTATATACTCAAATTATATCTAAGTGATTCTTTTGCCATCTCAAGCGTTTTGTATTGATGAGGATAATGAATAATGATACATATAATAAAATACAATTTTAATAATGCCTATGTGTTGTCTTTCTCAATTACACCAGCTTTTTCTTTGTGTGTTTTTCAAAGGTGCTTGAATGTCTTCATCCTCACCAGAATTAGCTCTGGTGGGTACCTTTTTTTCTTTTTTTTTCAAATCAATTGTATGGCACACAGTTATCATCCATAATCAGTAAGCGGTATTTGCTATGGGTATCTTTTTTCTTATCAGTATCTCCAGTAGATATTCAAACAGATATATATATAAGAGAAATATCAAGACTTGATAATTACTGCCTTGATATATTTTCATTAAAACATTCACACATATTCTACATTCCTTTGTATCGACCAATAAGCTGCTACTGATAGTTATGAAGAAAGAAATTAAATAGTCATTAAAGACGAATGCTGCTAGCTTGGTGATATCTAAAGTCTATTGATTTTTGCAAATAACTGGATAATACAAGTTCCATATATCAGCAAATAGAAAATGCACAAAAAAAGGCATGTCACCATGCTAACTTCAATTATCTGGAAGGCCATCTGAAAATGTAAGTGGTTAACTATTGGTGTCTATGGGAAACTGCAATAATTTGACTTTGTTGCCAAAAAAAAATTAGACCAACTGGTAACAGTTATCTAAGAATTTAGAAACATTGTTGCCAAATGAGACTGATGTTCCATTGCTATCTTTGAATAATTCTGGATTATGATAGTTGGGAACATGTACAAATTAGAAATGCTAAAGAAATACTATGTCACCATGCTAACTTTTATGGGAAGACCATCTGAAGAAGGTAAGTGCTTATCTATTGGTGTCTATGGAATACTGCTATATTTTCATGAAACCAGATGGCAGCTCAAGTGTTAAATTTAGTAGACACAGGGGGCACTGCGATACCTACATAAAGACCTTTTTTTTTTTTTTTTTTTTTTTTCATTGGATAAAGTTCGCCAATTTACATTTAGCGGTCTGCCACCGTACCCATTTTACATTATAGTTGATTTCCGTGTCGTGGAGGGACATCGAGGTATCCTCACACTGACATGTGGTAACTGTGTTTTGGTAGTTAAGGAGTAGAATATAAAAATAATAATAAAATAAAACAATAGTGAACGAAAAAATAAGGTGATAGGAAATGAAGGATGAAAAAGATGAAGCACTCCGTATTATGACCGTTGGCAACATTCGTCAGCACACCCGTATTTAGGTAGCTGAGAAGAGCTTACAACTTACCATGGATGGTGTTAGTTATGACGTATGGTACGTTCCTGATCCAAGCTAGGTCGAAAGACTATCTATCTTCTTAACTTGTGTTTTAAAACTTTGTTTTGTCTCAAGGGTTCTAACTGCTTCAGGTAGGTTATTCCATAAAATTATACCGCGATAAGCCAGGCCTCTTTTTAAAAATTCTGTTCTCGGTTTAGGTAGACTCAAGACTGATTTCACAGATTGTCTAGTGATTCGCTTATCAATGAATGGGGCTTCATCGCGTTGGATGGCGTTAGTGTCAATATTAGGTTGCTGATTGGTCAAAGCCTTTACTGTATTTATCATGCCTTCAGATAGGGCTATTTTCCGCATGTATGTGACTAATAGCTCATCTCGTCTTCGTTTTAACATTACGGTATTGGTGCAAGAGTGTAGTTCATTCACAGAAATTCCCTTGGGGTATTGCTTTAAACATATCCTTAGCCCTCTGTTTTGCACTCGTTGTAGTTTGTCCTTGTATTTGACACTGCTAGAGTCATGTAAGCAGGAGGCATAATCAATCAGGGGGGTGATGGTCTGTTTATACACTCTTATGGTTAAGGCTTTAGTGAGGAAGGGCCTGTGTTTTGCAAATAGAAATAGTTTGTGGCTCACTTTTTTAATGACATTCCTGATGTTTTTATCGAAAGTCAAAGTCTCATCAATAGTAGCTCCTAAATAGTTATATTCAAACTGCCTACCAAGTTTACCAGGTCCTAAAAAGATGTCTGGGATAGTCTCCTTTCTTAATTTTAATCTGGACGCGTACCATACAATTTTAGTTTTACTAGTATTCACGGTCAATAGGTTATCAATGGTCCATCGGTGAAGTGCTTCAAGGCCTTCCTGTAGTTGGTCTCCCACTACGGTAGCTGATTTCCCTGATACGTATATAACCAGGTCATCTGCATATAACTTGACACTTAGACCTAATTCTTTGATCACAGTGGCTAAATCATTTATAAAAAAGATAAATAACAGGGGCCCCAGGACAGAGCCTTGTGGGACTCTGTATGGTACAGGTTCAATACTAGAGGTAATTGACCCGAATTTAGTACACTGGCGCCTGTCCGCGTGACATTGGTAAGGTGACCAATCACTTCAGAAACTCAGACTACATCCCTGGTCATGTACAAGTTTGGACACTACGTAGGCAGGTCTGGAGAAAACTGGCGGGCTTGGCACCAAGCAGGTTACAGCAAATAACTGACTGGAGAAGACCCAAACCTTTATATCATTCATTTTGGAATTCCACTCTCAGTCATCAAGTATGAACTTACCATTTTTCCCAGTTACCTACTATGGAGATGTATTCAGAATTTAACATGAGATGGCATGAGCATTGATCAAGGTACACTGGCCACCAGTGCCTGACCTACAAATGCATGCGGCACCATTAGCTCTGGTCAGGTTAAATCTATGGTCTTCTTGACTCACTAGCAGCAAGTGTTTGTCACTCTCCCTTCATAACCCTCATGCCACCTGGATCTATGCCTTGAGGTTATGGACCGCTTTAATCAAAATTCCTGTATGGGGTCAAGTTTTTATGTAACTTGTTTAGAAGAATGTTTCACTGAGTGTATGAATTCACGCACATGATTCATTTACTTGCCATATAGGCACAAAACCATCCTTCACCCCTCTTTATCTATGGGCAGGTGTAGGACTTAACCCTTTCTGGCAGGTCAATGCCATATGGCATTCTCTTAGGCATGGAAGAACAATGCTGAATTTGTTCCTTTGTAACTTTTTGAATAATTATCGCAGAATTATGAAAATTGCAGGACATATTTGGCTATGTATTGCCAGTAAGTCTTTAAAATATCGGAAAGTACTGATAAAAATACAGATTTACTGGAAGTTTCAAATTTGTATTTTTGTTTGTATTTTGTTGTTATTTTTTTTAATTTACCAAAGAAGATCTCTCGCTGGGGCAAGTTTTTCAGATGCCTGAATACAACATTCTTACATCACAGTTCTCGTAGTTACATACAGTACAGCCAAATGCTGTTGCGAAAAGAACACATGAAAAAATACAAGGATATAAAGTATGAGAGATGAGTGTATGAGATAACAACATTGACTACAAAAGCAGGCCATACAAACACCACAATTGGTTCTGGTGCCTTCTGTAGTATGGGTACATGGTGAATGATGTGTGGCTCCTGAAGAGTTAAAGTTCAGGTGGCAAGCTCATAGCTTAAGTCCAAAACACACTGAACGATTTCCGAACATGAAATTTTTGTTCAGCGACAAAAGAACAATCATAAGCTCAGAAAAGGCCTAGAAATCGAGTCATTCAGTGTCGCAACCCCCTTGAGAACTTTCCCTAAGAATTTAAAATTCTGCCTGTGGACATGTACCTTTGTTGCAGATAAATTGCAGTCCAATATTCCTAAATCAGGACAAAAAAAATATATTTTGTATTCATGGACGGAGAACATTTAAAAAAAAAAAAAAAAAAATGCAAATGGAAACTATGTTATTAGGGTCTTTTGCCACACCTTCGGCTTTCGTGTTATTGAAACCCATAAATGTATATAAATTTAACTTCTTTTCTCAGAAATTGATCAACGATTCATCTCAAGTGGACGTACCAATCAAATAAATCAAAATAATCGGATCTACAGATCTTTTAGGTCATAGTATATACAAATTCCTGCTGCTTTAAGTGATTTACTAAGTTCCTAGAGCCTTATATAAAACACAATATTCAGTATGGAATGGATTTTAAAGTTATATGACGGATTTATAAGTCCGTGGTTATATGAATAAGATATTCATGTATTTCTCTACGTGATAACTAACTGCAAATTTGTCCATGGAAAGTCAAAAGTTGTTAGAATGAATCCTGAAAATATTGGCTTCCTGCTACAAATAACAAGTCCTGTACTTGATTCCCAGTATTGTGCATCACATTTTCTTATTACTGTTTTTATGCCGAACGATTCTAAATGCTAAAATGCATCTCTCCAAATTTTCCTTAAATCAGGCCTAACTGCATTCATTCCATGGCGCCAAATTAATAGTTTTACTCAAATGAGAGACTTCATATTTTCCATGGTATTAGCCTAGATGTCTTTACTGAGAGCTTCTTTCTTTTTACTGGAGATTTACATACATTGTGTTTTAACAAATTCTAAAGAACAGCATATTCCCATAGGGAGCCAAAGTGAACCCGCTCCAACCACAGATAGCCGGTCACAAAATACTATTTCCGGGTACCGTATCGGCGCTCAGTACTTAGCCTATGTAGGTTCGAGATTAGGGCCTATATGTCTCATTCTCCAATCTTTTAGATCCAAATTTTTAATAAACTTAACAACTGTCATCGTAGTTTTGAAACAAAGTTATTCAGAGACGATAGTCATAAACTTCACTTCAAAAGTAACAAACGAGACCAAAAACAAAAGTCTAGCCTCAAACCCCCATAGCTTTTTGGCTGGTGCCCGCCTGTGTACGCCGCTGGCTACCTAACAACCAGCGTACATAGCTTTACTATATACCTACTGCCGTAACTATCGTGATTACTACACGCTGCTCCCCACAACGTTCTGCACAGCTGTGCAGTAAGTTAGGGTTCATCTCACGGGCGCAACGGACATGATTACGACGTCGATATTTAAAAATGGCCGACATGAACGTCGATTCGCTAACGCTGAAATGAGCATTAGCGTTGTTGAGAACGACAGTAAGGATAGGAGCGAAAGTAATAATGTACACATGATTTTGTAAAATATAGCGAATAAAAGCATAAACAAGGTGAAAAAACGACTGTACTCATGTGTCTGGGAGTGTCTTGGAAGCGCTTCGACGAAGCAACGTCATCTCGGAAGCTAGCCTGACAAAATGTAAACAAAGGGTTTGTAAGTCGTATAAAAACGGTAAAAATAGCATAAAACAACATAAACATGACCATAATAATAAATAAACATTATTTAGATAATTATAATTTAATAATAACACGATTTGGAATATATTTTTTTTTTACGAAAATAAGGCTGAAATAAGCGACCAGGTCGTTCGAACCACAGCGCGTCGAGTTGTCGTCTGACAGCTATGGCGAGTGCAGCAGAGCAATTCGATTTGGAGGCGGAATTGATCTACCAAGAAGAGCTAAGGAGGACTGGCGAACATGATTCACATGTAGCGAATTTGACCGAGTCAAGGAACGAATTAGAGGAGTTTATTCAAAGTAAAAGAAGTAAAGAAACACAAAAAAAAACGAATCGCGACGTCGAACATTTCAGAAAATGGATAGCGACGGAGAAAGACGAACATCAGAAACTGGAGAACATGGACAGTGAAATGCTCAACCTTCTGATGGGTTCGTTTTTCATTCACGTAATGCGAAAAGACAGTAACGAATATGAGCCGGATTCGTTAACAGGTATATTCAGTAGTTTAAAAAGATATCTGGAAACACACGGATATACCAAGAACATAAGCACCGCCTCCGAATTCAGAACAACTCGTCAAGTGATTTCCAGTAGGAAAAAGGATTTAAAATCCAAAGGAATGGGAAATCGACCTAATAAGGTAAGGTTCTACAATTTGTTATTGTGTAAATAACAATAAATGTGGGGTATTTTTATAAAGATAAATGAAATATTAAAATATAAATTTTAAAACAAATATTACGTATGATATAATTGTGGATTTAATTAATAACGAGCGTATAATGAAATAGATAAATAAAAAAAATTGTGAGGAAAGAAATTAAATTAAATTACTTAATTTTTTTATTATTATTTTATTTTTTCAGTGCGATGCTCTAACACACGAGGAGGAGGAACGTATCTGGGAAAGTGGAGCTTTTGCGGAAGACAACCCTACAGGATTACGTAATTCCTTGTGGTATTTAACATCCAAATCATTCGGGCTACGTGGACGTCACGAATCTCGTCAGTTACTCTGGGGTGATATAACCATCGCTAAAGATCTGAACGGAGAAGAGGTAGCATCGTTCCGCAAAAGAACCACTAAGACTGGGACTGACGGAACGAGTTCCAGAGCATTTACACCAAAGATGTGGGCAAACCGTTCAAATCCGGATCGTTGTCCTCTACGTAGGCTACGACTTTACGAATCCCACCGACCTATGGATACCTTACACGATGAGGCACCTTTCTATTTATGTGTTAATCATAAACGAAGCAGTGGAAGCAAATGCTGGTACGCCCGTATGGCAATGGGCCAGAACGAACTCTCGAAGATATTAAAAATGGCCGCCGCGACTGCTGGCATTACGGGTAAAAAGCTTTCTAACCACAGTATTAGAAAAACAACATGTTCAAACCTAGTCCACGCTGGAGTCCGACCAACAATCATTGCCCAGCTAAGCGGTCATAAGAATGTCCAGTCTATTGCCGCTTATGCGACTGCTTCAGAAACACAGCAGCGACAGCTATTTTCTATATTGAATGAAGGAACAGCGAGATATGCCTTACCTGGACAGACTCCCGCGACGGCTGCAGTACGCCAGGTGAGGGTGAAATCCAACGTAGATCATCAACTTAAATCCAGTAATTGTGTAGAAATAACAATAATCCAGGTTCATTAATATCACAGTGATCCTAAATTTGAAGTAACTCCTCCTATGTGCAGGCTTCTGGATATTTATAACACAGTGATCCATTTTTTGTTTAATTTTGTAGATTGATAAAGTTGCTCCAACGCTGAACATCAATCTTAAATCCATATGTCGAGTTAAGGCCTTGTATTCTTGTATAATTGTGACAGGTTCCAGCGATTGAAACTGCAGTTGCAGCTCTTCCTATGGCGACAACTCCTACAGCCGTAGCAGTAGATACTGGAGGGATAGCTGTGAGTACGGGCGCCGTTGGAATTAGTGGAGTATCGAGCAGCGTAGAAGACATCCCCCCCTCAGCGAAACGGCAGAAAGTTCAGTCCGATCATGAAAAGGTAAGCAAAATACAGTGGTTAGAATCAACAATAGTACAAGGCACATACAGAAAAAATATATTTATATATTTAAATTTTCATTTCAATTCTCGTTCCAGGCCGAACATATAACCGAGGAGTTCGCCGCAGATTTGGAGAACGAGATGGTCGTTGAAGTTGCCGATATTCGTCCCCCCCCTCCTCGAATACGGTCAGAGACATCGCTGGGACAGGTACAAAATGTGACGAATTCGCTAACACAGAGCGATATCATACGAGGAATACTGTCGGGTGCAACGATTTCAGGAGGAACCTTCAATTTTAATATTAAGATGTAGATTAGATGTTTATATTTGTTTCAACTTGCGATACTGTTGTGAACGGTAAAGGGTTTTTAAAATTTTAACGGTCACTGAAATTTCACCTTAATAAAAGATCGAATTCTGTTGAAATCCTGTGTTGTCTCTATTAATAAAGTTTACCAGCGTTATCTATAGACATTAACGGACAAAATGAGAGTATTCTGGACAGTTAAATCGATAAATAACTTACCAAAGGAGAAAAAGTTCGTGAAGATAAATCCAGTAGGTCCGAGTCGTTTGCTGCCCGACTGCGCAATAGTGTCACTGGGTCAAAAACGCCGGCAAGAAAGTTTAAAAACAATCTCCAAACAGATGTTCGGTACGATAGATTAACATAGTAAATGTTAGGAGAATGTGCTGCGGAGTTGGCCTTAACGTTGTTTCGCATTCCGCTATATGAGCAGTGTATAAAGTTAAGACTACGGTTCGGAGAGTGTAGAAATGTGAGGTCTGCTGTGATTGGCTGAAATATAATGAATCGACCAATGAGATGCTAGCTTCCTAACGGCTTGCGGGTATAGGCTTGCCGCCATGATTTGAAGGTGGACTCGAACATTAGGGTTCACGTTGATCGTTCTGTGCCCAAATTGGATTTAAAATGGCTATTACAACTTAAATAAGATGAGAATATGAATGTTTTGGAGGCATATAGTAAAGATAAAACGTTGTACCTGTCCACGTACAAATTTCGATCCTCACTCTGGCCGTAGGACGTTTACAACGAGGTGTAAACACCTCGTTGTAAACGTCCTACGGCCAGAGTTCGGATCGAAATTTGTATGTGTACAGGAACATCGTTTTATTACTTTAGCACTAAGCCTCGTTCTTACTGGCCACCGGAAACGGTGTTTTGTAGGTGGGTATCTGTGGTTTCAGCGGGTTCACTTTGGCTCCCTATACCAAACGTAACCTGAGAAAGAAAGGTATTTTAAAAGTTGAATCACTAATAGCAAATGAGTATAATTCCATTTTTCTTATAGGTAAATATATATGTATTTTAATAAGAAATGGGATTTCTCCAACAAATAGCAAATTCGTTACTAGATAGGCCACCAACCCCTATCTGCACTCAGCTGCTACTTTAATAGCAAACGTCTGCTCTGGTGGCCAGTGTCCCACGCTGGAATACGCTGGTTCACCGGGTATCCGCTAGAAGGCACTGCGGAGATATCGATTCCACTAGCGGATATCTTGTGAACAAGCATGACACTAAAGTTAATCTTCCGCGCCACCTAGCGGATTTAGATTGTACTACCCGTGAGTAACCAGCTACAGAATCCAAGATGGCGGCGCCCACAGTAACGACCGACCGCGAAATGCGCTGAGGAAACCTGTACAGTTTGTGACAATCAGGAGGGGAGAGGTAAGGAATAAGTAAAGTAGAGGCGAACAGAGAGTGGGGCGGGTTTATATGGGATGGATCACATTCACTGTATCCGGGCAGACCTTCAGTGCTTCAGCTTGTTTAGGTGCTAGATTAGAAGCAGCCCAGAAAACGTCATCCCCAGTCCCAGTGGTCTCACTGTCAGCTGACGATGGGCCGAGCCAGTGTAACCAGCCCTGTCCACAACAGGAGAACGAGGGGTGAATATATTACCTGATGATGGACCAGTCTATGAGACTCACATTACAGAAATAAGCATCAGTGATGCACTGTTTCCCTGTCGATGCGACGTGGTTGGGGTTGTGATTTAGGCTGTGCGGAAACAGTTTATATGCTTGTAAGTTCACCCCCTCATCTCCAGACTCCAGTGGACATAAACAATAATTATTAATTTCATTGGACGGGCGGTCGTAGACCAAGAGAGGATGACGCGTAGTAATACACGAGCACTAGCGAATGTATGACGTCGTCAGTCTCGAGTGGTTTAAGATCTGGCCGTCCCAAAACCAATGATTTGTATTTCTTACCCATGGTCATTATCCCCCCCCCCCCTCCCCCAAAAAAGTGTTTCTTGTTACCCCCCCCCCCCCCCCCCATATGCAACTTCACCCTACCTAAAAAAAATTGCTTTAGTAAGTTTTACCGAGTTTGCGACATGCGATTTGTCACAGAAAATATTAAAATATATATTAGGACAAAACATCCAGCACGATATGGACTACATAATCTATTAAAGAACCGTTTCACAGAGAACGACTAATTTTTTCACTCTATTTTGGAAAGATTATTAATTCTAAGTTGCTGCTTCAGACACATACTTAAATGATTAAGTGGGTGTACCTTGCTCAATTCTTAAGATATGCTGTTTTCTGTGACAACACACATGGGAGAGCCAGAAATGACAGCTTCCGCTGGAGTGATAAAGAATTGCTGGTGCCATCATGCTCCTCCTCTATAGATTCAGGTCGGTATCTGGACGCTACGCTTCGTAGCCAGCACGCCTCGGTTTTCAGCGGGTGATGGACGGACTCTACGCTTTTTTTTTCAATTAATGTCATAACTTTGTCAATAATTGACGTAGGAACTTGCAATGAACATCAATAGATAGCTAAATATGTGCGTAAAACAGTTCGTGAGATGATATTTTGATTCACGATAGGTAACATATGATTATTTGTCATTGTTTGTTACGCGGTTCGCCGCGAGTGCGCGAATGTCAGCTCCGGAAAACCAAGCGGAGCGTCCAATTTATGAAGCGGGGCGTCCAAAGCGTGTCGGCTACCAAGCGGGCCGTCCAGTATTCCTCAGATCATGAAAACATCACGAAACACTCATGGCGTTTCACAAGTGTAAAATGCCAGAATCATATGAAGTCTCTCTATTGAGATGATGGATCATCAATTTCTATATACCCATTTCCGAAACCTCTATAGTTACATACTGCTGCTGGGGGTGCAGTAATTATAAGTTATGTAGCGAGGCTGACGTTTTCGTCCCAGGCTGACGTTTTCGTCCCGGGCTGACGTTTTCGTCCCTGCCTGACCACATGACATAAAGAGCAGCGGGACGAAAACTTAGCTATTGCAGTTACTCGATAAGGGTGGCAATTTTTCTGGGCCTGTCTCAGGAAAAGAAATAATCATTTTTATCGATATTTAAAGGTATATAGGAATAGGGAAACCAAGTACCGATAATCAAAAGTCAAAGTTACTCGGTAAGGCTCGGAAAAATTACTGCCCAAGGCCAAGGTCTTGGGCAGTAATTTTTCCGAGCCTTACCGAGTAACTTTGAACTTTTGCTCACTGGACCATAGTTTCCCTCTATTATTAGTGATCTACATTATTAAGAAGCTTGACATTGACGTTTTATGGACTTGCGACGGATCCGTCTCTCTGATGGAGCCGGGTCTTAAGTTAACCCTTCAGCGCCGGGTGACGCCTTAAGGCATCGCCGTGTGAGGCCGGATGATGCCCTAAGGCATCATTCTCTAAGACTTACAAAATCATAGGTTATGTGAAATAACTCTGTAAATAATTGATCAATAATGATGAATTTTTCACAGAATGTTAGTATAAAATTACACTTACGATTTTGAAATAGTCATAAAATAATATTAAAGATCACATGTTTTATCAACTAAATTTTGTCTGAAAGCTAAGATTGATAGAGCCTCATTGACGGTAATGAAACAGTGGTTTGAACCTCCCCACAGACCCTCAGCCCATTCCTTGCACAACACTAGTGTGTTTTCCATTTCTTCGAGGCACTAAATTCCATAAGAAAAATATTTTTCCTTTTTTTGCTGGCCCCAACTGACATGTTTGTAAAAAAAATCCAACAGAAGTGAGCACTAATATTCTTTTGTATTCAGGTACAAGACTTAGTTGTTTGAAACTATTCCAAAGAAAGATATCATTAGGTTTTTGAAAGAGACAAATCTCTTTGATTGTTGAAAAAATATTTGAAAAGAATTGACTGAAATAAGGCTACCAAAGTGAAAACCTTAAATCATTGTTGGTCTCTATAAACCACAAACAAACATTGGTTCTTGTTATGGCAGACGATAAGTTTTCTAAAAATATTCACCGATCTGGAGATTTAAAGAAGATTGTCTTTTACAATTGTCATCTAACTCTACCCCACGGAAGGGCCCATACTTTATATAGTCTGTAAATGTTTCTGTACATTAATTTTCATTCTAAATTCAAGATGTCGAAAATGACGATCAATGACGTCACGAGAAACCGGAAGTAACCAGCGTTCTGACAACGGTATCACCACCACCATGAAGAACCAGCGGTTCAGCCTCGCTCTCGTCCTCTGCGTCTCCTCGCTGACCATGTCGTCACCACCGGAAGACGCTGCACCGCAGAACTTACCTCCATTATCGCCCACCGGAAGTCCGGCGACGAAGGCGGCCTGTAACCGGTCGGCGCCGTGCGTGCCTCTGACGTCACCGATGTGTATGGGTCACGTGTTGCCCTACAGTCACTCCTACCTGGGGTTCGCGCACGACTCGGACACGGAGGACGAGGTGCAGAATAAACTCCGCCTGTGGAGCGGGTTGCAGAACGTGCCCAGGTGCTGGGAGGTGATTCGGCCGCTGCTCTGCGCCGTCTACATGCCCAGGTAAATTCACAATTCTCTGGTTATTTATTATCCATGGTATATACAAGGATGTCAGAGTTCAGGGAAATCCCTGAAATCAGGGTTTTTCTAGAACACACAAATATTGTCCTCACTACTCAAAAACCTCAATAGAACCTGTGTATGTCAACCCATGGACAGTTGTATGTCCATGGTCAACCCCATATTGTTTCAAGTACCCCACACACCCGATTTCCCTTTAAATATGTGCATTATTACTTACATGACCTTCAGGGTTTTCCCTGAGAAGCTTCCCATTGATAATGCCGGGATGAAAATCCCTGAAATCCCTGAAACCCTTGCACTGTTACCATGCAAACCACTTTGAATGCCTAGCTAATACCAGGAACCAGCTCAATATTACAATCTCCCATGCATATATTTGGTTTAAAATCAATAGAACATAGATGGTAGGACTCTGCTTGGAGATCCCAGACTGTAGTACCAGTTCTAATCACCAGGGGATACAGCTTTACTCGTTTGAGTTCCCAGTAAGCATTCTAGTGGGGGGGGAAGGGGGGGGGGGTGAGTTTGTCCCAGCAAATAACTTCAGGGATTTTTCTCAAGGGCTGCTGACATCCCTGTATATAAAATACCCATTGAGAATGTATGGGGACTCGGTAAACCACTTCCCATTGTTTAAAAACTGATATAACTATGGTATACGGAAAAGATGGATAATATAAAGAGACGTCACGAGTCTGAGTTTATTTATGCCACGCATTTTGTTGGCTGCATAATTTCACGAGTCGAAGACGAGTGACATTATGGAGCCAACAAAATGAGTGACATAAGTATACTCAAACGAGTGGGGTCTAGATTTTATCTTACCCCGTTTCTACATTTTTTCAGTATTAGAAAGTAGTGGCATAAACAACACTTTATGTCACCACCCAGTGACATAAACAAATCCCATGTTAAGCCTATGGCGTTTTCTATTAGGGGTAGGATGATAGATACAAAGAATGGTAGATCTGTGGTTTACGGCCGAGTGTCTGCAAAACCATCGATTATTGTCTATTTTATTCTATTTTTTTTATAAAGTACTAAATTTTTATCATTTTAGCGGAGATGACAGATTTTCACTTTTCCAAGGAAATCCACTTAATTTTCAGTTTATAGAATTCATTTATCCATGTAATTGATAGTGAATCCTGAAGAAGGTCCCAGTCTCCGAAACGTTGGTAATTAACGTTACTTGCTCCATGTTAACCAAAATCAATAATAAACGCCTATCAAACACACTTGAGCCTCCCCACACGCTGGCCTGTTTTCCATTTTTTCCCATCCGATCCATTTAAATGAATGCATATAGAAGGTAAAATTTCGCGATTTGAAAGTTTATGATAATACAAAAACAGAAAAAGGATGCTTAAAACCCCGGGTAAGGGAGACGCCCTGCAGAAACGGACAATGTGTTTGGAGCGCAGGGTGTCTCCCTAGGCAGGGTCCTACTGGAATAGAGGGAAACTATATTCTGGTGAGCAAAAGTTCAAAGTTATGAGGTGAGGACTGGAAAAATTACTGCCTAAGGCATCAGCAGCGAGCAGTAATTTCACCGTGTAACTTTGACTTTTGCTTACCGGTACTTGGTTTCCCGATTCCTATATACCTTCAAATATAGATAAAAATGGTTATTTCTTTACCTATGATAGCCCCAAGAAAAATGGCCACCCTTATCAAGTAACTGCAACAGCTATGTTTTCGTCCCGGCGCTCTTTATATCACGTGGTCAGCCCGGGACGAAAACGTCAGCCCGGGACGAAAACATCAGCCTCACTACATAACTCATAATTACTGCACCCCCAGCAGCGGTATGTAATTATAGAGTGCTGTGAATTGGGTATATAGGAATATGTACTCTCAGGTAAAATTCTGCCTCCCTCCAGGTGTGACAACGCCACCAACACGGTGGAGCTGCCGGCCAGGGAGCTGTGTCAGGTGACGCGCGAGCCGTGTAAGATCGTCGAGACGGTCCAGCCGTGGCCCGAGTTCCTCCTCTGTAACTACTCCCACTTCGTCAACGACTGTAAGGTAAGTTACTACGCGGTACTCTCTCCCGGTTACCCAGGGCACTCGAAAGTGTCCCTAGGCTTCGCAAGAACCTTAATTCTCCTTCATACTTCAACCAAGGTAAGTATTCGTATAATTACCGATTCACACTTCATCAATGACTGTGAGGTAATTTCCCACTTTGTCAACGACTGTAAGGTAGGTTCCCACTTCGTCAACGACTGTAAGGTAGGTTCCCACTTCGTCAATGACTGTAAGGTAGGTTCCCACTTTGTCAATGACTGTAAGGTAGGTTCCCACTTCATCAATAACTGTAAGGTAGGTTCCCACTTCGTCAATGACTGTAAGGTAAGAGACTTGGATCATGGGAATAACAGGCTGAAAAAGGAGAGGCTGAGTTTTTGCTGTTGTCAGAGATGGTAGGTTTCCACTTTAAAGGAAATGCAATTTTTCATTTTCATAATCTAAATGAGTGACTCCAAGACTTCGTCCCATTACAAGCTTTATTGCAGATGTTACTACAATGACCGCTAGCTGCGGACTGACTGGTGATACATTTAGATCAAACCTATAACCTGGTTCCGTGTTTACCGTGTAGGGGTGACCGTGTTGATCGTAACCAAGGGTCGCCTTCAGCGGCGTGTTACGTAGAGCCAGTATAATTAGTTAGGCCAAGGGAAAGTGCACATATGGTAGGAAGACGAGGCGTAGCAAAGTGTTTTCCAACTAAGACATTTTCCACACCTGATGAAGGCATATTAAACGCCGAAACGTTGTGTCATAATAATCAATTGTATCCAAACAAGAACTGTACAATAATTTTCAAAAAAACTGATTTACTGGTGTTTGTTAGTTATGTTATTAAATCTTTACTATTTAACATTTTCCACAATGTCAATGGAACAAAATAAATTACACGAGAATGTGCACATATGTTTTACATTTAGAGAAATTGGAACATAACAGAATACCCAGTCAACATAAAAAAAAAGTGAAAATAAAAAAATTATGTTTTGTCTTTGTTTCAGAACGAGGTTAAGACCACGTGGTTCAACAAGACGGGCCGCTGCATGGCGCCACTGGTGCCCACTGATAACCGTAACAGTTGGTACAACGAGGTGGAGGGGTGCGGCATCCAGTGTCAGAACCCGCTGTTCACGACGGACGAGCACCACCTGGTGCAGACCTTCATCGCCGTCTTCTCCGCCCTCTGCGTCGCAGCCACACTCTTCGCCATCGTGAGTAGACACCAGCACTTTTATTATCATAAAAAAAATTAAATAATCTTTTTTTTATATTGCAGTGTTTATTCCAATTCCATTGACATATACAGCAATTGTCATTATCAATATCATATGGCCGTAGCAGTAATTTTATCATAATTTTTTTAATTCGTTTGAGGTCTCATCTTTGGACGTTGAAGGTTGATATCTGAACACCACTTTTTTTTTTTTACCTATAAAATAATTTTATTTTTTTTTAAAGTTTTTATTTATCCTGGATGATCTACCAGGGAGCAGGTCCCTGTTTTGGGTAGGCTCCAGTGGCCACATTTTTTTATTTTTTAAAGTTTATTTTGACGGCTAGTTCATAAACATACGATCGTCCACCATGTCCGTCCATAAGGTTTCATACGGCATTATCTACAGGTACATTCCTGGATTTACATTAGTCCAGGTTAACATTGGGTAACATAATCTTACAGTGTTCAAGACATGAACTTTGAACGAACAATGAGAATGAGAAAAGAAATAACACTAATTATTCAAATGACAGTAAGTGTGGGTGGGTGAGGAATGTGAGATGTCACAAAAACATTAACCTTCATATGGTACGTGTCATTAGTCAGTGTAGTTTGCTCTTTGGGCAGTTAGAGTATTTTTAGTGAAATGTTCCTTGTTGTAAATATATCTCTGGTTTCCATTTTTCCATGGAAATCCAATTTTTCATTTTCAATATATCAATCATTTCCCTTGTACATGTCCTATAACTGAGTCAGTACCCATGTGTATGCATGTACATCAATCTTCATTTTAAAAATATCCAATACTCATAGTTGGAAGTTGCGCCGTAAGTAAATCTTAATCTACCACGATATGTATCTACTTTGTCCTTGTTTAGTTTTAGTACCAAGTACTCCCTTGATTAAGAGGTGCACGGGTAGCGTTAGTTCTGATATTTTGTCTTCTCAGTATTCCTGTGTGATTTGAGTGCTAAGATAAGTCTTCTTTATGTCTACATTTTCTGGTGTTGTTGGACATTCTTGCAGCTATTTTTATGTTTACATTATTATATTATACTCTTAAGTACATAGACAATAAGAATAGACCTACTTCCAATACCTCTACAGCTGGCTGACAAATAAGGCAAGGTACTGGTATTTTATCTCACCCCTGGTATTTTTTCCCAATAGACTAAACATTGGGAACCCATTCTCAATGCCCATGGAGTATTGTATAAAAATCTCAATTTTTTTATGATGTCACAAACATTAGCTGATCAGTGAGTGATAGGGGTGAGATAAAATCTGAACTGTACATGATCTGTAGTCACTGAAAATATGCCCTTCATTTCGACTGCCTCGTGAAATTACTCCGCAACCAAAACTCATGACATATTTTCAGTAGATACAGATCTCGATGCAGTTCCTTTTTATTATACATTAAAACACTATTATACAGACTACCTACCCATACTCGTTTATTTAAATATTGATTGTTAAGCCAAATGAAATTTTTTTTAAATTTCGGGTATATAGTAAATATAGAACGACCTACCATGCTTGTACAAGCCACTAAACTCGATAATAATTCATGGTTTATCGGAATAAACGCCTCGTTCCGTACGAACCGTGAATTATCATCTCGTTTTCTAGCTTGTACAGCATGGTCAGGACGTTCCATATAACTACTGGTAAAATCATAGAATGGTAAGGCCTTTATATATATTTATTCTTTCCCCACTTTATCAATTCACTTTAAGATATCTAAGAAGCGTCATATTACTATTTACTTGATGACTTTACTCAGTATATATATGTTAAGGTATAGATTGTGTGTGTGTATATATTGTTATATTTTGTGTCTGTGTGTGTATATATATTAAGATTAAGTGTTGTTGTGTATCATTTGTAATTAATAATTCCTTTTAATCTCCAGTCAGTCACATTACTCCAGTGTCATATTCTGTGTATTTTCAGTTGACTTTGCATAATATTATATTCCAGATATCATATTTTTATAGTAGAAAAATGAACACATTGCTTTTATGTAATTTATCACACTTAAGAATTGTAGTAAACTACTGATATCAAGTGAATGTGTAAATTTTGATGATATTTCATGGCGTATATAAACTAAATGAATATTTCAATTTGTTGTGAAATGAGAATGAGACTTTGGAAATGCGAAGCGAAAACCCTAGCTGCAGCAAAAATAAAGACAAAATAGGAGAATTAACTGACAACCTTCGTCTTTTTTGTTTTAATCTCAACTGATACTAGACTCCACTTTATATAAAACCTTATAGAAGCTCAGCCTCACGCCATGGCCGACACTGATCTGGTCTTCAAGTTTTCTTGGTCTCTCTGAGGCTGAAAATTCAACATGAAAAATATTCTCACTGAAACTGATATCCCTCCATATATGATATTGTAGTACACAATATTGACTGGTTTCAGATGCAAGCGGTTGTATGCTCCGAGGAGTTTATGTGTAATAATATCTGAGCGCATGCAAGGATATCAAACTATGAGAAGTATACAACCGCTTTTATCTGAAACCAGTTTATTTTGTATTTACTATCCACCTTTCCCTGACAAGTGGTGTACCGATATTAGTTCATTTAGGTACATACTATTTTTTCATATATGCTATTTATCCGTATGTGCCGTCTTTTGCAGCCCAGACCATACAACATCTGTATGGTCTGGGTATGTAGATACACGCTGCCCATGTGTTTTCTTTGGATACTTTGTATAAGGTGGATATATCTGTATGCTCTGGGTATGGTGATACATATTAGGTGGATACATCTGTATGCTCCAGGTATGGTGATACACACTCCCTGTGTGTTTTCTATGGACACTTTGTATTAGGTGGATATATCTGTATACTCCGGGTATGGCAATACACACTCCCTATGTGTTTACTATGGACACTTTGTATTAGATGAATATATCTGTATGCTCCGGGTATGTAGATACACACTCCCTATGTGTTTTCTATGGACACTTTATATTAGGTGGATAATGAAAATTAAGTCTTGGTACTTGAATTTTGAAATTAGTTTATTTCTTGGTTTTCTTGTAGTTAGTTTATTTCCTGGTTTTCATGTATTTAGTTTATTTCCTGGTTTTCTTGTAGTTAGTTTATTACTTCGTTTTCTTGTAGCTGACGTTCGCCGTGGACTGGCAGAACGCTAACCGCTACCCCGCCCTCATCCTCTTCTTCATCAACATCTGCTTCTTCATGGGCAGCGTGGGCTGGACGGTGCAGTTTGTACCCGGCATGCGCGAGGACATCGTGTGTCGGCACGACGGCACCGTCCGCCAGGCGGAGCCGCAGATCGGGTAGGCAGCATTCTGAAAATAAGTTGGAAAAAAAGTCGAAAAAAAGTGATTCCATTCCAGAAAAGGCAGATTTTTACTTTGAAGTACGCATTTAGATTTTTACCCACCACATAAGGGGCCATCCTTAAAGTATTATCTCAGAAATTCCGGAATTTTTGACCCCCCACCAACGCTCTCCTACCAATCTCGTACGCAATAGAACAAAGATGGAGTATATGCAAAATTTCCCTATTTTTTTTAGCCCCAACCCTCAGTGCGGACATACTTTATGGATGGCCCCATATAAAAGGTAAGAATTCTGTCGGATCTGCTTGGAGTTTCACCTGCACATAGGGATGGAGCTAACCAGATCTAGGGTTGGAGACTGAAGAGCCAGGATATTCTCATACGCAAAAACTTGACGTATGGCTACCTTTACAAACAACAAACTCTTTTTTTTCACAATTTCCTTATTGGGTCTCATGCACTGTATCGACAGTAGAGTCCACATATAAGTCTCAGAGATGTCTGTTTTCCTATTTTCCAGGGAAATCCTTGTTTTCATCTATAAGGCTGACCCTTGAGAAAGTCTGGAAAGGACCTGTAATGGTTGACCAGACGTTAAATCAAAAAAACTACTTTTTGGTCAGGGGAGATAGTGACTGGCTCTTATTGACCCACATGTCTCATATTACTCACAGGGGAGACTGTAACTGGCTTTTACTGACAACCTGTCTGTGGACCGGTCACACTAAACTGACCTCCTAAGAGGTGAAGTAGCACCTGTGTGCCAGACATGCAACACTCCGCTGAGTGTAAAATATCTCATGCTACATCGTCAGGCCACCAAAGAGAGCAGGAAGAAATTCTTAAAGAATGTAACAGGAATGCTCAGTGTTTCATAACTCTGACAAGAGAGAAATTCTTGACTTCTTCAGCGAATGTAAGATTTTCGATAAGATATAATCGAGAAGACTAAGATGCCTGGATCAACCAGGCAGCATACACTGTCATTCCAACAGGATATGCAAATTTTAGTAAAGTAAACGAAAATGAGTCTATTTGCACAAATTGGACGTTAAACTACCCAAACAAACAAACCTGCTTTACGTATCACTCACAGGTCCGGGGAGACGGCCACCTGCTCGCTCGTCTTCGTTCTCGTCTACTTCTCGATGATGGCCGGTGTCACCTGGTTCCTCATCCTCTCCTACACCTGGCACCTCACCTTCCAGGCCCTCGGCTCTCCGCAAGATGCCATCGAAGGCAAGAAAGGCACCTTCCACCTCGTGGCCTGGTCCGTGCCCCTCGTCCTCACCATCGTCTGTCTCGCACTCACACAGGTATACTTTTCTTTCACCAAAAGCCAATCCTTCTTATACCATGTCTATGTGGTGTGGGAAGTAAAAGAACTCTCACCTCGGTAAATGTGTAGGGGTGAGATTTCTACCTGAATTCATTTCATAGATTCGATCACCACCCTAGTGGTGTAAAAGAACCTTGAGAAAGTCTGGTAAGAACCTATAATGGTTAACTGAATGTTAAATCAAACCAACCAACCAACCAATCCACCATGTGGTGTGGTCTGTACCACTTTATTCTCACTAACAACTCTCGCGCTCACACATGTACGCCCCATCACCATGTGACCGCACACATTTTATACTGCTTTGACCACAACAATTAAAGCTGCATTTAGGCAGCACTTTAGATTGGGCATAGGGTCTCACTGCTACAAGGAGAGCCATCAGGAGTTTGTATACCTTTCTTTCCACAGAACCAGATAAAAAGATTTTTTTCGTTGATCAGTTGGGTATAGAAGTGCTGGGTATAGAAGTGTCTTCACCTTATTTTTTAAATCTTAAATCTGGCAACCCAACCCTATATCTTTTATTCATTGACACATGGATGGGGACGCATTGAGTGGTATCTGTTAAACTGTCCCCTCGTTATGTTCTGTCTGTATTTGTTGACAGATACTGTCTGTATTTGTTGACAGATAAACGGGGAGTCATTGAGTGGCATCTGATAAACCGTCCCTTCGTTATGTTCTGTCTGTATTTGTTGACAGATGAATGGGAATTCATTGAGTGGCATCGGTTAAATCGTCCACTCGTTATGTTCTATCTGTATTTGTTGACAGATAAACGGGGATTCATTGAGTGGCATCGGTTAAACCGTCCCCTCGTTATGTTCTGTCTGTATTTGTTGACAAGTGGATGGAGATTCATTGAGTGGCATCTGATAAACCGTCCCCTCGTTATGTTCTGTCTGTATTTGTTGACAGATAAACGGGGATTCATTGAGTGGCATCGGTTAAACCGTCCCTTCGTTATGTTCTGTCTATATTGGTTGACAGATGAATGAGGATTTATTGAGTGGCATCTGATAAACCATCCCCTCGTTATGTTCTGTCTGTATTTGTTGACAGGTGGATGGGGACTCATTGAGTGGCATCTGATAAACCATCCCCTCGTTATGTTCTGTCTGTATTTGTTGACAGATGAACGGGGACTCATTGAGTGGCATCGGTTAAACCGTCCCCTCGTTATGTTCTGTCTGTATTTGTTGACAGATAAATGGGGATTCATTGAGTGGTATCTGATAAACCGTCCCCTCGTTATGTTCTGTCTGTATTTGTTGACAGATAAATGGGGATTCATTGAGTGGTATCTGATAAACCGTCCCTTCGTTATGTTCTGTCTGTATTTGTTGACAGATGAACAGGGATTCATTGAGTGGCATCAGTTAAATCGTCCTCTCGTTATGTTCTGTCTGTATTTGTTGACAGATAAAAGGGGATTTATTGAGTGGCATCTGATAAACCGTCCCCTCGTTATGTTCTGTCTGTATTTGTTGACAGGTGTATGGGGATTCATTGAGTGGTATCTGATAAACCATCCCCTCATTATGTTCTGTCTGTATTTGTTGACAGGTGTATGGGGATTCATTGAGTGGCATCTGATAAACCGTCCCCTCGTTATGTTCTGTCTGTATTTGTTGACAGGTGGATGGGGACTCGGTGAGCGGCATCTGTTTTGTTGGGTCACTGAATCACGAATACCGGGGCGGGTTCGTCCTGCTCCCCATCAGCCTGGTGGTGCTGGGCGGTCTCTTCTACCTCACACGTGGTAAGTATACCCTGTCTCCTATATTCACTCTAATTCTAATACATCAGAGATGTCAGTTTTCCATTTTTCCGTGGAAATCCACTTTTCCATAATCAGTATATGTAATTCCTTTTCCGTGTATGACCAAATACTCATCAGTTTCATTCTTAATATTGTATATGGTTAAGAATCACCCATCCTCTATTGATAATGCACATATATGATAATGTATTTATCCTACCCCTAATAAAAAACGCCATACGCTTAACATGGGATTTGTTTATGTCACTGGGTGTGACATAAAGTGTTGTTTATGCCACTACTTTCTAATACTGAAAAAATGTAGAAACGGGGTAGGATAAAATCTAGACGCCACTCGTTTGAGTTTGAGTTTACTTATGCCATTCATTTTGTTGGCTCCATAATGTCACTCGTCTTCGACTCGTGAAATTATGGAGCCAACAAAATGCGTGACATAAATAAACTCAGACTCAAACTCGTGACGTCTCTTTATAATGTTTATCAATCACCCATCCTCTATTAATGATACACATATATGATAATGTATATGTTTAAGAATCACTAATTCACTATTAATTGTACATATAATGATACTGTATATGTTTAAGAACCACTCATCCACTATTAATGATACACATATATGATAATGTTATATGTTTAAGAACCACTCATCCACTATTAATGATACACATATATTATAATGTATATGTTTAAGAACCACTCATCCACTATTAATGATACACATATATGATAATGTTATATGTTTAAGAACCACTCATCCACTATTAATGATACACATATATTATAATGTATATGTTTAAGAACCACTCATCCTCTATTAATAATACACATATATGTTTGATGTTACTAGGTCTGGTGACGTTGATAAAGATCAAGCTGGAGACGCCCGGGCTGATCAGTGACCGCGCCTCCGCCAAGATCAGGGACTCCATCATCAGGATCGGTACGTCCGAGAGTACACTTTTTATATTCTTACACTGTGCATTTTGAGGTACATAGGAGTCAAGACTGGGGGTACTTATGTACCTCAAAATGCACAGGGTGAACTGCACGATTCTCGCTAGTCTGAGACTGGGTGTACCAGGAACGCCCAGTCTCAGACTGGAGGTACCTCATGTATGCCCAGTCAAAATGATTTTGAATATCAAATACATTTGATATTTGGTACCGCTAGTCTGAGACTGGGCATACTGAGGGACATCCAGACACAAGGATTCCAGTTGCAAGCAGCATGGTTCACACACATATTTGACCGTACCTAACGTAACTTTGTGTACCAGATTTGGAATGTCCAGTTAAAGCATGGTACCTCCAGTGTCAGACTGGAGGTACCGCTCACAATCCTCCACACCCACTCCCCCAGTCGCATAGTGTAAGCATCTTTCAAGCTCTTACGCATTAACCACAGGGAAGTTCTGTAGGCATTAACTGCTGTAATAATAATAATTAAAAAAATGCCCACAGATCCGCAGTCCTATGCCATGACCTGTGTAATGTATCAGTCAATGAGGTAGCAAATTCAACACAATAAGTATCTCGGATTCTCCACTCTTTTTGTTCTGACGCGAACTGCCATGACTGTTTAACGAACGAGTTTCTCGTACCTCAGGGATCTTCGCCGGACTGTCGTTCCTCCTCATGCTGAGCACGTGCCTCGTCCACATCTACATCTTCGTCAACGAGCCCGCCTGGCGACACGCCTTCCACAACTTCGTCATGTAAGTTCCTCCTCACCGCTACTCGCACCCACACCAGGTGGGGTAAGGTATTCATATAGAACAACCTTACTTATATTCATATAGAACAACCTTACTAGATATTCATATAGAACAACCTTACTAGGTATTCATATAGAACAACCTTACTAGATATTCATATAGAACAACCTTACTAGGCATTCATATAGAACAACCTTACTAGATATTCATATAGAACAACCTTACTAGATATTCATATAGAACAACCTTACTAGATATTCATATAGAACAACCTTACTAGGTATTCATATAGAACAACCTTACTAGATATTCATATAGAACAACCTTACTATGTATTGATATCGAACAACCTTACTAGATATTCATACAGAACAGCCTTACTAGGTATTGATATAGAACAACCTTACTAGATATTGATATAGAACAACCTTACTAGATATTGATATAGAACAACCTTACTAGATATTGATATAGAACAACCTTACTAGATATTCATATAGAACAACCTTACTAGGTATTCACATAGAACAACCTTACTAGGTATTCACATAGAACAGCCTTACTAGGTATTCATATAGAACAACCTTACTAGGTATTCACATAGAACAACCTTACTAGGTATTCATATAGAACAACCTTACTAGGTATTCACAGAGAACAGCCTTACTAGGTATTCACAAAAAACAGCCTTACTAGGTATTCATACAGAACAGCCTTACTAGGTATTCATACAGAACAACCTTACTAGGTATTCATATAGAACAACCTTACTAGGTATTCACATAGAACAACCTTACTAGGTATTCATATAGAACAACCTTACTAGGTATTCACAGAGAACAGCCTTACTAGGTATTCACAAAAAACAGCCTTACTAGGTATTCATACAGAACAGCCTTACTAGGTATTCATAGAGAACAGCCTTACTAGGTATTCACATAGAACAGCCTTACTAGGTATTCATATAGAACAGCCTTACTAGGCATTCATAGAGAACAGCCTTACTAGGCATTCATATAGAACAACCTTACTAGGCATTCATATAGAACAGCCTTACTAGGCATTCATATAGAACAGCCTTACTAGGCATTCATAGAGAACAGCCTTACTAGGCATTCATATAGAACAACCTTATGAGGCATTCATATAGAACAACCTTACTAGGCATTCATAGAGAACAGCCTTACTAGGCATTCATATAGAACAACCTTACTAGGCATTCATATAGAACAGCCTTACTAGGCATTCATATAGAACAACCTTACTATGTATTCACATAGAACAACCTTACTAGGTATTCATATAGAACAGCCTTACTATAGGGCACATAGCTATTGTGTTAGGGAGGCAGCCATCTTGCTCCCTGACACTAAAGAAAACACCAGGTGGAGTAAGGTTTTCATATAGAACAGCCTTACTATAGAGCACAGAACAGAACTTACTATAGAAAACAGTATAGAACGAGGTTGGGTAAG
Source organism: Alentia gelatinosa (assembly GCA_950022655.1). Lineage (NCBI taxonomy): Eukaryota > Metazoa > Annelida > Polychaeta > Phyllodocida > Polynoidae > Alentia > Alentia gelatinosa. Next base: position 45,059,706 of record OX465591.1, read on the forward strand.
GTATTCATATACAGAGATGTCAGTTTTACATTTTGCCGTGGAAATCCACTTTTTCGTATTCAATATGTTATTGCTTTTCCTTTTGTCAAGCAAAGATAATTTTGATTTAGCCTCATTTACGCCAATAAAACAGTGGTCTGAACCTCCCCACAGACCCTCAGCCCCATGCCATGGCTGACAATGACATTTTACCCAAATCTTCTTGGTCTCTCTGAGGCAGAAAAATCCATATGAAGAATGTTTCCACTTTTTTCCCTCACCCCAACTGACGTCCCTGCATATGGAACAAATTTACTCAAGGGCACATAGCTATTGTGTTATGTAGGCAGCCATCTTGCTCCGCGACACTATTAGTATTAAGTCAATTGCACACCATATTATCTCTCTCCTTTGACATTTCTATTTCATTTGTTTTATTCAGCATTGTTTCTGTCAATGTTTTGGCTTAAACATGGCCTTCCTCAGGACAGAATATTTCCTCTTTTTTTATTATTAAAATTATTTGTTTATTGTTTTTCAAAATTATTTAAATATAAATGATTTTGAAAAATGAATTTTTTTTTTAGAAAATCACAGGCATATATACCTAACTGATTTTTTTTCTTGATAAATTTATTCTTTACTATTTCTTTCACCTAGTGATTGTTTTACAAAGTAATAGTCACAGGAATACTTACAGTAAAGATACAGTAAAGTAGGTACAATTGGGAGACATAACATTGTTTTATGTTTCATCAATTTGTTAACAAGCATTGGTTAACATCATGTGAATTCATCGTTTGTTGTGCAAGTTTCGGTTACTCACTATACATTTATATGAGTAGACTCTTCCAAGATAATACTCTTATTCCTATATACCTATGGCCAAACACTCTAAGTTACACCACCCTAGGGAGGGCTGGAATAACTTACGTTTACTACCCAAGGCTAACGTTTACTACCCAAGGTTGACGTTTAGACCAATCAGATCGTCTCTTACGAAATTCATATGGAAAGTGCAGTGGGGAGCAATTTACACCATTTATCGTCATTAATTACATTTGCAGGTATATAGGAATAGGGAAATCAAGTTTCCAGAGAGAGAAAGTCAAAGTTATACTGTAAGGCTTTGAAAAATTACTGCCCGCGGCCAAGGCCTTGGGCAGTTATTTTTTCCGAGCCTTACCTCGTAACTTTGATTTTCTCTCACCGGAACATAGTTTCCCTCTAAATATACTAGTCTCATATAAATACTGGTGTGTGCCTGACTTCTCCCTGTGCAGCTGCGAGATGAATCAGACAGTGGCGCGCCTCGTCTCCAACACGACACTCAGTCCGTGCACATTATCTCCTTTGTTATACCTAACTGATGTGCGCCTGACTTCTCCCTGTCCAGCTGCGAGACGAACCAGACGGTGGCGCGCCTCGTCTCCAACACGACGCTCAGTCAGTGCTCATTCTCTCCTTTGACATGTATATTTATACCTAACTGATGTGCGCCTGACTTCTCCCGGTCTAGCTGCGAGATGAACCAGACGGTGGCGCGCCTTGTCTCCAACACAACACTTAGTCCGTGCACATTCTCTCCTTTGACATGTATATTTATACCTAACTGATGTGCGCCTGACTTCTCTCCCTGTCCAGCTGTGAGACGAACCAGACGGTGGCTCGCCTCGTCTCCAACACGACGCTCAGTCCGTGCACATTCTCTCCTTTGACATTTATATTATACCTAACTGATGTGCGCCTGACTTCTCTCCCTGTCCAGCTGCGAGACGAACCAGACGGTGGCGCGCCTCGTCTCCAACACGACGCTCAGTCCGTGCACATTCTCTCCTTTGACATGTATATTTATACCTAACTGATGTGCGCCTGACTTCTCCCTGTCCAGCTGCGAGACGAACCAGACGGTGGCCCGCCTCGTCTCCAACACAACGCTCAGTCCGTGCACATTCTCTCCTTTGACATGTATATTTATACCTAACTGATGTGCGCCTGACTTCTCCCTGTCTAGCTGCGAGACGAACCAGACGGTGGCGCGCCTTGTCTCCAACACGACGCTCAGTCCGTGCACGCTGGAGTCACGACCCAGTCTCGTCGCCATGGTCGTCCACACCGTGCTCTTCTTCATCGCTGGCATCACCATGAGCTCGTGGGTGTGGACGGCCGCCACCGTCACTGCCTGGAAGCGCTTCTTCCGCAGGTCAGTCCAACTTTTCGTTTTTTTATTCGTTTATTAGAGCGGCTTTATACGTTGCTCCTATTACATGATGGTTAGATTGGTCACATAGGGTTTTAGCGTACTGCAAAGACACTATCCCTTTACTATCTGTGTGCTACTCACTGTGCTACTGTGAAAGAAGCAGGGTGCCAGTGTCTCAGTGTATTAGAAGCATGTCCAACTGACCATGACCAATCACTCAAGACAGAAATACCTGATTGATCTACAAGTGCTTGAAATATCTGAATCCTAGACACAGGCAGTTGAAAAAATGGCAAGTTGACTGGGTGCAAGTGGGTTAGAGAGAAGGATCCATTCACTAAATGTTACCCAAACCTGTTAATTGTCATTTATTTATAATTGCACGCTCATTCATCAAAGACGAACATACTATTTGCTCCTAGTTTATGCTGGCAATAAAAATTAGGCCTAGATCTAATTCAAATTAAAAGATATTTTCAACAGAGAATTCTATTCATATGTGATACAAGTAAACTAAATTTCATCATTTGTTAACGATTAAATTGTTCTTGGAAAATGTTTGACCAATCGCAGCTGGTTATACGAGATCTGACCCTAAACTTTCATAGGTTTGCTCTGTAGTCTGTTGTTGTTGTTGTTGCAGGTGTCTCCGCCTGCCGTCTAACGAGCCCATCAAACTGAAGAAACACCTGATGATCCGCCAGGCCTTTAACCGGCGACACGACATCCGACGTCATGGACGGTTTGAGTTCAGCTTTCACAGCACGCATGACGACCCGCTCGGTAAGACACGGTCACCTCTAATCCTGTGTGATAACTTAGAGGTCATCTCTAGACCTGTGAGATAACTTAGAGGTCACCTCTAATCCTGTGTGATAACTTAGAGGTCATCTCTAGACCTGTGAGATAGCTTAGAGGTCATCTCTAGTCCTGTGAGATAACTTAGAGGTCATCTCTAGACCAGTGAGATAACTTAGAGGTCATCTCTACACCTGTGAGATAGCTTAGAGGTCATTTCTAGACCTGTGAGATAGCTTAGAGGTCATCTCTAGTCCTGTGAGATAACTTAGAGGTCATCTCTACACCTGTGAGATAACTTAGAGGTCACCTCTAGACCTGTGAGATAACTTAGAGGTCACCTCTAGACCAGTGAGATAACTTAGAGGTCATCTCTAGACCTGTGAGATAACTTAGAGGTCATCTCTAGACCTGTGAGATAACTTAGAGGTCATCTCTAGACCTGTAAGATAACTTAGAGGTCATCTCTAGACCTGTGAGATAACTTAGAGGTCATCTCTAGACCTGTGTGATAACTTAGAGGTCATCTCTAGACCTGTGAGATAGCTTAGAGGTCATTTCTAGACCTGTGAGATAGCTTAGAGGTCATCTCTAGTCCTGTGAGATAACTTAGAGGTCATTTCTAGACCTGTGCAATAGCTTAGAGGCCATCTCTAGACCTGTGAGATAACTTAGAGGTCATCTCTAGACCTGTGAGATAATTTAGAGGTCATCTCTAGACCTGTATTAGGGAAACTGGCGACCACTGCTGCCATATGGCAGTACCATTGAAATACCGCTGCTGCCATATGGCAGTACCATAGAAATACCGCTGCTGCCATATGGCAGTACCATAGAAATACCGCTGCTGCCATATGAATAATAGAGCAATATTCATGAAATCTTCACAAAATGTAGATATGACACCATCTTTAGTATTTCTATTCAAAAGAAACAAAATATTTATGATTATATGTAGTATCAGGTGATTACAAACTTGAATTATGAATTTAACCATTTTGTGCCGGTCGTCTAGGGGGACAAACTGCCACCAGTACCGGTTCTTAAGGGAGTAGCTCGGTTCCAGGCACTGGTATGGAAAGGGTTAACCTAATTGGAACGGCTTATCGTCCCGCGTTACTTTCGATAGAATTATCGCATGCGGTCGCGGAGTAAGACTAGTACTAGGCAAATAACTAGAAGGGGGCTGCCACACTTGACAAATCTGTACAGATACCTGGCCTGAGATGAAGGTCTGTTCCTTTGTCTCAGATAAAGGTACATCCGTCTTCCAGAATCGTACTTATATAGAACGTCCGGGCCATGCTGTACAAGCTACAAAACGAAATGATAATTTACGGTTCGTACAGAACGAGGAGTTTTCGCTGAGTTCCGTAAAAATCGTAACTTATTATTATTTCGGTTTGACCTGTAGGTCAAGACCGAAATATATTAGGGGAGACGGGGAACGTTTTTTGCGGCTTACATTATAATACATTACAGTAATATATTCTGAATAATTAGACCCTCGATACCCTCGATACCGGATATTGTATAGGCACCCGTTGCGGTTCAATGAATACCTACTAGCGGGTGGGGTTTGCACTGGTCAGATGTGGTCCGCACCCGGTGACAGTAGTGTATTTTTATATATTGCAACAGGCTCCCTCCCTCCCTCGCTCCCTCGCTCCCTCCCTCCCTCGCTCCCTCCCTCCCTCGCTCCCTCCCTCCCTCGCTCCCTCCCTCCCTCCCTCCCTCCCTCCCTCCCTCCCTCCCTCCCTCCCTCCCTCCCTCCCTCCCTCCCTCCCTCCCTCCCTCCCTCCCTCCCTCCCTCCCTCCCTCCCTCCCTCCCTCCCTCCCTCCCTCCCTCCCTCCCTTTTATTTTTTAAAACATGTATACATTACTTGTTGAAACCGAAATCATGGCAATGCCATGCCTACTATTAATCCTTGTTGAGTTTTGTGGCTTGCACAAGCATGGTCGGTCGTTCTATATTCTGTTCACTGTTTTACATTCTGTGTTGTGTATGTCACCTGGCAGGTATGAAGATGGATCTGAACAGCGCCACGTCTCAGGAGCTCTCCTCGGCCTGGGCGCAGGCCATCCCGCGCATGATCACGAGACGGGGCGGCTTCGCGCACCCAACCAAGGGCACCACGCGCCGCTACTCAGACTCAGGTATAAGAGGCGTAAGATGTATAAGTGTAAGATTACACTTATCAGTCATATTAAAGTTCACTTCGATAGAAGAAAAAGAAACATAAGAAAGAATTAATAAGCTTTGATTAGTGTTAGAAAAAAAGAGAAAAAGAGAGAAAAGTTGAATTTTCCAGAGTCCATTACAATATAAAAATTGCTCACGTTCCCTACAGATCTGGTAATTCATTTCATCTGAATTCAGCATCTAATGCCTCTGTTCCTTTGTTTCAGACTTGACATGCTTTGAAGCGTCCTTCCAGCACACATCAGTCGAGTCTAAACACTACTCCACAGAGCGGACTGAGATCGAGGACTTACGGAGGAGGCACAAGCCGAAGAAAAGACGCGGCAAGAATCGCGTGAGTCCCATAGTGACAACCACGCCGCCACCCCCGTCTCAGCCCAATGGTAAAACAGAGCAGCCTGGCCGTCAAGGCGGCCCGCTCATGACAGGTTTCCTGCGCCGGACGAACCGTGTTGGTGTCGCAAACCACAGCACCGGGAGCTCCACGGTGCAGAGCCTCCAACGGCGTGGGAGCGTAACGGGCTCAGATGCTTCAGATCATGCATCACTGGAACCGGCCGATAGCTCGGACACTGGATCCTACTCCCGTGGCGGTGGAGGCGGCAATACTAATAACTCCAGTTCCAAGCGAGGCAGCTTGGCGAGCGTGGAGTTACCGGCAGTTACTCTGCCACCTACACAGTACCCGCACCTGAACACGGTGCAGCATCACCAGATGTCAGTGTTCACCACCACGGCTTCGGCCTACTCCGGTGGCACGCTTCCTGGTGCCGTACCGGGCACCTACGAGATGAATCAGCTTGTGTTGGATATGGAGCCAACTTTCACCTCAGTGACACCCATAGACACCGAGTTACAGTCGACTCCACCTGTGATGAAACGGCGCGCAGGTCTCGGCCGGCGATCATCAGCTGGCAGTGCCCGCTCGGCCAGCAGTGGACACGCCCGCAGCCGGTCCTCTCACCGGGATCGCGTGATAACCAAACGCTTCGTTGTACACACACCGAAGCCCGTTATGAACCTTGGGCGTGAAAGTGATGACTGCTCTGAGATATCGGTCTGACCTGTCGGCGACTCAGTTAATGTATTGTATTCATTTTGTTTGTCCATTTGATTTTTAAAAAAAAATCAAATATTGGAAAAAAGATTTGTAACTCATATTCTATGACTCAGTTAATGTTTTATATTGATTTTGATAGGGAGGGGGCTAGAGAGCTAACATATATTGAAGGAAGGTGTCTTAGGCAGGGATGCGACTTTGCCAACGAAGACGGAATTCTGATATTTCCTACACACAGTCAGCACTCTCAATGTTAGAGTGGGATCTCCTGTTTAGTTTCCATTCATCTCTCATCAAATACTAAAATATATATCGATTGATGGCCGTTCTGCTACAATATGTTATAAAATGCATCTTTTTTATGGGTTTTAGATTTCTGATTTTTTTTCATCAGTCCAAACTTGTATCCCTATATAGGGATGACATGGATAATAGATGGCATTTAACCCGATATCAAGTAATATAGAGGAAACCTATGAAAGTTTAGGGTCAGAGTTCGTATCCCATCGAGTTTGAATCGCGTGGTAATTCACAAGGCGATGCCACATGAATTACGTAACGATTCAAATGAAATGGGATCAAGCTCTGACTAAACTTGAATAGGTTTCTGAATACATCTCACCCCTCACATTGACTAATGGGCTAATATTTGTGCCATAATACCCCATTGAGTATTTTTCCTAAATTCTCAATTGGCGTTGGGTATGAGTTCCCAATGTTAAAGTCTATGGGGAAAAAATACCAGGGGTGAGATAAAGCCCAGTATCACGTTCATAACCAAATATCAGGATCATATATGAAAGGATAATTTGTTTTTACACAGGATATGTAAAGAAATATATTGAAATATTGAACTTACTCACTCTATGTATTCAAATAGCCTCATCCAGATCTGGCTACGTTGATGTGGCCTAACAGTAATCGAAAAGGAGTGTTTTTGTCACGTCATATAAAAAGTAATCGGAAACATCAATTCTAATACAGGAAGGTTGAGTGTTCCATACCTTCACTCGCCTCAAAACCCCTTACAAAACTAAAATTACAGCTCCATGTGTCATTTTACTGATGTGTCCGTCCCAGTTTGTTTTTATGAACCTAAACAGAAAGGTCTCGGCATATACAAGTATTTTTCCGTCCCTAATGCAGCAAAAACTCTCTGTTTTTTGTTCTACGCCAGGAGAGTGGTCATCAAGGACCGATCCACATTATTCAGGAAGAAAAGAAAAAAACATCCTCAGCCAACACAAATGCAGGACTTCCGAACCTGCAACTATCCTCAATTATCAACTATCTAAATGTTAGCAGGTCCAAGCGGGTGCATCACAACTATTTATTACCCACCGATTACGGAGTCTCCATAGGAAATGTATAGGGCACCTGGAATTAGCTACCTGGAGATTCGGGCATGTCAGAATCTCCTGCAGGAGATTCCGGAAAAATAGTCCTGTCCATAATGAGGTCAAATCATCATGTACTTTGAAATAAGTTTCTTGAATGTTCATTCAATGCTAATTATTTAGAATCAACCATAATAATCTCATTTATCATCAGAAATCACTGTCATAACACACTTTGCATGCTTAAAGTACAGATTAATGGCGAACTATATTATTGGTGTAAGTCTACACTAAATTACTGCCACACTTGACAGTGCTGTGTTGTCTGGAACTAAATGGCTTACAGAAACTTTTTGATTGCAATAGATTTGTTATCAATCTTGTAGGTGGGTAATAAATACAATAACGACTGGTTTTGTATACGAACGACCGTAATCTCCTCATAGTTGATGACTATCGCTCGGACATTACTATGCGTCAACTACTCAGACATTACGGCCACTCGTACACATTATTGTGTATTTCAATTTTTTTTTTTTTTTTTTTTTCAACAATTTTATTAGGGCTTGTAGTATTTTACATCCACCGAATTCAGCACTTGTGCCGTTCTTCCATTCGGGCCATTTACACTTATATTATTCATGAAACCTCTGTAATATGGACTCGAGAAACTAACCTACCTAAATATTTAGGTTTTAAGACTTATTCATATTATGGTTTGTGTATTGTACTGTTTTTGTCTTTTTTTGTAATGCACGTAATTTGATTGTTTCATTCATGATATGATACGTCATACTAACATGTATTTTTTACATGCCTAGAAATCATAAATCTACTTTTGTACCAACATTCTATAAAAATGTCATTTTTATTGATCCATTATTTTCTACTGTTGTCAATATCGGAAAAAATGATGATTCAAGTCATCAACGTCCCTCACAGAGTTAATGCAATTCATGAGTTATAAATTCATGTAATTTATGGATTATTTGGTAATGTAATTCATGAGTTATTTGGTAATGTAATCCTGAATTATATGGTAATGCATTTCATGTGTTATTTAGTAATGCATTTTAGGAGTTATTTGCTAATTATTCCTCAATGTAATTTCCAGAGCATGCCGTGGATATTGTTACTATCGGTTGTGAATAGTAAGCTGAATGAATGACTCTGAGGCTTCGTCCCGTTACAAGCTTTATTGCTGAAGGTGTTACAGTGTGCTGCCCTGACTGGACTGACTAAAGTACATCGAGGTCAGGGTTATATGCTGGCTCCGTGTTTACCGCGTGGGGGCAACCCTGTTGATCGTAACCAAGGGATCGCCTCCATCAGCCTGTTGCGCAGCCAGCTTGGTCAGTTAGGCCAAGGGATAGAATCTGTATGTTTCACATACTGATATTTTGGATCGTAACAATATTCCTATCACTGCCAGTGTATATGTATTTCATCTAATGGAATGAAGTGTTCCATTGTCTCTGCTATTGTATGATTGGTGCTAGTGTGAACATGGGATATATGGTGGGATATGGTATCATGGTCTCATGTGCTACCTTACACTTACAATGACGGCATTTATCTGATACTAACACACCTTCAGAGCTCTCTGTATATAACACAGCTCTGTGTACATCATATAAAGATAAGACTTGTGTAAAATCAGCAGGGGTATTATAAGGAAACTACCTTACTGTGGATGAAACGGTCTCCGTTCATGGTCTTTACCTACTCCTAATATAAAATCCCATAGGCTTAACATTGAGATTCCGTATGCCACGCTGACTGGCATACGGACGTTTGTATGCTACTAGGGGCATACAGAATTTTGATGATTTTCATTCATGATTTTGATATTAAAACATTGTAGAGAGGGGTAGGATAAAATCAAAACCGGAGAGCCTCGTGATATCACTACACCAAACGCCAGGAGTGGCATACGGGAGCCAAGATTAAAACTCATCCGGTTTTACGATAGTCACCAAGTTTCATCAACAGTCGGGTCGGTCCTTTATTATTACATACCTGAAGTCATAAAGAAACGCCATTTTAATAACTTATTATGCTAGCCAAATTAACTGTGGACCTAGGGCACGAACATTATTAATACTGCACCCCTGGCAGTGGGTAGTATTTCATAGACGTTCGGCCACAGGTATATGATGATATACACTAGCACCGAGTTAAGGAAGGCATCATAATGTAATGTATTATATGATAACATAATAGAATATAAAGAAATTTTAAAAAGTTGTTTTTCATGTAGTAAAACCCATGTCATTTTCCTCAGACTTTCGTAGAATATAGTGCATGTAGATGTACAGCATTATACATTTCAAACATGAAAGGTCACCATGCTGGTATTTGAATGTATTGAAGAAAACTATATTTTTCAGTACATTTCCTATGAAAATCAGTCTAATATGAATTGGACTGATTCATATTATCTATGAATAATCTAAATAATAGATTTATCTATTAGGTTTGGTCAGACTCAATAATATTTTCATATTTCACTCATTTTGTATTAGAATAAGTCAAGGGAACTGGTTTGAATTGATAATTAAAGTATTTGAAAATCACTAGGTGGCGCCACTGTGTATTGTAAGATATGCCCTTAAGTGGACCACTTACATATAGGAGGGAGGATGGTCCATTTAGTAGGGTGCAACTGTATATATGGCAAAGTATGATATCCAAGGTATGATTGATAATCATAGAATGGACATAATAATCTGAATCATTAAGATCAAGGTACAGGTAAGTGTAAGTTGTATCTTTATACTAACACCATTTGAGATATTTCCTGCCTTACTTTTTTTTTTTTTTTTTGAAAAAGTTTTTATTTTCTTGAATTCGAATACATGATTCGTTCTTAAAAGCCACATCATTTCTAGCATCAAATATCAGAAGTCTGGGTTAGGGTGAAGGAACATTTTGGTGCGTATTTTTGAATGTCTTTATCATTTGAAAAATCATCAGAATATATCATATATTACACTTTCAAATATGTTCTCTACGTTTGTTTACTGTTCGTAACGCGGACTGGTGTTACATGGATTTTGATTGGCTGATATGTATGTCATATTCGTCTCAGTGTGACGAATGTGCTGCTACGATATGAAGAGCAGTGGGCAGTATCTGTTAGCTATTTGCACTTAGGTATATAATAACCATGAGCAAATACTATGTTCATCATAGATGAATGAGCGTGCGATTATAAATGAAAAACAATTAAAAGGTTTGGGTTACATTCAATCTATGGATAGTTTTCTGTAACCTACTTGCACTCATTGAACTTGCCAATTTCTGCCTGAGTCTAGGATCTAAACATATCAAGCACCAGTAGGTCAACGAGGTATTTTGGTCTTGAGTGATTGGTCATGGTCAGCTGGGCATACCACTAAGACCTTGAGACACTGGCACCCTGCTCCTTTGCCAATATCAAAGTGAATAACACACAGATAGTGAAGGGATAGTTTTCATGCTGTACACTGGAAGTCTATATGTGACCACTCTAACCTCTCTAGATGATGTATATAGTGCATGCAAGCACACTCTAATAAAGATATACGTGAACTGAGTTCATCACTACTGTGGGGACTCGATGTGCATACATATCCCATTGTAAAATGGCAGACTGCTTAAAAGCGATTATGTCATGACAGATTGAACATTGTTTTGTTTATAAAACCACAGATTTGGTGCTTACTTGTTAGCTATATGTTACTTATATATGTAAAATCAGAATGATCTGGTATGATGAGTAGTTCATTGAAAATATTTTTCAAATTGGATCAGGAAATATATAATCACATGGTAATTATTTGAGTGACTTGTATTAGGTGAAAATGAGATTCTTGCAGATTTTTATAAATTATACAAATATGTAGGTATGTAGGACGATAATGTCCATGAAGATTACATCCACTCTATACTCGTCGATTACATCCATGGAAGTATTATGTAATGTACATTTCACCATTTATAATTCCTTTTTCAAGTGTACATTATCATGTTTCCCATGTACATTTTCTTTAAGGAAAATAAAACTTACCATTACTTTTTTTAAGATAAAATGCTGTTGGGTTGTTCTTTGGGCTATGCATAAAGTATGTACACAGATTTTCCTGGAAAATTGACCCCCCCCCCCTAACCCCCCTGTTGCACAGCATTTGCTTCTCATGGACCCCCTTATTGCTAATGCACATTTTCTGGACCCCCCCCCCCCCCCTCGAACACCTTAAGCAGGATTCAGATGTAAGCGTAATGTACCTGAGACAGGTGTACTTCACACCTTATCCTCAGTCTCTGATCAGTTCTCCCCAGTACAAAAATCTAGTACATTTTGGCTTTTCCCAAAAACTTTGGGTTTCTTGAAAAATGGCGGATTGGATTCTCATGGAATGGGTACATCTGTCTCACCAAAATGCCCCTATGAATTTTAAACATGCCTGAAATCAAAATCTCATGAGATTTTGTAATTTGGGAATGGAATTTGTTGGGTACAATTACCCCTATCAATCTTGAGTCCCTACCATACTGCCCTTCCACCATACTGCCCCTCCACCAAACTGCCCCTCTACCATACTGCCCCTCTACAATACTGCCCCTCCACCATACTGCCCCTCTGCCATACTGCCTGTCCACCATACAACATACTGCCCCTCCACCATACTGCCCCTCTACCATACTCTGCCTTCCACCATACTGCTCCTCCACCATACTGCCCCTCCACAATACTTTCTGTCCACCAAACTGCCCCTCTACCATACTGCCCCTCCACCATACTGCCCCTCCACCATACTCCCCCTGCCACCATACTGCCCCTCCACTATACTGCCACTCCACCATACTGCCCCTTCAGCATACTGCCCCTCCACAATACTGCCCCTCCACCATACTGCCCCTCCACCATACTGTCCCTCCACCATACTCCCCCTGCCACCATACTGCCCCTCCACTAAACTGCCACTCCACCATACTGCCCCTTCAGCATACTGCCCCTCCACAATACTGCCCCTCCACCATACTGCCCCTCCACCATACTGTCCCTCCACCATTCTCCCCCTTCCACCATACTGCCCCTTCACCATACTGTCCCTCCACCATTCTCCCCCTTCCACCATACTGCCCCTCCACCATACTGTCCCTCCAACATACTCCCCCTTCCACCATACTGCCCCTCCACCATACTGCCCCTCCACAAAAGTATCCCTCCACCATATTGCACATCCATCATACTATCTCTCTACAATACTGTCCCTCCACCATACTGCCCTTCTACTCTAGTCCCCCTGCCGACATACTGCCCCTCCACCATACTGCCCTTCCACCATACTGCCCCTCCACCATACTGCCCCTCCACCATACTGCCCCTCCACCATACTGCCCCTCCACCATACTGCCCCTCCATCATACTGCCCCTGCACCATACTGCCCTTGCACCATACTGCCCCTCCACCATACTGCCCCTCCTCTATACAGCCCCTCCACCATACGGCCCCTCAATCATACCCCCCTCCACCATACTGCCCCTCACCCATCCTGCCCCTTAACCATGCTGCCCCTCCACCATACTCCTCCTGCCACCATACTGTCCCTCCACCATACTGCCCCTCCACGATACTGCCCCTTCACCATACTGCCCCTCCATCATGCTGTCCCTCCACCATACCCCCCTGCCACCATACTGCCCCTCCACCATAATGCGCCTCTACAATACTGTCTCTTCACCATACTACCCCTTCACCATACTCCCCTTTCCACCATACTGCCTCTCCACCAAAGTATCCCTCCACCATATTGCCAATCCATCATGCTGCCTCTCTACAATACTGCCCCTCCACCATACAGCCCCTTAACCATACTCCCCCTGCCACCATACTGCCCCTCCACCAAACTGCCACTCTACGATACTGTCCCTCTACCATACTGCCCCTCCACCATACTGCCCCTTCACCATACTCCCCCTGCCACCATACTGCCCCTCCACCAAACTGCCACTCTACAATACTGTCCTTCCACCATACTGCCCCTCTACCATACTCCACCTTCCACCATACTGCTCCTCCACCATACTGCCCCTCCACAATACTGTCCCTCCACCATACTGCCCCTCCACCATACTGGCCCTCCGCAATACTTTCTGTCCACCAAACGGCCCCTCCACAATACTTTCTGTCCACCATACTGCCCCTCTACAATACTGTCCCTCCACCATACTGCCCCTCTACCATACTCCGCCTTCCACCATACTGCCCCTGCACCATACTGCCCCTCCACCATACTGCCCCTCCACCATACTGCCCCTCCTCTATACTGCACCTCCACCATACTGCCCCTCCACCATACTGCCCCTCCACCATACTGCCCCTCCATTATACCCCCTTCACCATACTGCCCCTCACCTATCCTGCCCCCTAACCTTACTGCCCTTCCACCATACTCCCCCTGCCACCATACTGCCCCTCCACCATACTGTCCCTCCACCATACTGCCCCTCCACCATACTGTCCCTCCACCATACTGCCCCTCCACCATACTGGCCCTCCGCAATACTTTCTGTCCACCAAACGGCCCCTCCACAATACTTTCTGTCCACCATACTGCCCCTCTACAATACTGTCCCTCCACCATACTGCCCCTCTACCATACTCCGCCTTCCACCATACTGCCCCTGCACCATACTGCCCCTGCACCATACTGCCCCTCCACCATACTGCCCCTCCTCTATACTTCCCCTCCACCATACTGCCCCTCCACCATACTGCCCCTCCACCATACTGCCCCTCCATTATACCCCCTTCACCATACTGCCCCTCACCTATCCTGCCCCCTAACCTTACTGCCCTTCCACCATACTCCCCCTGCCACCATACTGCCCCTCCACCATACTGTCCCTCCACCATACTGCCCCTCCACCATACTGCTCTTCCACCATACTGCCCCTCCACCATACTGGCCCTCCACCATACTGCCCCTCCATCATGCTGCCCCTCCACCATACTGCCGCTCCACCATACTGCCCCTCCACCATACTGGCCCTCCACCATACTGCCCCTCCATCATGCTGCCCCTCCACCATACTGCCCCTCAACCATACTGCCCCTCCATCATAATGCCCCTCTACAATACTTTCTCTTCATCATACTACCCCTCTACAATACTCCCCCTTACAATATACTGCCCCTCCACCAAAGTATCCCTCCACCATATTGCCCCTCCATCATACTGCCACTCTACAATACTGCCCCTCCTCTATACTGCCCCTTCACCATACTGCTTTTCCATCATAACCCCCTCCACCATACTGCCCCTCACCCATCCTGCCCCTTAACCATACTGCCCCTCCACCATACTCCCCCTGCCACCATACTGCCCCTCCACCATACTGTTCCCCTACCGTACTGCCCCTCTACCATACTGCCCCTCTACATTGCTGCCCCTCCACCACACTGACACTCTACAATACTGTCTCTTCACCATACTGCCCCTCCAACATACTCCCCCTGCCACCATACTGCCCCTCCACCATACTGCCCCTCCACCATACTGTCCCTCTACCATACTGCCCCTTCAACATACTGCCCCTCCACAATACTTTCTGTCAACCAACCTGCCCCTCCACAATACTTTCTGTCCACCATACTGCCCCTCTACAATACTGTCCCTCCACCATACTGCCCCTCTACCATACTCCGCCTTCCACCATACTGCCCCTCCACCATACTGCCCCTCCACCATACTGCCCCTCCACCATACTGCCGCTCCACCATACTGCCCCTTCATCATACTGCCCCTGCACCATACTGCCCCTCAACCATACTGCCCCTCCACCATACTGCCCCTCCTCTATACTGCCCCTCCACCATACTGCCCCTCCACCATACTGCCCCTCCACCATACTGCCCCTCCATCATACCCCCCTCAACCATACTGCCCCTCACCCATCCTGCCCCCTTACCTTACTGCCCTTCCACCATACTCCCCCTGCCACCATACTGCCCCTCCACCATACTGTCCCTCCACCATACTGCCCCTCCACCATACTGCTCTTCCACCATACTGCCCCTCCACCATACTGCCCCTCCACCATATTGCCCCTCTACCATACTGCCCCTCCACCACACTTCCCTCACCATAGGACCCGTCCACCATACCCCCCTGCCACCATACTGCCCTTCCACCATACTGTCCCTTTACCAAACTGCCCCTCCAACATACTGCCCCTCCAACATACTCCCCCTCCACCATACTGCCCCTCAACCATACTGCCCCTCCATCATAATGCCCCTCTACAATACTTTCTCTTCACCATACTACCCCTCTACAATGCTACCCCTTACAATATACTGCCCCTCCACCAAAGTATCCCTCCACCATATTGCCCCTCCATCATACTGCCACTCTACAATACTGCCCCTCCTCTATACTGCCCCTTCACCATACTGCTTTTCCATCATAACCCCCTCCACCATACTGCCCCTCACCCATCCTGCCCCTTAACCATACTGCCCCTCCACCATACTCCCCCTGCCACCATACTGCCCCTCCACCATACTGTTCCTCTACCATACTGCCCCTCTACCATACTGCCCCTCTACATTGCTGCCCCTCACCACACTGACCCTCTACAATACTGTCTCTTCACCATACTGCCCCTCCACCATACTGTCCCTCTACCATACTGCCCCTTCAACATACTGCCCCTCCAACATACTGCCCCTCTACAATACTTTCTCTTCACCATACTGCCCCTCCACCATACTGCCCCTCCCCCATACTGCCCCTCCACCATACTGCCCCCACCATACTGCCCCTCCACCATACTGCCCCTTTACCATACAACCCCTCCACCATACTGCCCCTCCACCATACTGCCCCTCCACCATACTGCCCCTCCACCATACTTCCCCTCCACCATACTGCCCCTCCACCAAACTGCCCCTTTACCATACTACCCCTCCACCATACTGCCCCTCCACCATACTGCCCCTCCACCATACTGCCCTTCCACCACACTGCCCCCCCACCATAATACCCCTCTAAGATACTACCCCTCCACCATACTGCCCTTCCACCATACGGCCCCTCTGCAATATTGTCCCTCCAACATGCTACCCCTCAATGAGTGCTCCTATACTGTACCACCCCTTACCCATACGCCCTCTCCACCAATGTATTGTTCATAAAAAATCGGGCGATTAGTTACGACATGAGAGCGATTTTCATCTTTCAAGTTAGAAAAACACTAGTTTTTTGTCATTACTCAGTACTGAATGGACAGGGTTTGCCTCATTTTCGATTGACCTACTTAGGCGGCCATTCCAAGATGGCGCTAGTGTGCAAGTCCTGAATTATGGTATTTGGCCCTGGTGGTGCTTTTTCTCCATGGGCATAACAGATTTTGGGCTGCAACCTACCTACCCTATTATATCTATTTAATACATCATTTGCAACTGGTACTAGACCTAACTCATGGAAAATTGGTTGCATTATCCCGATTCCCAAGGGTTGTAATCTTAATACTGTAGGTAACTGGAGACCAATCAGTATCCTACCATTACCAGGGAAGATCATTGAAAAAGTTTTCCATGAGAGAATGTACACATGGCTGACAGACCATGGCTGACAATTTCTTTACAAAGATACAAATCGGATTCCGTGATAAATTGGGTACTGAAGATGCAATTCTGGGGGCCATTTCACTAGTGGGGTGGTAAAAGTGAGAGCTAGGACTGCAACAGTGCCAGCAACAGTGATACCAACAGTGATAATGACAAGATCCCGTTTCATCGGTGCTCTCACTGTTGAGGTGGCACCAACTCTCACTGTTGGCATATTTTACAGCATAGTGCACTTAGTGAGCACAGGGTCTCGCTGTGCTGTCAAATCTCACTGTGTGTATACAGAGAATTTCCCGTGTCTGCCATAGGAACTAAGCAATGACATTTTAACACGGGTAAGGGGTGCATATAACCTATAATCGTACCAAATATGAAGAAGAATGGCCATACCGTTCCGAAGATATCGGCGTTTGAATTTTTCACTCCCTCTGTGCGTTTGCGTTGGTCGCTGTTCTTTTTCACTCCCTCCGTAGTTAGGCGGGATTTCGGCTGTTCGTTTTGTCTCCCCCCGGAGGCCGGCGGGAAGTGCTCGACACTGGCCACCAGAGCAGTATTCAAACGCCGATTTCTTCGGAACGGTGTGGCCGACTTTCTCCATATTTAGTACGATTATAGGTTATATGTCTACCTTACTCGTGTGAAATTTTCATTGCCGAACTCCTAGGAAAAGTGGGTAAAAACATGCCCTCCTCTGACATAAACAAAGCTCTAAACCCAACAGCGACATGGTCTACCCTGTCACTAATAGTGCCTTAACAGTGATAGGTACAGTGAGACCTAATTTTCTAGTGAAACATACTCTCTCACTGTTGGTCTCACTCCTTATCTGACTCGCGTTCACGCTTGACTGCACCTTCTCATGAAACGCACACTGTCGCTGTGGTGGCACTGTTGCCAACAGTGAGACTTAGGGCTTCTAGTGAAACGGCCTCCTGGATTTCACTAATGACCTATATACAGCATGTGACTCCTCATATCTTACTCGTGTGAAATTTTCATTGCCGAACTCCTAGGAAAAGTGGGTAAAAACATGCCCTCCTCTGACATAAACAAAGCTCTTAACCCAACAGCGACATGGTCTACCCTTTCACTAATAGTGCCTTAACAGTGATAGGTACAGTGAGACCTAATTTTCTAGTGAAACATACTCTCTCACTGTTGGTCTCACTCCTTATCTGACTCGCGTTCACGCTTGACTGCACCTTCTCATGAAACGCACACTGTCGCTGTGGTGGCACTGTTGCCAACAGTGAGACTTAGGGCTTCTAGTGAAACGGCCTCCTGGATTTCACTAATGACCTATATACAGCATGTGACTCCTCATATGTAACCGCTGCATGCTATATAGATATTTCTAAGGCTTTTGATTCAGTCTCACATAATCTTTTGCTACTAAAATTGGAGAAACTGGCTCTATTACCTTAGAATTTGTTTATTATGGATAAAGAACTATTTAATGGACAAACAGCAAAAAGTCACAGTAAATGGACATACATCACCTTTATTGCCTGTACTCTTTGGTGTGCCCCAGGGCTCTGTCCTGGGGCCGCTACTTTTTATTTGTTTTATAAACGATGTGTGACGGCTTAATCAATAGTACTGGAACTCAATATGCGGATGATTTAGTCATTTATACATCTGGTGGCCGATCTAATGAAGATTAAAATTGTTTACAAATATCTACTACTGTGAGTCATAAGCTATCTAAATTAGGAAAGATTAGGAAAGCTGTTAGCTTTGAAGTGGCGAAGACTATACACTGTGTAACAATCAGACCTATCATTGAATACTCAAATAACGTAATTGGTGGTGCACTGGACAAGGAACTAACAAAATTGCAGCGCCTACAAAACAGAGCCATACGGATAATATTAGGGGGGTTCAACCACTACAGAACATCAATTAACGATTTGCATCAAGCTGCTGGGGTTGACCTCCTGGAGACTAGACGTAGGCATCAGTTACTCAAGTTAATGTTTATAAAATAAAAAAAGGAGAGCAATCTTGATAATACTAGACGAAACACTAGGACCGACTCAAAAATTAAATTTATAAAAAGGAAACACTGCACAGCTAAGTATGAGAAGTCACCGGACTATAGAGGTAAACGAGAATGGGATCTACTCGATCCGGGTATACAGAAATTGGATACAATCCCATGCTTTAAACGAGCTATTAAGACAGAATAATATGACCCTGGCATAGGTTGTAACATCCTAACGTCCATGGCCTAGAGGTATCGAAGCGGGTATATTCAATCGTTGCTTAAGTTGTGAAACAAATCACCATAATTATCACTGAATCAGATTCAGAAATTCTCCTTGGCAGAGAGGTAAGGAGCGATGGTTCAGGATATTATCTATTTTTTTATATTATAATATGACCGTCTTAGATGATAAGTTGCTCAGTACATGCTACAAGAGGGGAACATTCTTACTTATACATATAATGTATTGCAACCATGCTATGCTATTGTCTCAGATTGTAAGTTCACTCATACTTCATTGTTCATCTCATAATTCATCTCACCAATTACCTTGATGTATTTGAGAATACTACGGACAAAACTTGTACAACAGGAAGACCTGACCGTTGTGTCAGATGTTGACAATAAAGAAATTAAAAAAAAAAAATTAGCCCCTATTCATCTTAAAGTCTTTTAAGCACTTTTGATCTGATGCTAAAGCTGCCTAAAATAAGGCTTCTCAGCCGATCTGGACCTGTCCAAAGTTGCTTTCCAAAGAGGTCTCCCAAAATAAATTTTCAAGTCCTAAGGGTGGATGTATGGTTGTGGAGGGAGAGAGCCTATTATATTGCAAATTGAATTTTCTGTCCAATGCTGAAGCCACCAAAAATGGGTAGTCCCTGCAGACAATATTGTAGGGCTCGGGTTAGTAGAGCAGTGGTTAGTTCGCTTTACGCTAGAGGTCGCAGGTGCCGATCCTGTTGTGTGGTGGTCCCGGAGAGCCTGTGCATGTTAATGCTACGGGTTCCCCTGGATTACGTGGTCTGCTGGGGTGGACAGAAATTACCAATCTGTTCACCCTCTTGGTCGCCTCGCCTCCTCATGGTGCAGACCGGATATGCTTGCACGCAAGCATAACTAAAGTGACCAGGGTGGGTGGGGAGTTAGCTCAGTGGTAAAGAGCACTGGACTTTGTTGATTCGGGTCCCACTGCAGCCACTTTCCTCCTACACCCCCCAGCAGTGGTAGATTTACTGCTATATCAAAGGCCAATCCTTCTCATACCATTTTTATGTGGTGTGGGAAGTAAAAGAACTCTCACCTTGGTAAATGTGTAGGGGTGGGATTTCTTCCTAAATTCATTTCATAGATTCGATCACCACCCTTGTGGTGTAAAAGAACCTTGAGAAAGTCTGGTGAGAACCTCTAATAGTTAACTGGACGTTAAATCAAACCAACAAACCCACAAACCAAACCTGGATTACGTAACTCAGTCTGTATATATAGGCTGAGTCTGTAGCAGGTCAACAGGTTACTTTTGCGTTCCTCCTTGTCAAGTGAACAACTTGAAGCCTCACAAACTGGTAAGGTTTCTACAGAGCCTTTCAGCGGTTGAATAAACAGATCCACTCACCTGGCATTACTTAGCACATTCCATGCAAAGAGACTGTACGCTATAACAGAACGTATACCTAAGAGCTTGGGTCTGGATTTGTGTTAGTAGGCTTGTTAAGTAGTAGATCCCGCATTTCCTTATACTTACCGAAAACATTCCGAACCAACCTATGTGGTAAACCTATAGGGTAGCAACTGTCTCACTCCACCGGAACAGCCAAACTAGTTCTCGGGAAGTATCAAAGCAGAATAGAGAACTGGTGGACCACTACAATACAAGAGCTAAGAGTGCATTTAAAAATAGAAATATTGGCCTTCAAAGGCCAAATTAGCAGGTGGACACATTTAAAACTCAATACAAGGTCCACCACTAATTAATTACCATGAGATCAAGGAAGCCCCCCAGGAGTTGGAAGGAATTGGAGGTATAGGGGAGGGGGAAAGAGATATGTTGGGTTACCATAGGAGAAACTTATACAAGTTTTGTGCATACCTTACAAGTCTTTGATTACTGGGCCTGTCAGGTGTTTGGGGAAGTTGATAAAGTAGTTTGTCTTTTTTAAATCAATGTCAAAATACTAAATAATTTTTTTTTTTTTTTTGATGAATTTTATTAGGGTATAAACATACAAGTTTTCCAGGTTCGGCATCGGCCGATCTGCCACCTGGTCCTTCTAGGGTTGCCAAGGTTAGATAGTTTTTGATAAACAGTTTGCGGAGCTCAGCTCTCATAGCAATACTAATAAACACGAGGTAACTGCAACTATGGTCTCTGCACAGAGACTGCTAAATGGATGAGATGGGATGAATTTATGAGTCAGTATACAGGTTGATCAGCAGTTAAATCGGTAATATACAAACATTGCACATACAATTCAAATCAAGGTTAAAGTCATGTTGTGTTATGTATCGATACAATATGGTTGAGGAAGCTTAATAGAGACATGGCCTGGTGTAACAGATGCAACAGTATAGACCTATGTATATACATATACGGACTATGCAATATAATTAGTTAACTAATTTGGCGATAGAGATGTGTTACCTATTGGTAGTAGTCAGGCTCACATGATTTCCATTTATTGTAGAGAGAGTGATGACAGTAGTAACTCCCTTACCTTAATTTGTATATACCCATATATTATTTCTTAATCTATATTTTTAATGCTATACAATATTTAAGCGGACCAGTCTTTTGGTTGTTAGTTGCAACGCAATCTAACAATAGGTGTAGTTACAATAATGTGGTGACCAGGATAGCAAAACAATCTAGACTCTTTGTCGATCCATGATGGTAGTTGCAACGCAATCTAGCCATCATAGAAAGTTGGTGCATACATCATCATATTGATGGTATATATGCACATGAGGTTCATAGGATGAGGTGGGGCTTGAGACAGTTTGGGTACAGCTTTTTTA
Source organism: Alentia gelatinosa (assembly GCA_950022655.1). NCBI lineage: Eukaryota > Metazoa > Annelida > Polychaeta > Phyllodocida > Polynoidae > Alentia > Alentia gelatinosa. The sequence continues at coordinate 45,081,909 of OX465591.1, forward strand.
TTAATATTTTAAAACTATCTTTTTCTGTTATGTAGGTAAGGTTGTCGGTCAGATCGTTCCATTTGTCTATGGCCCTTATATAAAAGCTTCGATAAAAACTAGGATATTGCATTACCATAAAACTTCTCCAGAAAAAAAGAAATCATATACCTATCTGTATTTAGTTATGGCTCCATCTAGTGTTAGTTTTATATACTACAGGCTCCATGTTCAAAGTGAGGCTGAGCTTCAACCAGATACTTAGTGTTCTTATAAGGATATAGGTATAGGGCATGTGCCAATATGCTTGGAGAGTGACAGGAACTAGAGTCCTCTGGGGGAACATGACTGCACTAAAATTCAAAGATGGCTGATACCCCCCATGCTCTGAAATTAGGCAAAAATACATGAATATCATGCCAAATACAAGTTTAACCTAAATAATGACACTTCCTAGACGGTAAGTAACTGTCAGTGCCACTTATGGAGATGGTAAATATTACACCAATGCTCACTGTAAATCATTATTGAGTGAAAATCTGTTTGAGTATGCCCATTTCACTCAAAATCCCCCCCCAATTTCAACAAATACTTGAATAGCTCAGTGAATATAGAATCTACCTTGAAAATTCGACTTCTTAACACCTACTGTTTTTTATTCTCTTTCAAATGAGGCATATCATATTATGATTGAACCAGTTTAAGGGGTAAAAATATGTGCATAAATGAGTTCTTATAAATGGACCTGTGACTACAAATGTCCCCCCCCCCAAACTGAATTCACTATTGTTTTAAAATCCATACTAAAATACTAAATATCAAAACTGTATGGCATTGAACCACCATAAAACCTTCTTTCCAAAACAGAAATCATATACCTATCTGTACTTAGTTAGCTATAAAAGGCAAAAATGTGGTCAGGTCACTTAGTGACTTTACAAGCAGTTGTACTACAGTAGGCTATAGGCATAACCTAAAGACCGACCCTCCACCTGCTAATAATCAGTCTATGCACCCCATATGTGTAGATCTCAGGAATAAAAAGAATGGCACATTTGTTCATAAGTATTATTTATTGCCATGAACTTACAACAAATACATAATATACAATTTTGTTCATCCTTCATATTCCTTCTTCAGGAGTTGACAAATACATAGAGCATTCAACCAACTGAAGAATTTGCCTTGGCTTGAAAGCTGACACTGAGCAATGTTGGTGTTGTATGCTTTTATCCTCTATATACAGCAACTCACCAATTAAACCTTTATGCCAAATTGTACTAAGTTATCAACAGCCTCTCAGCTTTATGCTGCACACTATGATATAAGTGTAGAGAAAGCCCTAAAGTATTCTGAAGAGATCATTATAGTCTCTTAATCTTTGAACGATTCAAAGGCTTTGAAGGAACCTTATATGTTGATACATAATTATGTACTGACTTAGCGTATGGATAATGTAGTTCTCCTGATTATTTATCATCTCTATCCTTCATGCAATAATTTTATGATAGTAATTAATCCAATTAAGTGAACATGAAATTGGAAATATACCATCAGACAGCTGAGGGGGACCTAGATTCCTTTCCTTTATATTTAGGAAACAAGGCGAAAGTACTTATGTCATCAACCGATGAAAAAATCTAAAAAATTCCTTTCCTTGAATAACCACAAATGTTAAGTGTAGAGCCTGACTTGAAGTGCTAGGATTTCTAAATATACAAAACTATGATAGAAACTAAACCTCTTATCATATAGAGAACTAGTAATACCATCTGCAGATGTAACCTTGAATACATTGTTATTGCATAGATTAGTTTTTCAGGGTGTATGTACATAAAATATGCAGTGAGATATGAAATATAAAACACAGTCCAAATAATAAGCCTTTGGTACACCCAGTAATGGTTTTTCATATACAAATAATTGTGATGTTATACCTTATAAACATGATACTCAAACCATATAAGAATTCTTATTCTTGCAGATTTCAGATTATTCATTTTAATTTATTTATAGTAAAGTTGTTTTTAAATGAAATTGAGACAGTTTTACTAAAGACAAAATAAATGCCAATTGTCTTAGTAGCAGACAACATACTTAAGACTTGATTCGAGGGTATTCATAGACTTACTGTTGAAGAAATTATAACAAACTAGAGGTAGGAACACTGAAATACTGTAGTCATATCTCTCATGTATATCAAAATACATAATTGTACTTTGAATATTCCTAACAGTTATCGATCTATCATATCTCATATAGCATTGGCCATATAAAATATTCAAATAGTTTTTCTGATGATTTTACAAGAAAATATCAAATTTTCCCATCATATAAAATCTGTGTGTAATCAATGTAAAAAAAGGAAAGAGTGACATTTCTCACTTCAGACTGAACATTAAAGTGTAAGGATACATAAGGTTGGTATGATCCAAGGTAGAGATACCATCACATAGCAATATATGATACCAAATGCTAACCAAGTCTTCATTTTTGAATGTATAAAATGAGAGTGGGATAACATTATAATTACGAGATATTTTTGATCAAGGGCACTAAATAAAGAAAATTGATGAAAGCATATGGGTCGGATTTTTGAAACCTGCTAAATTCCGCTTTGATCCTGGGATAAAACATGCAAATTTTTTTTTTAGAATTATACTTCTTTTTATATTTTATGTTAACCACCTACTAAGTACCTTCCAGAAAAACATTATTCCAACAAAATCAGATGAATGGTTTAGATTTGAGAGCCTTTTGAAGGTGTGTTTAATACTGCAGTTTGTCCAGCCCCCTAAATATTTGAAATTTCAAGAAATGTTATAAATGCTTATAACTTGCGAAAGACTAATATTATATGGTAACACACATTATATTTTACCAAGAATACTTTCATTATATATTAGATTTAAAAGAAAAGCTCTGAACCATATTTGGGGTGTTGGGCAACACAGGGGTGTCGGACAACACGAGGGGTGTCGGACAACACGTTAATAGAATTGCTCAGAACAATGAGAAAAATAATATTTGAGGCTATAATCCTTTATATTTTTAATGAAGTGATAATAAGCTATATTTAACAAAGCAAACCACTCAATTACTGATAAAAAACAACCCCAAAATCATAACTTATATCTCAGCATGTTGTCCGACACCCCGGGGTGTCGGACAACACGTTTTCAGTTTTTGAACCATAGAAAGTATATTTTTTTATTTAGAAAAAAATCAACCTGGGTATTCATGAGTGGTAGGGGTACTTAATATAAACAGTGATATTTGTTATTCCATTATGATTATTGTTTCTTTTATACATCCTTTAGAGATGTGTGGTCCAACACACCATTTTTTGGAAAAATATCATCATGAAATCATAATGTTCTGATATCAGAATGGATAATCCGATTGTGTTGAAACTTTCAGGTATCACAGCCAGGATTCTTGTCAGCATTGTACAATAAAGGAAAATTAATTTCTCTCAATATATTTCATTAGTACTGTCCACTGAAAGTCGGGGTGTTGAACAACATGCTCTATGGGTCTCTATGTTGGAAAATTTGAAGGTCCTAGATATTTTTCACCATTTTAATATTTTTCAATCTTTTACCTATTTTCTAAATTATATTGTCTACACTTCTCATGACATATTCTTTAAACATCTTAATAAATACAATTGGCTCTAAATTGTGTCTCCCAAAATTTGAACAAGGTGAAAATCACCAGAAAAACACAGTTTTTGTTGATTTTCGGAAGGAAAAATTCCTCAGTGCTCTACAAAACCCTAAGTTGGAAAGAAAGACTATCAAAAGATGCACCAAATAATTTCATTTTTACATTGAAGAGATACGGTTATACAACATGAACCTTGAATAAGCTTATTTTGGCAATTTAGCAGGTTTCAAAAATCCGACCCCTATGGGAGCTGTTTCAAAACCATAGACTTAACCCACGTTTTGAAACAGCTCTCTGTTCAAGACAAAATGCATCCTACAAAATGATGTTAAGGGTAGGAGAAGAAATCATACTGTGAACTAGGTATTCGTTGTATACTATTTGGTTGCCTCCCATTCATGATTTCTTTCTAACGATTCGCATAGAATATGGCAAAGCATTTCCAATGGGAACAAATAACTTGACATTCAAATGTCCAAACGTGAGTAATTTTCTGATCCGGACTTGTTGATCTTCAGCATGTTTGGCAGACACCCGAAGGTGCTGAATTTAAGGTCAGCCCAATGGAACACCCCTATAAAGGACTGCTTCCAATACTCACTGAAGGATATCCAGTTTTGTTATTTCAAACAGTCCATTTATAAATTGGTTTAAATCTTAGGACCGTTTCAATATGAGAATGCATTGAGCAATTGCAAGAAAACATTTCTTAATCTAAAAACTCATTATGCCGGAGAGGAATCGAACCCGAGAAGCTCACTGTCTTTAGGAGAATGCTCCCCATTGTTTAACAGCTGTATCCTGAGACCTCAGGGTAAATCCTTTAACCCACCACATTGTCCCCATTAAGGACACCACCCCATACCTGGCACACTGCCAGGGTTCTTATCCTGGTAAAGGGCTGATTCCACCAACACGATGGATTTGTCGTGATATATCTTGGTATATCTTGTAATATCTTACAGTGTCGCGATATGTTGTACTGCTGTTGTCGCACAATGTCGTGTGTATGCTTTGGTGCTCCACCACCATGACACCTAAAAACACATCTCAACAAATAGGCACGCGATTATTCAAACCTAGCCTGATTTAGCAAGACAACCAAATCGTGACTAATCTCGCTGCATCTTGTGTGTCTGTGGAATCAGCACTTAAAGGAGCAAAGTAATTGCACAATAAAACTGAAGAGGGTTTTATCAATACCTCTTTTCATCGACAGGGAATTCCAGATTGCCGCTTTTACAGAAATATAACTTTTATACTCTGAAATCCAAATGGGAAACGCACTTCCATTCGATTTTTTTCTGAAAGAAGCACAAAACCGATTGATTTGATTCGGGTAAGGAAAACATTATCCGGAAGCGGAAACATAACAACATAGCTACTTCAAATCTGTGTAAACAAAGAAGGCACGGAAGTGTTTCTATATAGAAGTAAATATTTGGGCTGTGCTAAATTTGGTAGAACCTCATGACTGAATACAGGGAGTAGAGAAACTACATGGCCACCCACAAATTCAACGTCACACAGATAGTAGTTAGTAGAAATTGGTTAATAGTGTTAGCGTTTATCCTACCCCTAATAAAAAACGCCATAGGCTTAACATGGGATTTGTTTATTTCACGGGTGTGACATAAAGTGTTGTTTATGCCACTACTTTCTGATACTGAAAAAATATGGAAACGGGGTAGGATAAAATCTAGACACCACTCGTTTGAGTTTGAGCTTATTTATGCCACACATTTTGTTGGCTCCGTAATGTCATTGTTCTTCGACTCGTGAAATTATGGAGCCAACAAAATGCGTGGCATAAATAAACTCAGACTCAAACTCATGACGTCTCTTGATATTATTGCATGATGGGCAGGTCACATTACTGAGCGAGGTGTTAGCTGAGTGTAGTGAGTAGCTGACCTGACCGGAGTGCGATAAACACTCACACTACTAACTCCAGTTCAACTTTAGAATAATAAAAAGTTATTTCAGTTCCTCCAGTGTGATAAACATTCCCTGTCCTCATCAGTTTAGAATAATAATTAGCCATTTTAGTTCCTACAGGTTGCTTGAGCGAGTGAAGTTTGCAGCTGCTGCATTGCCAAGTAAAACCATAGGTTGTCAACAATTCATAGACCGCATTAGTGTGAAGTCGCTCATGTTCTGGTGATTGGTCAGGCGGGCATGGAAGTCAGCCTGGTGGAAGTAAGGCACTTATCTCACCCCTAGCACAAGTTTGGCCATAGGATTAACGCTGGAAAGAAATACTCAACGATCACCCTGGTAGAGTGACAATACTACACCATGGTCATGGCGTTGTGAATGCGAGATGACGTCATAGGTGGTTGCCCAATCAGCAGCCAGGATTTCAGAGAGGAGATAAGTCAAAACAAGGTATTAAACAGCTTTAACAGTGAAAGGGGTGAGATAAATCTAGAACCGCACTTGAATCGGAGGGTTCCAAACAGGGGATGGTTTTTTCTCAGACGCGATAATTGTTAATAGCGACCGTTTTGTAATTATCATACATTTGGCGCTAATTATCGAACCGTTAGGGCCAATGTATTAATCTTGAAAACTGAAGATATCTTTAGTAATCGCTATTAACGATTATTATTATTATTATTGGTGAGTTTTTGGAGTTTTTAGTTCCTTTCAATGATACCCATTCTGCCTTTTTAGAACATGTGTCGTTCTAATTCTATTGAAATTACAAACTGGGATACTGTGACGTCATTCTTGATGTGACCATGCGTAGCCTACTTCCGGTATTTATTGTATTGAGTTCAGACACAAAACACTGACCCTCAAGTACAGACCAAGTAAATACACAATATTGTTTTATTGAAAAAGAATTTTTTTCTTTGCAGAGGATGCTCCGAGAAGCTGACGCATAGTAATATCTGAGCACACACGAGGATATTACGTAGAGGCAACTCCGAGGAGCATACAACCGCTTCTATCTTTAACCAATCTATATTGTATTATTATCCACCTTTTCCTGACAAGTGGCATGTCGATATCAGTTCGTTTTAGTGATGCACTATTTTTCCGTATGTGCCCCCTGGAGCATACAACAGATCTGTATGCGCCGGGTATGTCCATACATACTCTCTATGTGTTTTCTATGGACACTTTGTATTAGTCGGATAATAAAGGGTGTATTCTACCTGGTAGGCCGATTGGCGCTGTACGGGAGCCGCACAGGAGCCATGTTCATGGCAGGCGGATATATAGAACCTGCGTAGTAGAGCAGGCTATTTCCTCACTGCCGGCCGCTGTATGGCCACAACACGCTAAAAGCTGATGATATTGCTTTTGCCTGTTACCTGCTGGCAGCACCTGTACCGCCGCCGTATGGGCATCGATGTCAAATGGGTCTCTCTATAAACATGTTTGGATGACGCCTGATCGAGTTGAAACCTGGCCTATCTGGTGGAACACACCCTTAACACGACAAAGGTCTTCGATTGTGACATCGCTACATAACACCTTCCCTAAGTACAGAAAAATGATAACATTTAGGATACAGAGATGCCAGTGCGGCCATGATAGGAAAAAAACTGGAGAATATAAAATCCTCTCGGCTCTTTTTCTCTATTATGATGAACGGTTAGTACAATAACTGCACTGTTAGCCATGTTAGACTGAAATCTGGCATCTCTGAACTTACAAGTTTAACAAGATAACATGGGAACAATCACTTCTACAAAATAGGGAATGTGATACTCATTCAAACTTATTTCTCTAATTTTATTTCAACCTTCATTGACAATTTCTGGAAATGACGAAGAAAGGTACTCCACAGATAGATTTGAATTTCAGTAGTGGATCATAAAGGGGGTGTTCCATTGACATGGTGGAAGATTAGAAATACTGAGCTGCGTTTAGCAAATGACGACACCCGTTGCAGACGATTGAGCTGGGTATAGAAGTGTAATGGAGCAGCACCAAATTACGTCGGTCTCAACCATGGTAGACAAATTGCATGTGTGTGTGTGGCCTAACCACATACCATATCGTCTTTGATTTTTGATTTGATTCTTGCATGGACATTTTTCACAATACATGAAGTTGTCCTTAGAGGGAAACCCACGAGATGAAAAAAGGTTTGTCCGTACTCCACCTCGTTTGACGAGATGGAGTACGGCCCAAGTGATTTTCATCGAGTGGGTTTCTGATTGTATCTCACCCCGTATAACATTATTTATTGATAAAATTAATAACCATATTAGGCATTGAGTATCGGGTAAACGAACTTCACGGCCGTGGAGTACGAGTTCCTAATGTTAAGCCTAAGGAGAAAAATGCTGGGGTGAGATAATTGAAAATTCACAATCATTAAAAACAATATAATACTGCCAATTGAATTTTAAAAAATTGTAATCTAATTTAGTTTTTTGTTGGATCTCTGCAAATGCTGAACATATAACGTCAGTTGGCATTATCTTTCTTGGTTTGTATACTATAAACATGTGTAGTGTTGTGACTAATTTCATCAAATGTATGTGTGCCAATGGAACACCCCCTAAATTCTGAGCTGTGAATTTATCTCCTTCCATAAGTAACAAAGTTTCATACAAAACTCCCAGATAGCATCATTAAAACCTGCCTGGCTCAACTATCCTGATCCTTGAAGGGTGAAAATAGGCCTTCTTTGAGCTTAATCTAATATGATATTTACAGCAAATTTGTACAAACACTGACAAAATGTAATGGGTTTATGAAATAACAAATATTTGTTCTGAGGGGCAACTGATCAGAAACATTCCTTCAGAATATGTAATCTTACATTGTAACAAGGCTAGACCACTAAGCAGTGGTGCTATGTTGAAAAATGACACTCGTATATCTCTCCCATGACTATGTACAACAAACAAGGAGAAAATCTCGAAGCAACTGCCGCGTAGTAATGTATATAACAGGGTCCACATAGGACTTGTGACTTTATCCAATTGCCGTTTTTTTTTAAAATTCAGTGTCTGTTACGAACTTCCGATACTATGGAGAAACCAAACAAGAGTTTGTCGTGTTGTTGTTTATCACATGACGGCAAGATCGCGTATTACTGTGCGAGGCGAAGCCGAGAGCAGTAATACACAATCTTGCCAGAGTGCGATGAAGAATAACACGACTAACTCGAGTTTGGTTTAGAATTTATCCTAACCCGACCGTCTAAATTACTTCTACATTAACAAATGATGTCATTTGTGAAGTGTATCCCACTAGAGCGATATTTTTCATTTTTCTGAACTCCAGACCGAATACAGTGACCCAATGCTAAGCCTATGGAGTTTTTTATTAGGGGTAGGATAATTCCAAGATGACGGAGATGTAAACTGCATTTGTAACTCTATCATTATCTCATCCCTGGTATTTTTTCCCCGTGGACTTAACATTGGGAACTCGTGTCCAACGCCCATGGAGTATTTAGAAAAATACTCCATGGGGGATAATGTCACAAAGGTTAGCCCATTAGTCAACGTGAAGGGTGAGATAAAGTCAGAAACCTCTTTAAGTTTACAGTCAGAGCTTGATCCCATCTCATTTGAATCGCTATGTAATTCACGTGGCATCGGCTTGTGAATTACGTAGCGATTCAAACTCGATGGGATATGAGCTCTGACCCTTTGCTTTCATAGGTTTCCTCTATAGAGTTTTTAAAAATATTTTTTTCTTGCCATAATTAGAGTTTTTGCCAATTTAAAAAAGAGAGAAGGGATTCTACAAAGAAATAATCTATAAATTTTTCCGTCTGGATTTGTTCTATCATTTGAGCTATGTATCTACTATAGAAATACAACACGACTGAGCGAAGTTAAGCACGTAATATGGCACTTTCTTTTGACATAGCCTCAACATTGTCGTACTTTGTACGTTGGACCCATATTTGATAATTAATTATCAAATAAATGTACTTCAAATCTATAATGCTTTAAATCATTGATTTAAGAATATTGCACTGCAGTGCCATTTCAAGTGTAACAAATACAAAATTTTCAACTGGAAAATTCGTCACATGTCAGTGACAGAAACCTATAAATCCAAGCAGATGGGAATGAAATTTAAGACAGCAAACTCCACCATTAGCCAATGCACTCCGTTCCCATATACACAACCCAAAATACCTAGATTTCAAGAGGGCAGTTGTCCAAGAAATACTCCATATCACAGTCGATTCTCTGATCATAAGGTGTCAAAAATAGCCTTTTTTTGTTTGTTTTGGTAGAAATAAGTAGTGGTATCCTAAAGAAAATCTATCCTGCCCCAATATCCGTTCTACTTGTAAAACCTTTGAGGTGAGGGGATTTTGAAGGGCAGCCTTTGGGAATGAGTGCTGATTCTGTGTAACAGTTGCTAGCGGGTATTATGATCAATGCATCAGGGCATTCAGAGGGTCGTCAAATATATCTGACGTTTCTTCGTCGTTGCCGAAGATGTCGCTTGAGGCCGCCGACTGTTTTTTCTTGTTCGTTGTGGTTTTCTTGGTCTTTGGTTTTACAGATGCCTCAGCGAAAATATCATCTGTAAAAAGAAGATTTAAAAACATGCTGTGAGTATCTTTTTATTTGTAGCAAGCTTTTATTTCCCTGATATTTCCATTACATCAACTCTATCATGTGCAATTGAGAATAATATGACTTTCTTAATAGTCACTATAAGAATTCCCCCTATTATCGGGGACAAGTTTTGTGGAACCAATTAGGAGTCAATGTACAGAAATCTGAGACGCATCGAGAGTTTAAGAGGGAAGTGAAGCTGATGTATTCTGTCTATGACTGGAATGCCTGTAACTAACTTCCTCTCATATTCATACTCATTCACTTCTCATCACCCTTTTGGGTACTTCTTTATATTTTACTTTATACTATCTAGTATTATTCCACATTTTCTTGATGTAAGTGGACTTCGATTGTATTGCTGGAATATCTTACAGTGGAAGATCTAACCACCGAGTTAGAACTGTTCGTATATAATAAAAAAAAAACCTAAAAAAACTAGCATAACTCCCTTCCCAGCGATGTGCCACCCTATGTGCTATTACTTAGGTCGGTTTGGTATTTTCAGAGAGTATGAACAAACCTAGTCACACAAAACCAGACTCCACAAGTTTAACAAGGATTAAACGGCATGGCATTGCCATGATTTCGGTTTCAACAAGTAATGTATACATGTTTTAAAAATACACCACTGTGCGGGTCCCACGCGCTAGTAGGCATTCCATCAAACACGTCTGGTATCGGCAGACCGCACCCGGCAATATATATAAAAATACACTACTGTCGCCGGGTGCAGACCACATCTGACCAGAGCGGGACCCACCCGCTTGTAGGTATTCATTGAACCGTAACGGGTATGCTGGTGACCTATTTGACCTGATTCCATCGAATGCGTCTGGTATTGGCGCCCGCACCCGGTGTCTAGGGCTTTCAGATTGAGGGAGGGAGGGAGGTGGAAGCCTGTTGCAATATATAAAAATACACTACTGTCGCCGGGTGCGGACCACATCTGACCAGAGCGGGCCCCACCCACTAGTAGGTATTCATTGAACCACAACGGGTATCGAGGGTATCGAGACTCTAATTATTCAGAATATATTACTGTAATGTATTATAATGTAAGCCGCAAAAACCGTTCCCCGTCTCCCCTAATATATTTCGGTCTTGACCTACAGTTCAAACCGAAATAATAATAAACAGTAGATGTTTATCACAACTTCACTCTTAAAGTACAGTACCTTGGCACAGGCGTGCCAAGTAAAGCCGGGGAGGCTAATCCAGATACCAGAGTACTGGACTCACCTAACCACTGAGAGGGTTTGGAAAACCCTACCAATATGAGGATCCAAGGATTCTCTCTTTTCAGAGAGAACACACAAGAATGCCTTCCAACTCACTGCGAACCCGGCCTATATATATGCCGAGCTGCGTAACCCCAGGCTCCCCTGCGCCACTCGTGTGGGGCTTCACCTGGAATCACTACACAGCGGGGACTGACATCCCGCTCCCTCTTTTGAAGAGTGAAAGAACCACTGCTAGACTAACCAGACCCCTAAATAATGATACATTCTAGGATGTTAAAAACTGTCAGTGCCACTTATGGGGATAGTTAGTAGAAACCAAACGAGAGTAAGACTTGTCAATGTTTATGCCACGACGGGAAGGTCGTGTGTTACTACGCGAAGCGTAGCCGAGTGTAGTGAGGAGCAGACCTGACTAGAGTGGCATAGACATTGACAAGTCTAACTCGAGTTCGGTTTCGTATTTATCCTACCCTGTCTATGCTTATATTACTGATATATAGATATTGAGTCAACGACCAACAGAACTTTTTTCATAGTACCTGACATCCTGCTCTCTGATTGGTCAATATTGTTATTACTCTAGTGGCATAAAAAACACTTTATGTCACGGCCTGCCACATAAAATTTCCCTATGTTAAGTCTATGGCCGTTTTTTATTAGGGGTAGGATAATAAATGTTCCACAATGGTCCCTGTTAGTCAATATTGAGTAAACCCCTGTTTTAGTAAGCCCATTCCACCTGAAATCTTCCCCACTTTTAACAAATACTTGAATATCTCTGTAAATATAGAATCTACCTAGAAAATTCCACTACCTAGCATCTACTGTTCTATATTATCTTTCAATGAGGCACACTATATTATGGTTCAACCAGTTTTAGGGCTAGAAACATGTCCATATAAGAGTTCTTGTCAAAATACTAAATACTAAAACTGTAAGATATTGTACGACCATAAAACCTGTCCAAAACAGAAATCATATTCCTATCTGTACTTAGTTAGCTGTAAAAAGCAAAAATGTGGTCAGGTCACTTAGTGACTCTACAAGCAGTGTACTACAGTAGGCTATAGCCATAACCTAAAGACCAACCATCCACCTGCTCATAAAAAATCAAATAACACATATTTCTTTAGACTGGTGTTAGACTTGCTCAAGTCTTTGATTATGGACATTCATGATTAAACCAAATTAAGATAAAGTATGTTGCAGTGTGACTGGTCCAGGAATCAAAGACTTGCCTATTAAGAACGAAACCTCCTGTAGATTGCAACCCTAACCGCTCCCTGTAACCCTACACCTCCTCCTACACCTCCCACTCTCCCTCCTCCAGTTCCCTGGGTGCTATGTTATCAGAGCAATAAATCCCGCCCACTTATGTCGACCTTTGGACTGTGTTAACGATAAAAACCCCAGTGAGGAGTAGGTGGAGTGGTAGAGGGACGGAAGCCAGAGGTAAACCTAGACGATCCCGCATATCAATCTTCAAGCAGATATCCTGACCAGTAACAAGGAACTCTGCATGGAGAGTGCTGGACAAGCCTGGTGATAAACAACGCCAGTTCTAAATCGGACACCATTACCGATTTGACCAGTCCCTGTATCGAGGAGAGAAGGGGTGGGGTAGACGGAGGGATACAGGAACTGAGGCCAGTCTAGTGTTCTGTGTGTTGACCTACCGATATCATCCTGGAATAAACTCTTCTCCTCCTTCTTCTTGACCTTCTTGTCACGTGACTTGGCGGGCGGCAGGTCGGCGAAGATGTTGTCTTCCTGAGCGGGCTCGGACTTACTCGGCGCCACTTTTATCTGTTTCTTGGACTTTGAAGTTGTCGCTGGGACTGACCCGAAAAGATCATCCTCATCCGCATCATCCTGCAGGACAAAAGTCATATGCCTTGATTATAGCCAATCATTAGATGCTGAAGAGACCAAAGTGGATGAAACCCTCATCAAATCTACAGTTAAGACTAGAAATCCAAATGAAAGGAGATGTCACTCAAATAATCTACTGGGAAAAATTTCTAATATTACAAATACACAATATTGACTGGTTTCAGATACTCTGAGTAGTTGACATGAAGTAATATCCGAGCCCATGCGAGGATATTGTGCAGAGTCAACTCTGAGGAGTATACAATTGCTTTTATCTGGAACCAGCCTATATTGTATTTATCATCCACCTTTTTCTGACAAGTGGCGTACCGATATTAGTTCATTTAGGTATGCACTATTTTTCCATACGCACTATTTTTCCATATGTGCCCCCGGAGCATACAACATATCGATATGCACTGGGTATGGTGATACACACTCCCTATGTGTTTTCTATGGACACTTTATATTAGGTGGATGATAAATTCCAATATCTGAATGGTTGCTGATTTATTTCGTTTAAGTTACACTCGGTAAAAAGGCAGAGTTGATGTTACCTCAAAGGCTGCGGGGGTTTTTGATTTGGCTTTGGAGGGTTTGGAGACGGACGACGCGAAGATGTCAGACTCGTCACTAGGGGGCGCCTTGCTGTTTGTCGTGAAAATGTCGTCTGCCACCGGCGGCTTCGAGGCTGTCAAAAGGAGATGACATACAGAACATATTTTGAGGAGTAATTTTTTATAACATGATATACAGATTTTTTTTTTGCTCCAATCTACCAATAGGACACGGGACCCACGTGGGTGTCCCCATTTGCCTCATCTAAAAATTTTTCCCGTCACCGGCACACTCACTAATGGCCCTGATGTTCATCTACAAACAGTATTCGCTGAAGTAGAACCCTTGGCGTGCCGCAATCCCGTGAACCACACGGGGACCTTGAACAAGCCCCCCACTGAATATCCATTCGATGGGGCCAGATGCATTTATTTTTTATTTCTTTATGATGCCTGATGAGCTGCTGTGCAGCGAAACCTTGTACACACCCCTAAAACAAGGATCACTTATAAATCTATTGGCCATTTGTGGCCGTACTCTGCAAACATCACTTTGTTGACGGTTGCTGCACTATCCCAGTATCTGGGATACATGGGGCTGGTAGTGATAGCTGTTGCCATACTTTCAGTGAGGTCACAGACATGAGCATGCCATGGTTACGGCGATGGTTGAGAACGTTTTGCGCTCTCACTTCAAGGTAGCATCTCTCTGGAGGCAGACATCTCAGCCTCATACACTAAACATGATATACAGAAAAACCTGGTAATAACAAACGCATGGTTACAACCAAGCATGGTCAGTTTTGTTTGTGCTTTTTATCTCACCCCTGGTATTTTTCCCCATAGTCTTAACATTGAGACCTCGAATCCAATGCCTATAGAATATTTAGAAAAAAATACTCAATGGGGTATTATGGCACAAAGGTTAGCCCATTAGTCAATGTGAAGGGTGAGATACATTTAGAAACCTATTCAGGTTTAGGGTCAGAGTTCAATCCCATCTTGTTTGATTTGCTACATAATTCACACAGCTTCGCCTTGTGAATTAATACACGATTCAAACTTAATGGGGTACAAACTCTTACCCTAAACTTTCATAGGTTTCCCCTATAAATATTCCAGTGGATCCTGAGGGTATATCTAAGATTTGAGCTTTTCATTTCTGTAGACTTCTTTCAGTCAATTCTTTTCAAAATTTTCAAATATTTTATGAACAATCAAAGAAATTTGCCTCTTAAAAAAAACCTGAGTATATCTTTCTTTGGAATAGTTTCAAACAACAGGTTCATGTTATTACTATTCTTCAAGAGAATTTACTGTCCATGATCGCCTGGTCACTTTTTTTTCTATAATACTAAAGTAGAAAAACAACCGCGCCGTTTTCAGCCAGAATCGGATTGGAGAATCACAGATGATTTGATTTATTACTACGATCCTCAAATTCGTTTTGATAAAAGATATTATAAAAATATGTGAGAAAAATAAAGAAAAAAGATAAATATTTGTTACTGAAACGTTGATCGCTACCTGTGTAAATATATTTAGATAATGGCCTATTTGG
This sequence comes from Alentia gelatinosa, assembly GCA_950022655.1. Taxonomy (NCBI): domain Eukaryota; kingdom Metazoa; phylum Annelida; class Polychaeta; order Phyllodocida; family Polynoidae; genus Alentia; species Alentia gelatinosa. Next base: position 45,097,345 of record OX465591.1, read on the forward strand.
GAAGAACATCCTTGGACGACAGAAAGTGTTCTTACTTTTTCTTGAATGAGATAAAGAAAAAAAAGAAAAGTAATCAACAAACTTACGCTTTTTCGCTGTGATGCTTGAATCAGCAAATATATCATCAACATCATTATTTAAGGCAGGTGCTGTTTTTATGGAAGACGCGCGTGGTTTCGCAGCTGCGGAGGCAAATATATCATCCTCATCATCGAACAAGTCCACCGGTTTCGCATGCTTGGGTTTCACGGAGGAGGAGGAAGTTGGTGTCTTCTGCACCGGCGTCCCGAAGAGATCATCGGTGATGTCGACCACAGCCTTCTTCGTCGTCTCGCCCTTCGCCAACGAAGAATCCCCATCGTCCTTGTTCTCCAGCGGGCCCTTCACACGCGAATACCCCTTGGACTTGGCGAAGGCCTCACTGAAGATGTTACTTGTTGACTTGGGTACTGGTGGCGCCACGGCGTCGGCGTCTGCAAACAAATCCTCCTCAATGTCGTCTGCTTTCTTCGCTGGTGCCGGGCGGGCGGGTTCGGGACGCGCGGAGGACGCCGGGAACAAGGCGCTGGTATCCGGTTCGTCCTCGTCGTCGCCGAAGGGCAGTGTCGGGTGCGTGCGAATCGCGGGACTGGTCACGTGGTTCTCGGCGGGTGGTGGTGTGACGTCAGCAGCAGACGCTGACGACGGGAACGCTGGCTCCGCGAAGTCGGCGGTGTCGCCGCCTACCGGTGGTGACGTCACTAGGCGTGACTTGCGCGTTGGTGGACGTCGTTTACTCTGACCTCGCACTCGGTCCTGAAAGATGGCAAAGATTGTGTTTTCAATTCAGGGATGGCATCAGGAAAAATAGAGTGGAAATGCTTTTCAGCTGTAATTTACTGCCTCAGACCGAAAAAGATATAGAAAACAAATCGGTGTTGGTCAGTTTGGCACATTTCTGAAGGAAATTAGCCGGCCAGTGGAACGCTCACTTAACCCTTTCAGGGCGGATAATGCCTTCGGGCATTCTCAGCGTACACCGGATAATGCCTTGAGGCATTTCCAGCATAGACTGGATAATGCCTTGAGGCATTCCCCAAGGAAGACCAGATACTGCCTTGAGGCATTCCCCAGCACAGACTGGATAATGCATTGAGGTGAAGGAGAAAAGTGGCTGCACACCACACCACATAGACATGATATGAGAAGGACTGGCCATTGATGTAGCAGTAAGTCTACCACTGTTGGGGGTGAAGGAGAAAAGTGGCTGCAGTGGGACTCGAACCCACAACCTTGTGTCTTAACAACTAAGATCCCAGCCCCTTTTCAGTCTCACACCAACAACAATTATCTATAACAATAAATCAACTCGAAATATCTAGAATCACCAACTCTAGCATCCTGCCTAAATTAAAACCACTGTACTCCAATGAAATATCTCACGAATTGGATATTACTCCTACCATTAATAAACAGAAATCAAAGAAATGTAATTATTGATATATCCATATTCTAATGAATATTATTATAATACTTTCATATAATTATTTCATCGTATCAGTTTGAGACACAAACCTTCTGCGCGGTACGCAGCACCGAGGCTTGGACTGGTTCGTCGAATCCTGCGGCGACTGCTGCTGGGGTCTTGTCAGCCGGCGCAGCTCCGGGCAGCAGCGCGCTGGTGTTGATCGCGAGATTAGCCTGAAGGTGAATTTAGTATGTATTGTTAAGTTAGCATGGGGGTAAATTAGATATTGTCAGGTTAGCATGGGGGTAAATTAGATATTGTCAGGTTAGCATGGGGGTAAATTAGATATTGTCAGGTTAGCATGGGGGTAAATTAGATATTGTCAGGTTAGCATGGGGGTAAATTAGATATTGTCAGGTTAGCATGGGGGTAAATTAGATATTGTCAGGTTAGCATGGGGGTAAATTAGATATTGTCAGCTTAGCATGGGGGTAAATTAGATATTGTCAGGTTAGCATGGGAGTAAATTAGATATTGTCAGGTTAGCATGGGGGTAAATTAGATATTGTCAGGTTAGCATGGGGGTAAATTAGATATTGTCAGGTTAGCATGGGAGTAAATTAGATATTGTCAGGTTAGCATGGAGGTAAATTAGATATTGTCAGGTTAGCATGGGGGTAAATAAGATATTGTCAGGTTAGCATGGGAGTAAATTAGATATTGTCAGGTTAGCATGGGGGTAAATTAGATATTGTCAGGTTAGCATGGGGGTAAATTAGATATTGTCAGGTTAGCATGGGGGTAAATTAGATATTGTCAGGTTAGCATGGGAGTAAATTAGATATTGTCAGGTTAGCATGGGGGTAAATTAGATATTGTCAGGTTAGCATGGGGGTAAATTAGATATTGTCAGGTTAGCATGGGGGTAAATTAGATATTGTCAGGTTAGCATGGGGGTAAATTAGATATTGTCAGGTTAGCATGGGGGTAAATTAGATATTGTCAGGTTAGCATGGGGGTAAATTAGATATTGTCAGGTTAGCATGGGGGTAAATTAGATATTGTCAGGTTAGCATGGGGGTAAATTAGATATTGTCAGGTTAGCATGGGGGTAAATTAGATATTGTCAGGTTAGCATGGGGGTAAATAAGATATTGTCAGGTTAGCATGGGGGTAAATTAGATATTGTCAGGTTAGCATGGGGGTAAATAAGATATTGTCAGGTTAGCATGGGGGAAAATTCCATATGTATTGTCAGGTTAGCATGGGGGTAAATTCAATATGTATTGTCAAGTTAGACTGAGTGGTATATTAAATGTGCCTTGTCAGGATAGTCTGTACGCAAATTAAATACACCTTTAGGGAGGATTGAATGAACATTAAAAATCTTAGGCCATGCATTATACACAGCACTGTAAAAAGGTACCTCAATCTGTTGTATTCTGAGATTTTTAGATTATCAAAAAGTTTAGAAAAATATAAATTGCAAGAAATATTGTGTCGTTAATTACAAATAACACATTAAATACTGATTGCTCTAGTTATAAACTCTGAAAATCTATCGATATCATGTCAAAAACTGATAAGATATTCCCTAGATTAAATACAGATCTAAGTATTATACTTGTGTATCTACTATATATCGTTGAACTTCACTCACCTGGAGTTTTCCTATAGAAGAGCTTGGTGTGGGTCGTGTCGGCTTAGGCATCGTCGTTGGCAAAGACTGAGTCTGAAATCAAGGATCGAGTCATTCGTTTGTTGTTTGTTGGTTTGATTTGATGTTCAGTTCACCATTACAGGTCCTTTCTAGACTTTCTCAAGGTTAATTTACACCACAAGGAATCTATGTGATGAATTCAGGTAGAAATCTCACCCCTACACATTTACCGAGGTGAGAGTTCTTTTACTTCCCACACCACATTGACATGGTATGAGAAGGATTGGCCTTTGATATAGCAGTAAATCTACCGCTGCTGGGGGTGAAGGAGAAAGGTGGCTGCACACCACACCACATACACATGGTATGAGAAGGACTGGCCTTTGATATAGCAGTAAGTCTACCACTGCTGGGGGTGATAGTGAAAAAGGTGGCTGCAGTGGCACACAAACCCACAAAGTCCTACAACCTTAGTCCAGCGCTCTTAACCACTGGGATACTCATCAATTCTAATTCAAAGGCTAATCACATTTGGACGTACAGTAGAGTCCTGCGTAGGAGCCACCCTCCATTCTTTTTAAAAGGTTAAATCAACAAGTTCAGAGCAAAGGTGTCCCCTTACACGGTGTGTCCCTCGATCAGGGTTCTACTGTAATGGTTAAAAGTAACGTGTTGACGGTGACCGTGAAATGAATGTAGATAAAAGCATGACTTACCGGAGGTTTGGGACTTGACAGGAATCCTTCATCCTCATCAGGACTTCCCACGGGAAAATCTTTACACATACAAAATAAAAAAAAAGACATAACGTTAGAGACTGATAACTTCAGACAGACAATGATCGATCCGAATATAATTTATAGGTCAAATGTGACTTATCTTATTGTTCTTATTACCAGAATCAGAATCTCTGCTGGCATAGTGAATTATTCTCCCAGCAGATTTTCTGGCGTACTAGGAGAGTGCAGTGTTATCATTTTCTTTTTTTTGTAGTTTGATAAAGAGGCCAGGAGTTAGACATTGCTATCAATTATCTAAGCTAATAATATCTTGTAATAAGTACTGATAGTTTATATTTCATGATATCCAAAATTGTACTCTGCTTCGAGGTATTTGTATCGAGCTTTCTGTCCAGAAATCAATCGGACCTGACCAACCTCTAAGTTGGAGACTTATATAGAACTGCATCGAGAATCTTATAAATACACAATACTCCAGAGTTTGGATGGGCCGCAATAGTCATCGAGGTGAAGCCAAGTGACGATTACGACCCATTCAAACAAGTGGAGTATTTTCTATTTTACGATTCTAGTGTGGTTCTGGATTTGTCTCACCCCTTTTACTGTCTGGTCTTCCCTCTAAAATTCTGGCCGCTGATTGATCAATCACCTATGACGTCATCTCATATTCACTACGCCATGACCATGGCGTAGTATTGTCACTTTACCAGGGTGATTGTTGAGTATTGTTTTCTAACGTTATTCCTCTGGCTAAACTTGTATCAGGGGTGAGATAATGGGTACAAATGACATAAAATGAAAAGACGTCAGGAGTTTGAGTCGGAGTTTATTTATGCCACGCATTTTGTTGGCTCCATAATTTCACGAGTTGAAGACGAGTGACATTATGGAGCTCCCAAAATGAGTGGCATAAATAAGCTCAAACTCAAACGAGTGGTGTCTAGATTTTATCCTACCCCGTTTCCATATTTTTTCAGTATCAGAAAGTAGTGGCATAAACAACACTTTATGTCACACCTGTGACATAAACAAATCCCATGTTAAGCCTATGGCATTTTTTATTAGGGGTAGGATAAAGAGGTGGTGGCCCATCTAGCATAGATCCTGCTACACTGGTCCCCAGAGCTACACTACCCGAGTACGGAGCATACCTGGCGGAGTAGGTTTCATGTCGTCGTCACTAGGGGGCGACTCTCTCGTCCCGGCCCTCTTCCTCAACACCGACGTGGGGTCCATCCCGCCGAACATGGACACACCCCCGATAGGCTTCTTCTTACCCTGAGCCGCCTGCAACGAAGCACATGTAGCCTGGTAAGATGATATTCTGTACCCAGGAATGTTAGGAGAATGGAGAACTATTTTTATGTTGAGTATGCTGCCACAGAAGGACCGAGAAAATATAGAAAAGATATCAGTTCTGGCCACAGCATGTGGCTGAGGGTCTGGGAGGGAGGGGAGAGGGGGAGGGAGGGAGGGGAGAGGGAGGGAGGGAGCGAGGGAGGGGAAGTGGCGAGGGAGGGAGGGAGGGAGGGTGGGAGGGAAGAGGGAGGGAGGGAGGTAGGAGGGAAGAGAGGGAGGGAGGGGGAAGGAGGGAAGAGAGGGAGGGAGTGAAGATGGGAAGGAGGGAGGGAGGGAGGGGAGAGGGAGGAAAGGAGGGAGGGAGGAAGGGAGGGAGGGAGGAGGGGAGAGAGGGAGGGAGGGAAGATGGGAGGGAGGGAGGGAGGGGAGAGAGGCGGGGAGGGGGAAGGAGGGAAGGAGGGAGGGAGGGAGGTAGGAGGGGAGAGAGGCAGGGAGGGAAGATGGCGGGGAGGGAGGGAGGGGGAGGTAGGAGGGGAGAGAGGGAGGGAGGAAAGATGGGAGGGAGGGAGGGAGGGAGGGGAGAGGGAGGGAAGGAGGGAGGGAGGTAGGAAGGTAGGAAGGGAGAAAGGGAGGGAAGGAAGATGGGAGGGATGGAGGGAGGGAGGGGAGAGGGAGGGAAGGAGGGAGGGAGGGAGGGAGGTAGGAGGGGAGAGAGGGAGGGAGGGAGGGAGGGAGGAAGGGAGGGAGGGAGGGAGGGAGGTAGGGAAGGAGGGAGGGAGGGAGGGAGGTAGGGAAGGAGGGAGGGAGGGAGGGAGGGAGGGAGGGAGGGAGGGAGGGAGGGAGGGAGGGAGGGAGGGAGGGAGGGAGGGAGGGAGGGAGGGAGGGAGGGAGGGAGGGAGGGAAGGAGGGGGTCATCCATTAAAAAGGAGGGGCCTGCATTGATTGGATATCTAAAGCCCTACCCAGCAGTTGGTTGATCGATGGCCACACGTAGGTGGGTGAGGGTAAGAAGGGGAATGGAGGAGGGGAAAGGCCATAGAATCCACAAGTAAAATACCTTCGCTGCTTTATCTGTCGAGGATTCTGATGTCGTGGCACCTTTCACCTCCACCTTCGGATCGATCTGAGTCAAACAAGAAAGAAAATCAGAATCCAGTTGTATGTCGATTTATGCCTAACACATCATCGATATTGAATTTTTATCTCCCCACCGCCAATAAAAAAAGGAAAAGGATCACTATGTGATCGTGGTCGCTGTAGCAAACGCCACGCACGTTCTACACTTTGTTGTTTTTGACACTTTGCACTTTTATTGTAAAAAAAAAAGACAAAAAAGACAATAACTGTTTTGAGAATTATTAGACATACCTTACAGGCTGTTTTGAGGACTATGAGACATACCTTATTGGCTGTTTTGAGAACTATGAGACATACCTTATTGGCTGTTTTGAGAACTATGAGACATACCTTATTGGCTGTTTTGAGAACTATGAGACATACCTTATTGGCTGTTTTGAGAACTATGAGACATACCTTATAGGCTGTTTTGAGAACTATGAGACATACCTTATTGGCTGTTTTGAGAACTATGAGACATACCTTATTGGAAGTATTGAGAACTATGAGACATACCTTATTGGCTGTTTTGAGAACTATGAGACATACCTTATTGGCTGTTTTGCGAACTATTAAACGTACCTTGTTGGCTGTTTCGAGAACTATTAAACGTACCTTGTTGGCTGTTTCGAGAACTATTAAACATACCTTGTTGGCTGTTTCGAGAACTATTAAGAGAAAACATGGTTACTGAGCCTGAAGGGATGGCCGTTCGAGGTCTTTTAATGCCAGGCGGAGGGACATATTTATGGCATAAAAAGGCTGAGAATGGCATCCCTACGGACTTTACGTTTTCTTATTATTACATACCTAAATATTAAAAAAAGGCCATTTTAGATACTTATTGAATGTACCAATTGACCCAATGGTCACAGTGCGCCCGAATATTCACTACGGGCGCAGTGCGCCCGAACATTAATTATACTGCACCCCTAGCAGCGGGTAGTATTTCATAGATGTTCGGCCATAGGTATGTAATAATAGATGTACCTTGTTGGAAGTATTGAGAACTATGAGACATACCTTGTTCACGGTTTTGAGAACTATCAGACATACCTTATTGGCTGTTTTGGGAAGTATCAGACATACTTTGTTGGATATTTTGAGAACTATCAGACATACCTTATTGGCTGTTTGGGAATTATCAGACATACTTTGTTGGATATTTTGAGAACTATGAGACATACCTTGTTGGATATTTTGAGAACTATTAGACATACCCTTTTGGCTGTTTTGAGAATTACGAGACATACCTTGTTGACTGTTTTGAGAACTATGAGACATACCTTGTCAGCGGGTTTGGTCGTGGGTAGCGGCGTGGCAGAGAACAGGTCGGTCTCGTCTCCGCTACCAGTGAACAGGTCAGTGCTGGAGGCGCTGATGGTCGCTCCTGTCAATGATAATCATCCTTAATATTAATTCCAGAAAATGTATTATTCTAGTCAGGAAACCTATGAAAGTCTAGGGTCAGAGCTCGCATCTAATTAATTTGAATCGCGTAGTAATTCAAAAGGCAAAGCCGCATAAATTATGTAGCGATTCAAATGAGATGGGATTGAGCTCTGACCGTAAACTTGTATAGGTTTCTGAATTTATCTCACCCTTTACATTCACTAATGGGCTAATATTTGTGACATAATCCCCCATTAAGTATTTTTTCTCAATACTCCATGGGCGTTGAATATGAGTTCCCAATGTTAAGTCTATAGGGAAAAAATACCAGGGGTGAGATAAATGGGCAGTCTGGTGGAACAGACCCCTCAGCTGGTTGTTGTTGTTGTTGTTGTTTGGGTAGTTTAACAACCAATATGTTCTACTAGACTTACTTAGGGTTTGATGGTGATCGAATCTATGAGATGGATATAGGTAGAAATCTCACCCCTAGACATTTACAGAGGTGAGAGTTCTTTTAGTTCCCACACCACATAGACGTGGTATGAGAAGGATTGGCCTTTGATATAGCAGTAAGTCTACCACTGCTGGAGGTGAAGGAGAAAAGTGGCTGTACACCACACCACATAGACATGGTATGAGAAGGATTGGCCTTTGATATAGCAGTAAATCTACCACTGCTGAGGATGAAGGAGGAAAGTAGCCGCAGTGGGATTATCCAATTAAAAGGAAACAGCTGGAGGAAGAAATATTGGCACCAAGGTAATCATATATGTAGATTATAGAGTTTAGGGTCTGAGCTCGTAGCCCATCAAGTTTGAATCGCATAGTAATTCACGAGGCAAAGCCTCGTGAATTACGTAGTGATTCAAATGAGATGGAATCGAGCTGTGACACTAAACCTGAATGGGTTTCTGAATTTATCCCACCCTTAACATTCACTAATGGGCTATCATTTGTGACATAATCCCCCATTGGATATTTTTCCTAAATATCTAAAAAAAAAAAAAGAAAAAAAAAAAAGGGCGTTAGATAAGAGTTCTCAATATAAAGTCTATGGAGAAAAAATACCAGGGGTGAGATAAACATATATATCTATATTTATTTACCTTTCACCTCCACCTTGTCTTTGAGTCTTGCCTCTGGCATGTCGTCATGCGTGGGCTCGGCTTTCGGCTTCTGTGATGTTGGAGGGAAGGGCTTGGACTCCTTGCTGGGAGAGAGCGGACTACTCGCCCCGAACAGATCGACGGAGGGGTCTTCCTCTGTGCTGCCGAACAACACGTCGTCGTCAGCGAAAAGACTGCGGGTTCGTGGTTTGGTGCCCTGTAGACAAAATAAGATTTTTTTTTTTTTTAATCATTTATTTATACTGATAACACTCAGCAAAGTTACAATGCTGGTTTCCATGTGTGACCAGTTACACAGGTTATATAATCGGCGTTGGAGTACAAAGATATCACATGTGATCACGGCAGGTATAACAATAAGAAATTGATGAATAAAGAAAGAAAGAAAAAGAGGGGGAAAAAACAACAACAAAAACAACAACAAAAAACAACCAAACAATATGTCATATAAAGCGAAAAAAAATGGTGTGTTCTCATCATCATCAACATGCCTAGAATATAACACAATTTAGCAGTGTAATACCCCACATAAAATGGCGTCTTCCCGTGTATACAGGTGTACATTTTTCTAGGTTTTATGAAATCTATAAATATGCTGCAAAACGCGGAGATACGTTAATGAAAGTAGGAAATGGTACATGAACGTAAACAAAAACGTGATGTCAGAATTACTTTGAAGGTTTTAAACTTATCACTATACGTTTTTTATGCGTAAATGAATGCGGTAAAATGTAGACACGTAGATAAACATTGATGAATTTTGAGGAACAAAATAGAACGTTAAAGCAAAGCAAACAGATACGTTCCCAGTTTACACATGCTGCCCGCAGTTTCAAATACGTAGTAAAAACGCCAAAATTTACACCAGTGTGACTGGGCAATAAAGGGCATAAAGAAAGGAATTGATATCAGTGGCTGCAACTGTGCCGAAGTTGTGATGAAACCATTCCATCTTATCCATCTACTCTACCCCTTTTGCCTTTCATATATTAATTGATAATGTAAAGTCCACAGGACGTCAAATAACAATGTACACGTCGGTATCTGAAAAACTGCCCTATGTGAGAGATACCACAGGGATGTCAGGTGGGGTGATGGGAAAAAATGGAAATATGTGTGATGTGGAATTTACTGCCTCGGAGACTAGAAAAACATGGAAAACGCATGCGTGTTGATCAGAGAATGGAGCTGGGGTATCTGGGAAGGTCTTAGCCACTGATTATTGGTGTGAATATTTCCCAATTTATACTATCTTTTATTTTACACAAGAAAAAAAAGTTTTATATACTGGAGATGAAAACAAAGAATTGTCTTGGAAAAGTGGAAAACTGCCATCTCTGACTTAAGAATTATTTTTTGAAAAAAAAAAAAATGAAAAAAAGTAGAAGAGGTGCATGCCTGACCTGGGTGTCGAGGGTGGCGGGCTGGCTGGCGGGTGGAGGTTTGGGTTTCGGGGGAGACGGACTGCTGCCGAACAGGTCCCCGCTGTCCTCATCCTCGTCAAACAGCGACAGGGTCGGCTTGCGGGGTCGCGCGGGCTCGGCCACCGCCTCCACCTTCTGTAGAAAAAATATGAGTTAAGAATACGAGCCACATACACTTCTTAACACACAAAAAAAAAAAAAAAAAAAAGTTTTTTCTTTTTTCTTCTTTTCTTTTATATTCATATATATTTTGGAGGTATCCACTAGGGTTCGTGTATGACCCTATTTTTAGTAAGCTCTAGGGCCAGTCATTCTTCTTTATAGGAAAGGGTAACTTATGTACATCTAGATGATTTCTCGCTCTGTTACTCAGAACAAGTTTTTATGTGAGTTTACACTAGTGTGTGTTTGTTTAAAGTTTGATGTGCTTCTTCAATGAAGGTAACTAAATCCCTCTTTGTAATATATCTAAAAGGGTTTACCATATCATTACTGCTTGTCAAGTTTTTTTTTCTTTCATATTTCCGTTTTTTTTTATTTGTTTTCTTGTTTACAGACGATAAAACAACTGTTTTTCGCAGATTATCAAATATAAAAAGAAATATCTCCTTGCCTCTACTTAAAACCACAACAGCACAAAACAGGTATAGAATAAAGACTCAAACTACCTGATAACAGCAGTTGTCCTCCGACTACAGTGGCGCTATCTTACAATGTCCTGGCGGATGATGACGGAACTAGCAATCACTCTGTGCCCTTATGTAAAATAAACCTCTCTAAATATATATATGTAGTGGGACGGGAATCCAGCAGTGTTCGTTTGTTTCACGGAAGGTGGCGCGATATGCCGATCCTTACTGTGTAGTGATTCCGGACAACGCCGCACACGAGAGTGGCGCGGTGGAGACCGGGATTACGTAACGCTTAGTATTTATACTCAGCGTTCACAGTAGGTCGACAGGCTGTCCTCGCGCGTCCCTTCTACGGAACGGATCCTTGGGCCCTCACTTTGCAGGCGGGTTCTTGTAACCTTCCTGGTGGTTAGGCTGATCTTCCGGATTGGCCTATCCAGCGTTACCTAGCACCTATGTGCTAGGGTACTGTACTTGTAGGGAAGATCTTCCAGATCTTTCCGGGAAGTAAGTGATTAATAAACATCCTTGTTTATTAAGTGACGTTGTTGTGTTATGTGTGAATAGGTCTGTGCAAACTAACCGAAAACCGAACCAACCTACGTAAGTGCGTAGGGTGGGATCCTGCCTGGAACTAGCATTCCGGATTGGGGTCATCCAACCTGCTAGACAGGCGGCGACCACCACACTGGTGCCGTGACCAGGATCCCAGGTTGCTTGCACAACCCGGGATTCTCGGTAAATGCACGGATCTGGAATAAGAACCAGATCCAAGGCTGAACAGGAGAGTGAAGATGGGGAGGTAACTTCTCAACAAACTCTTCCGGCCCGGAATGACGACAAGTCTCCAAAACCAGAGGGAGGGGGTGAAACCCAGAAGTCTGGCAAGGAGAAATCTCGGAAGAGAACCGCCGCTCAGAATCTGAGTTCGACGGTCCTGAAGAGTTTCAGTCCGGCGGCCGACAGCCGACATGGCCCCGCAAGGGATCTGGAGGGACTCAGTAAAATTGGGTCTCAGACAGATAGTCCCGGAGAGTCTAGTACTCCCCGGAATAGGTCGGAAAATACCTTAAGGGTATCTTCCGAGGAAGTTCCTGTAGGTTTCCTTGGACCCGAACTTTTAGCCGAGTTTGATAGGGAAAGGGAAGCCAGAGACATGTGTCGGGAACTAGAAGCTCGAAACCGTGAGATCGCCGAGAAGGTAGCCCAAAGGCACCATAACTTGGAAGAACTCTCGGTTCGCGAGATTGAGACTCTAGAAAAAATCGAGCGTTTGGACCAACATGTACAATACATGAAGGACCAAGTTCGACTAGCAGAGGCAGAATCATCCCAACGGATGCCTATGTCCCAAGCTGGCTGGAGTAATGTGAGAGATCATCTATATTCCCCACCAGGAAGAGTAGAGGATCCAGAGAAGACCCCTAACAGATTCACATCTGGAACAAAGGGTGTAAAGACTCCTTTGGTTAGCTTCCGGCTACCCTCTGAGTCAAGAATGGGTTCTCCGAGTTCCGAACATACTAGTAAGGCTATAGCTGAACTAGGGTTCAACTCGTTCAACCAAGTCTGGGAACAGGATCGGATCTTTAACTTGTCAATGGCGAGAGCTGACAAGGTTCCGATGATGCGCCCAGAGAACGCAGCCAGAAAAAACGCTGTCATTCCAAAACCTTACGGGAAAGGAATGGAGTGGGAACACTGGTTCGCAGGATTTTGTGAGGACATACAATGTAATGGCTGGAATAAAGTCGATGCATTGCCATACCTCAAAAGAGCGTTGCGAGATGGACCCGGGGAAGCTGCACTTCGCGCTTTTCGCCGTTCCGGTGGTACGGAATGGGATGAGTTAGTGGAGGTAGCCTCATACTACTGTGGTCAGTTGGTAACGCTGAACCCCCGTTCCACTTTTTTAAAGAGGATCCAGGGAAAAGAGGAGACAACTCGCGCCTATGGGCTAGCTTTGCAACAAATGTTGTTAGAGGTTTACCCAGGGACGGGATTAGATTCTCCTGCGCTGCATGAAGATCTACAAACTCAGTTTGTAAAAGGACTTCGAGATGATGACGTGAGAGCGGAAGTCATCTCTAAATGGGAGCCCGGTATGAACTTCATGCAGGTATTGCGAATAGTAGATGCCTATAAACAACGGTGTATACTATTCGGAAAATATGCTAATCCCGGGAAAACTTCTCGGGTTAACATAGTGGGTTCTACTTGGTCACAAGTAGAGGAAGATACCTACGAGTGTCAGGAAGTGGAAATAGAGGATATACTCTCTAATGTCCGCTCGATGGTACTCGGAAGAGGAGGCTTCAATAGACGGGGACGTGGAAGAGGTCGAACCCCTAGCTTTGGAAGGAACAGCGATGTACCTTCTGTGGCAGAGGCAAAACCAATAACCACTGATCCTGAAGGAAATTCCTCAGAGGTTATGAAGTTGTTGACCAAAATCAACGAAAGACTGAATCAGGTGGAGAAAAACCAGCTGGATGTCCGACGTTGTTGGCGGTGCAACAAAATGGGACATATCTCTCCAGATTGTCCAGAAACCCGGAACGTTACTACGGTGGAAACATCTCGTAGTCTGCCTGCGTTGATGGTTGCCTCTCAGGGTGAACCGGAAAACAAAGGAGGACTGTAGCGAGTGGCAACACTGCGGTCCGGGAAGGAAAGTGCCAGGGAACACAAACCTGTGAGATGTATAAGGAGGAAAATATTTCCAACTTACCAGAAAAGGGGAAGATACAAAATACGGTCGCAACGATTTGTAGTAAGTATCTTTCACCCGGGCATCCTTGTCTGCAATGGCTTTGTCAACGCGGATGGGATCTTGGAACCTTAGATGGAATCTCACGGTTTATAAGACAACCGTCCCCTTTGGGAGGACGTCGTTGGTATGTGCCGGCTAGAATTCAAGGAAGGAAAGTGGATCTATTGTTGGATACTGGTGCTAGTCGCTCTGTGTTAAACAACGGACTCTATCAGTCTCTTGGATTTGCGCAGGAATGTCATGTTCCTGGAGCCTCGGCAAAAGCTGCTAATGGTACTCATATGAGGTGCTATGGTAGTGTGATTATTCCAGTCTCAATAGGTAACACTGAATTCGTATGGGGTCCCATACTCAGTGATATCGAAGAAAGTGGAATATTAGGCGTAGATTTTCTCACCCTCTATGGAGGCTCTGTAGATCTACCCGATGGCACTCTCCGACTCAAATTTCCTGAGTTAATGGAGGTGGAATGTAGTTGTCGACGGATCTCTTCATTGATTTCTGTCCGACAAGATGTGGGCATCCCCCCCCAGCAGATGGTTAATGTCCTGATAGCTGGGGAAGGTGACTTACCACGTGGAGATGCACTTTTCGAGCCAGATCCAGAACTGTTTTCTAAAAAAGGAATACAGGCCTGGGATACCCTGATCGGAAGTGCCAGAGAAGGATCAATTCCTATAAGTAATCATACCTCCGGGTTGATTAAATTAAGGAAGGGTGATACATTGGGCTGGGTAACTCTAGCTCATGTGGATGGCCTAGTGGACTCCAGTCCACAGGGAATCACACCTATTCCCGTTTCCGAAATAACCGGGGAAGATGAACAATCTAAACTGGAAAGGTCGGACTTAATAGGAAATGATTATGAAGAAGTGCGGGTTAGTGCTATCGATACAGGAACGGGATCCCTTCCAGTTCCGAGTCCATTGCACGAAACTCTGGAAACTTTAGTTCAGACGACAGACACACTAAACAGTGGGGAACGACATGAACTAAGGATTCTTTTGAAAAAGATGGAGTCAATCTTTACTCGACCTGGAGATCCCTTGGGGAGAACGGATCGAGTAGAACACACGATTGACACTGAAGGTCATCAACCTTTCCGCCTTCCTTATCGACGGCTACCTCCGGTAAAACGGGAAGCTTTAGAAGAGGAGGTAGGGAAAATGATGGACCAGAAAGTAATCATCCCCAGTGCAAGTCCTTGGGCTAGTCCAGTGGTAATGGTTACTAAAAAGGATGGTACTTGCCGATTCTGTATTGATTACAGAAAATTGAATGGTATCACCCGGAAGAATGCCTACCCAATACCCCGGATCGATGAGAGTCTCGACTCTCTGGGAGGGAACCAGTGGTTTTGTACTCTGGATCTCCAGTCTGGATATTGGCAGGTAAAGATGAACAGTGGCGATCAGTCTAAAACGGCGTTCACCACTCATCAAGGGCTTTACGAGTTCACAGTAATGCCATTTGGCCTCTGTAACGCTCCTGCAACTTTCGAATCTATGATGGATCAGATGTTGCGGGGTCTACAGTGGAAAAAGTGTTTGGTTTATCTAGACGACATAATCATCTTCGGAAAGAATTATGTTGAATGTTTAGAAAACCTGAGAGAGGTATTTGAGCGTATTCAATCTTATGGGTTGAAACTCAAACCTCAAAAATGTAAGCTGTTTCGCAAATCTGTGGAATACTTAGGACGGATAGTTTCCGGAAATGGAATCCGGGCAGATCCTTCTAAGTTGGAGGTAGTGGCTAATTGGCCACGCCCCCAGAATATAAAAGACATAAGGTCTTTCCTAGGATTTTGTTCGTATTACCGCGACTTTATCCCGGGTTTTTCTGAAATTGCACACCCTATGCAACAGTATGTAGTACTAGATAAGCCAGGGAAGCAAAAAGAGATCCAATGGACTCCGGAAGCTGAACACGCTTTTCTGGGACTAAAACGAAAGTTTACGGAGACCCCCGTATTGAAATACCCTCTAGCTCAGGGTCGGTTCATTCTCGACACTGACGCTAGTAATGAGAGTATTGGAGCGGCTTTGTCTCAGATACAAGATGGTATAGAAGTTCCAATAGCTTTTGCCAGCAACAGCTTAAGTAAAAGTCAGCGGAACTACTGTACTACTAAGAGGGAACTCTTAGCGGTTGTGGTGTATGTAAGAAAATATCGACACTTCTTAGCAGGTGGAGATTTCATCCTACGTACTGACCATTCTTCTCTCAAATGGCTCTTTAACTTTAAAGACGCCGAGGGAATGATTGGAAGATGGCTGGCAGCTCTCTCCGAATTCGGGTTGACTAACTGCCAGATTGAACACCGGGCTGGAAAGTCACACATTAATGCGGATTGTCTCTCAAGGAGACCAGTGCGGAAATGTGGACGACCAGATTGCCGGGATTGTGGCGAGCATAGAGCAGTCATAGCTACTCTACGTTCCCAGAAAGTGAAGCCGCCATTAAACTATCAGTGGACACTAGAACAGATTAAGGGAAGTCAACAGGCTGACCCAGATTTGTTCCGGTTAACTAAACTGATAGCTAATGGACTCCATAGGCCGACAGGACCCGAGATCTCGCCTGAAAACCGAGAATTTCGGAATCTATGTGGTCAATGGAAAGAGCTAGAGGTCCGTGATGGAGTATTATATCGATGGAGAACCACATTGCAACCACTTAAACATGCTCTACAACTAGTGGTCCCCCGAGAATTACGATCCGGACTAATGACCCTATGTCATGAACATAGGAGTGCAGCTCATCTAGGACGGAAAAGAACGGTAGCCAGAATAAGGCGTCGTTACTACTGGCCTGGAATGGGTGCAGATATTCGAAGATGGATATCTGGATGTTCCATATGTAGCAAAGTCAAACCCGGGGTAGGACTCGGAAAGATGCCGTTACAACAGGAACTGTTTGGTGTCAGGTTTGCCAGAATCGCTCTAGATATCATATCTGGTATCGACGAGTCAGAGGAAGGAAATACCTGTATGATGGTGGTGATGGATTATTACACAAAATATGTGCAGATCTATCCCATGAAAAATCACAAAGCTGCCACGTGTGCGGAAGCTTTAGTGAAAAACTGGATGTTGCCTTTTGGAACTCCGAGCGTACTACATTCCGACCAAGGAAGGGAATTTGAATCCCAGATCTGGAAAGAAATGTGTAGGATACTCGAGATTAAAAAGACACATACAAATCCATATCGTCCCCAATCAGATGGTATGGTAGAGAGATTCAACCGGACATTGATCCAGTGTCTTCGGACCCTGGTAGATGAAAATCGGAAGAATTGGGATGAATTAGCACCATTTATAGCTCACGCATATAATGGGACCATTCATTCAAGCACGGGGTGTTCACCTAATTTACTCGTCTTTGGCGAGGAAATAGTAATGCCCGCGGACATAGTCTATGGGGTTCCTGGAATGTCTACGGATGATCCTTGTCCCATAGGATTTGTCGAAAAACTCAGAGAACGTTTTGTGGAGGGATATTACCTTGCGAGACGAAATCTGACGAAAGCAGCAGAGTGGCAAAAGACTGGACATGACGTCAATCTTAAACCACGTAAGTTCCGAGTAGGAGACCGGGTTGTACGATACCACACTCCGTTGGTAAATGTAAAACTCGCTCCTAACTGGGACGGACCATTCAGAATTGTTCAATTATTGTCAGAAATGACAGTAGTGATAGAAGACGAATGGTCAAGAAGGCGTTATAAATCCCATGTAGCTCGTTTACGACTATGGGAAGGAAAGCGTGAATGTTCCGACTTTGAAGTTTCACACCCTGCTACAAAGCGAGATGTGTCACTGAACACGGGTCCTACTGGGAAACCAGGGAGGTCCCGGGTTCAAAGAGCCAGGAAGCCGGGCGTCAAACCCCCGTCAACACGGCGGAGGCAGACCCCGATAGGGAAGTCCCGGTCAAAGGTTACCGGGGTTCCGAGTGGGTGCTCGCCTACACGGCGAAAACCGGGACGTCCGCGGAAGGTGATTCCTACTTACGCCAACCTAAAAAGGGAAGTGTGGGTAGAAGAAAAACCTGACACGGAAAAGTCTAAATTTGCTACAGATCGAGCCGTGTATAATAAACATGGTTCGAGATGTAGAATGGAGTCTAAAATAGACTCAAAACCCCGCCGCAGCTCTCGAGTAAAATCAAAGGCTGTGGTTAACTACAAAGAGTAGTGGTGCCGGGGTTGTCGAAAACACAACGAGAAGCAATGGTACGAAATGTAGATCGTTGGTAGTCAGTGACATGTCGATTATACATGAATGTTGATCAAATAGTTACCTTAAAATCAGTCGTTATGTGCCGCAGCCCAGACGTTGCTCTAAGGGACCCCGTCGAGGACCCTCTAGAGGCTGCAGAATTGCCGAACGCTCTGAAAGGTCTGATCCATTTACATGGAAATTAGACAAGTCTCCCATACTATCAGCGAGATACACGACGGCGATAAGAATTCCCACACTACAGAGAACTCGGGGTGGAGCTCGAAAAGGGGTTTCCCCAGGTTCCGGAACCTGTGCTGGGTGATTGAAGGCGTGAACGAATCAAGTCGAGCGTAACGCTGACCTTTGGTTTCTTCACGCATGCGGTGTTGAGACGCTCAAGATGAGCCAGTCTCGACACGGTTGATTGGTTCGCGACAGTGAATCTAGGTCACTTAGGAGTATATAAGACCCTGTTTTTTCAGTAGTCTTCACTCTGTGATCGGAGTGGTGCCTAGCACCACAGGAGTCGGGCGGTAGCAGCATGGCTGACCGTGCCCCGTCTACGGAGGGTGAGCGCGAGCTCCCCTCACCCCTGCCCGGATCCTCAGCTTCGGCTGAGCGGGGGGCAGATCTGGACGATGATGCTTTGCTCATCGGGTCAGATGATGGTGATTTTTACCTGGAAGGGTACGAGTCTGCGGACTCTGTTCTTCTTGGGGAAACCCGAGATGAACGACCCGGAAAGGGAAAAAGTCACACCGGGAAGAAGTCTGAGGCGGCCCCGGCCGCTAAGGGCTCTTCTGGTGCCCGTCCGAAGACGAGCTCAGTGAAAACTGAGGCCTCTGACTCGGATGTGTTCATGGCCGAAGGTTCCGAATTGGAGCGTGATACGCCAAGGCGAGGCCGAGCCCGCCCGCGTCGTCACTCTCCGAGGAAGTCCTCCGAAGAGATGGGTTCCAGGCATGAGGTTTCAACCCAGAGCCTGGAACAAATGCTAGCTGGGATCCCAGATCCCAAAACGCGTGCCATAGTACAGTCAATGTACCAAAATTGGACTCCACCCGGAGTGGAGCTGGCGGAAGCCGGGACCTTTTTGGCCCCGGGTCCGGTAGCAAAACCCGGAAAGTCTGAGGCTGGGACAGAGACGGCTATGGAGACTGATTCGTCAGTTGGGGACGACTCTGTAAAAGGGTCGTCCAGCAAAGGTGAGAAACCGGTGTCAACACCGGCTAAACCCGCGCCGGGGAAGTCTGTCAGTAAGACTGAGGTGTCAAAACCTCGGGAAGCTGACAAGACTGAGCCGCAGCTTTCGAAACAGAACCGGAAGCGACTCCGTCGTGCAGCCCGGAAACGGGCTGAGGCGGAGCTAGAAAGGACCGGAGGTCAGCCGCAATCATGTGACTCGGAGAAAGGGAAACCTCAAACCGGGAAGCGTGAGGAGTCGAAGGGGGCTGCGTCGAAAGGCTCGGACAAACCCGCGGCACAGGCTGGACCTAGTGTGGCTGACGCTATACCGAGTACCTCAACAGGTGCCACGGGTGGCGGAGAGGTCAAGTGTTGGGGAACGGAGATGGACAAGGCTAAACCCCTGGTCCCATCCAACCCCGACAATGATGACGGTGATTTCCAACCTGGCGTAAAGCGGGCTGGGAAGAGAACGGTAGCTAGACAGATACCCGCCTCTTTGCTGGGCAAGACTTACACTTGCCTAGAAGATCTCCGTCATGGAAACCGGCATTACATCCCCGATGGTGTCGGTTTAGATGGAACCTCAGACGATGAGGAGTGGCTAGTTGACGAGGGTTCTCCCAACGCCTGGTACATAGGCCGGGTGAAAGGAGTTTCCCGAGTTAGCCGGCTGAAGTACGAGGATCAGGTCAAAGACCGGATCGCGTACGCATGGCACAAGTTTGGGAACGGCAATCATTGTGTCTTCTTGAGTTGCCATGGGAGGGACAAGAAATTGTCACCGACCTACGCGACTGAAGGTCGTTACGCTAGGCACCTCGTAGAGGTACACTTAGCCGAACGACCATGGCTACAGTGCCTTGGCAAGAAGGGTGGTTCTTGTCAGGCTGGGTGTGCCAGTTCCAGGCGTTCGTGTCTAGTTAGACACATTGCCCGGGAACACCGGACTGCTGGTGCTGCTGCTCGGGAACGGGTCATGAATCTGTGGCAGAGATTCGTTGACTTAGGTTCCGAGACTCAGAGAGGCAAACCGGAACCCGAGACTTGTGTGACAGACGGTCGACTGTTTAAGATCGGATGGAAGAAGAATCCTGGCTGGTTCGGGACTCTAATGCTATCCGCGTCAAAACATCGACAGATGTCAAAGGAGTCGAGGAAGAAACGGTCCCTTAGCCGGGAACCGTCTCAAAAATCCTCGAAGGCTAAACGACGGGTCAAGAAGCTGTCATCGTCCTCGTCCAGCGAGACTGACACTTCTGAGCGATCCAGTCGGAAGCCCAGAAAGAAATTGGCTCCAGGTAAGCACACCATCGCTGACGTGGTGGAAGCTGCTTACCAGGTAGGGCCAAAGTTGTCTGGGGGATTGAAAGTCCTCTCAGACCTGAGTGAAGGAAACGTTCCAACGGCTTCAAAAGCCCGCGGACCCGCAGAAAAACTAGCTAGGACTCGTCCTAGCTCAAGTCTCTCGGGAGTTTCCCCACTCAACAGAGGTGTTACCCAAGCACCCGGGAAAGTTGAGGAAGAAGAGGCCTTTCCGGCACTCCCTCCACCAGCCAACCCGGTTGTTGAGGTAAAGAAGAAACCAACGACACAACCACCCGTTGCGTCGAAGGTGACTTCTTCTCCCTGTGCGATGTCGGTTGAATACGTCCAACGGGCGGATCAGCTAGAGTCGCATATAGGTGGCACCTTGGAGGGCCGTGTCTGAACGGGTGCGCATGCTCTCCATGAAGGCCTCGTTAAGGAGCTAGTGAACCTAGCCCGATTCGAGGTAAGAGAAGCCACGAAAGGCCTGGCTAAACAATACGCGTTGGACTTAGAGGACGCGCGTATTGCGAAAACCACGGCCCAGTCGAGGTTTGCCCGGGCGGAAGCCCAGACCCATCGCCAAGATGAACGTTGTCTTCGGCACTTGGGTATGTCGCTCTATGACATCGGTGACGACCCGCAAGCCCTTGAGGAAGCGTGGTTGGCCCGTCAGAGGAGCCGGGGAAGATTTCTTCAGTTCACCACGGAAGAATCAAACTCGACACGTCAGCAACTCGCTGGCATGTTGGGATGGTCACCCGTGGAAGAAACTTCCCAACAGGACACTACATCCATAGCGGCTCAGCCCATGGATGTCAGTGTAGATACTCCGCTGTCAGGACCCGGTCAGACCCCCCAGGATCAGACTGAAGTCCTACAGCCGAGGAGGCCTCCCACCGTGACACGGGCTGAAAAATCAGCAAAGCCTTCCAGGGCTAAGCCGGTAGATCAGCCCGAGGAACCAAGTGGGGCACTGGGGGTGAATGCCAACATCATCCCGTTGGAGTCTGGAATCTTTTTAGATACCGGACCAACCTCTCTACAGCAGTTGATGTCTCAGTTTCAGCCTACGTCTGCGCTGAGTCCACTGCGACCAGAGAGGACCGCCCTGGCAACGTCGGTTACCCCGACGGCTAGTGCACCAAGCCAGTCGGACCTTCTCGACCTCAGGATATCCTCCGACGAGGATATTTAGGGGTTGACAATGACCAACTCGGCTGGTGCCTAACAAGCCAGGAAGACGCCGTCTAAACTCGGAACCGGCAGAGCCAACAACTCTCCTGGATCCGAAGTCAGACGGGTATGGGAAGTCCCGGGGAGGAAAAATTTTTTTCCGACCTAGCTACTTCCAGAATGTGGCCTCCTAGCCAGAATTCTGCACTTTCTCGGCGAACCGCAAGGATCGCTGGGAGGGGTAGAGGGAAAGTTAGGAGTAACCAATAATAAGCGATCCTGGGTTGGGGCTGGGGAAAGTCAGTAAAATGACTTCCCTAAGGCACAACCCTGGTTTCAGACGGCTGAAGGTTCTCTCGATAGTCAGGCCCGTAATAGGCCCCCATCACGAAAACCTCCGGCCTGTGGTGTGGTACCAGGTAAGGAAGATTGTGCCTTTCGGGTACAGATCTGACTTACCAGGTCTATGTCGGAACTGAGTTCATCGACTCGATAGTGAGATAGTAGGCGTAACCCCTGATCTGATGGATTACGCCGGCTATTTCTACCTTGGGTCGGTGATCGTAAGTTCTGAAGCCGGCCTAGAATTGGGGCCTTAATTGGTACTCGATTCGAGCCGAGAAATATGCCAGTATAGCTGGAGTCAAAATGAAAGAACACTGATACCACACACTCTTACCAGGTGGATGGAGAGTTGTTTTGCCTTTTTGGCCGTTATTTCCGTATTCGGAAACTTTCAACTCGGAAGGTGTTTAGCGAGGCTAACCCTTCTCTACATATGGATGTCTTCCAACTTGAAGAACAGTGGGAAGCCCAGCACCCGTCGGCATCGGGCTGAATGTAGTAGGTCTGCTACGCCGATGGGCCAGCTGGGCTCGATACTTTAAGGTGAGAAAGAGAACGACACTTCACTCGCCGGGAGCTAACAGAGGACTTCAACAAGATCCGGAACAGCTGGAGGCAGAGTGCTCGACAGGCCGGGCTGACCACCTGTAGGTCCGCGACTGTCGAGTCTTCTCTGCCCAACGCTCAAGAACCCGCTCCCCGGCTCAAGATGGGTGAATATCACATTTATTCAAGGTGCTAGCGAGGCTAGTCCTTCATTTTTCAAATGTCGTCTCCTCTTTCCTAAATGTCATATCTTCCATATTTTTAATAATTTCTCCATCTTACAATTCCACCTTTTTCACTTATACGTTGGTATCAGTGAATTCTTGTGAACACCAGGAAGCTAGAGAGTAGACCAAGAACTGCTGGATATGTGTTGTAATTTTTAATTGGGTAGTCCCTTAGCAGCAAAATGGCTGCCTTGGTTCCCCCCTTAGTAAAAACTGGGAGGGGTAATGTAGTGGGACGGGAATCCAGCAGTGTTCGTTTGTTTCACGGAAGGTGGCGCGATATGCCGATCCTTTCTGTGTAGTGATTCCGGACAACGCCGCACACGAGAGTGGCGCGGTGGAGACCGGGATTACGTAACGCTTAGTATTTATACTCAGCGTTCACAGTAGGTCGACAGGCTGTCCTCGCGCGTCCCTTCTACGGAACGGATCCTTGGGCCCTCACTTTGCAGGCGGGTTCTTGTAACCTTCCTGGTGGTTAGGCTGATCTTCCGGATTGGCCTATCCAGCGTTACCTAGCACCTATGTGCTAGGGTACTGTACTTGTAGGGAAGATCTTCCAGATCTTTCCGGGAAGTAAGTGATTAATAAACATCCTTGTTTATTAAGTGACGTTGTTGTGTTATGTGTGAATAGGTCTGTGCAAACTAACCGAAAACCGAACCAACCTACGTAAGTGCGTAGGGTGGGATCCTGCCTGGAACTAGCGTTCCGGATTGGGGTCATCCAACCTGCTAGACAGGCGGCGACCACCACATATATATATTTTTCCCATAATCTTCATTATAATATCATCTCTTTTAAAAATATCGAACCCTGGCTCACTTACCTGTGGTTTGCTCTCCTCCTTTGGTTGAACTTTGGGCTCCGCGAACAAATCGTCATCGTCGAACATGCCTCCACCACTACTCGTTGGTTTCGGCTTGCTCGCGGGTTCGTGTTTCTTTGGTTTCGGTGCAGCAGCGAACAGCGCCCCTTCATCGTCATCTTCATCGTCGTCGAGGAACAGACTGGTGGCCCGGGGCTTGGTGTCAGCCTGCGATGGACAAGGAAGTTATGTTTGTTTGTTTGTTTGTGGTTTAACGTCCCAGGTGACGCTGACGGTATATAAGGACCGCCAATGATTTAGCTTTTCACTTTTGTAGACTTATTTCAGTCAATTCTTTTCAATGTTTTCAAATATTTTATAAACAATCAAAGAGATTTGTATCTTTCAAAAACATTTTTATTATTATTATTTTTTTTTTTATTTCATTATTTGTACTACATGATCGTCAGCTACAAAGCTGGTTTTAATGTTCATGCAGTTTTGGCATGAGAACATACAGAAAGGTATCAAACAATCATCTCAAAGTTCAAACATGGTGTCTTCTAACACCAATATCAGTCCGAATGCTCAAAAACTGATGATATCTTTCTTTGGAATAGTTTCAAACAATATTTTCATCCATAGACTTAGAACTGGGAATTGGTATCCAATGCCCATTGAGGTCAACAAAATACCATTTTTGTCACTATTTGAAGGTATATAATAATAGGGAGACAGGTTCTGAGTGAATAAAATCTAGACTAGAGGTTCTAGACTTTCTTATATCCTGACCTCAAAACATTGGGAATTTTTTTTTTTTTTTTTTTAGCAAAAACTTTATTCATTCATTTGACATCAAATTACATGTGACTTTCCCTCAATCAACGTTTTTTCCTTATCAGAGTCAAAGATTCAAATATCTGAGATATACTTTTCTCTGTCAAAAACATAATATGAGTGCCTTGCTCCTTTTTTTAAATTTTATGATGAAAAAAATAAAATTAAATTAAAAACAACTAATCTTATCTAATGTCTGACTGATCATTTTCTTATTGCCTTAGAGAAGATCGCCACCCTTTTCAGTAGTTCAGGTATAAATTAATCTTTCTTTCACCCTGAACGAGTTTACCTCTAATCTGTATCTACTTCTGCTGAACCCTACAACTGCGGATGAGAACAATGGCTTAGGCCTGTGTGGCATATGGCTGGCATATCATACCACCAACCTCTCCTGGCAGGGATCACTCAGGTCAAGGTCAGGGTCACTGAGGTCAAGGTCACTGACCCAGAATGTCTCTTTAGAATCTGCACCAGATGGCGCCTCGTCGGTGAACTGGTGCACGGCGTGTTGGTGGGACATTCACGAAGGCCAAGCTGGCTCCCTCGGTCAGAACATTCAATCTCAATTTTCTCTCCATTTTTATTCCCTCATTTAAAGGCATATCGGACAATTTGTTTTTCAAAAAATCTCTCCTAAAAAATCAGTGGTGTCGGGGGATTTCTTTTCGCATCCTCAGGATTTTTGATTTTTGAAGAATTTTTTTTTTTTTTTAGTACATGGGACTCTACACATGCCCCGTCATACATTCCTCATATCGGACAATTTGGCTTGAGAATTAAAACCCATGTCAATTTCCTGAAAATTTAACATGATGATTTCCAAGTGCTGAGGAACACATATCTAACCTAGAAATTGGGAGTCACCGTGCTAGTTTTTGATTTATAGATCAATATTATGATCATTTTATATCAGAATATACAGGACTTCTAAAAAGTATTTTTTTACATAGTAAAACCCATGTCATTTTCCTCAAACTTTCACAGAATATAGTACATATATAATACATGTTGTACTACTTATTTAGGTTTTGAAAATCATGGGTCATGAAATAGCAGTAAATAGCAGTAAATTTACCACTGCTGGGGATGAAGGAGAAAGGTGGCTGTACACCACACCACATAGACATGGTATGAGAAGGACTGGCCTTTGATGTAGCAGTAAATCTACCACTGCTGGGGATGAAGGAGAAAGGTGGCTGCACACCACACCACACAGACATGGTATGAGAAGGCCTGGCCTTTGATATAGCAGTGAGTCTACCACTGCTGGGGATGAAGGAGAAAGGTGGCTGCACACCACACCACACAGACATGGTATGAGAAGGCCTGGCCTTTGATATAGCAGTGAGTCTACCACTGCTGGGGATGAAGGAGAAAGGTGGCTGCACATCACACCACATAGACATGGTATGAGAAGGCCTGGCCTTTGATATAGCAGTAAATCTACCACTGCTGGGGGTGAAAGAGAAAGGTGACTGTACACCACACCACATAGACATGGTATGAGAAGGACTGGCCTTTGATATAGCAGTGAATCTGCCACTGCTGGAGATTAAGGAGAAAGGTGGCTGTACACACCACCACATAGACATGGTATGAGAAGGATTGGCCTTTGATATAGCAGTAAGTCTACCACTGCTGGAGATGAAGGAGAAAGGTGGCTGTACACCACACCACATAGACATGGTATAAGAAGGACTGGCCTTTGATATAGCAGTAAATCTACCACTGCTGGAGATTAAGGAGAAAGGTGGCTGTACATCACACCACATAGACATGGTATGAGAAGGACTGGTCTTTGATATAGCAGTAAATCTACCATTGCTGGGGATGAAGGAGAAAGGTGGTTGTACACCATACCACATAGACATGGTATGAGAAGGACTGGCCTTTGAGATAGCAGTAAGTCTACCACTGCTGGGGGTGAAAGATAGTATGTAATAATAAAGAAGTTGTACCTTGGTGGCCTTTGGTTTCGCGGACACTGCGAAGAGGTCCTCCTCGTCGCTGTCCTCCCCGAACAGCCCCTTACTGCTGGGCGTCAACGCGGGCGGCTTGGATTTACTGCAAGTAGACAACAAGAGGAACCTGTGAGGATTTATGCAATTTTTGTTTTTGTTTTGTTATTTATAAAGCTTTATTCACTTCTTTCAGAGAACGTTCTTCCAGTGAGGTACAGGTTTTCGTTCTCTTCTTCCGATGCATAGAACATGTGAATAAACAATTATACAGTATAATACAAGTTAATTATCATCCACCTAATACAGTCTCCATACTAATACTTGGGGTAGAGATACCAAGAAGCAGGGCAGGAAGTAGAGCGCAAGGTCTTTGCTAGGAGAGTGGATTTGTACGCTATAGCTAATTATCATTGACCTACCCTTCCTCACATAAGTACATAAAGTGTTCCAAGTGAAAAACACCATTTTCTGGGTTTAATCATTAAGTCATCCTGCTCTGGGATGGGTGTAGAGAGTCAAGGGAACCATTTTAAAACATTGAAAGGCAGTTGAATTTCGTAAGAACAAAGATTCACAATTCGCCGAGTCATCTGGCAACTTCCGGTTTGAAATACCCTCCGAATTCCCTTAACAACGGAGATTTCCGCCATCTTGCTGGTGAATACAAAGCGCTGTCAGAGTGTAAAATAGCGGAAAACTTTAATATTTTACTTTATAATGTCTAATTTACACATGCATTAGTTGAAATAAGATTATTTACATCTTCCTGACATGATTTAAATGTGCCACCTCGAAGAAAATCGATGTTTCGACGATTTGTTGACATCGCGTTCGGGGGCTAAACTGAGGCCATCACATAATCATTTGATCTGAAATTGCCAGGGAGATCTTGTTTTGTCAAAAGATTGACTTGAGAGTTACGTAACACTACCCCACATATTAGATAACATCAGAAATGAATGTTTCACTTCTCCATACGCCTAGCACTGCATAGGTTCCATGCCAAGATGGCCGCGGAGGGGGTTCGAAGCGCCACCTACTTCCAGGTTGACTCGGCGAATATAGATCTGTTCCCCCAATGGGCCTGCCATACTGCTCGCCACCTTAGTGACTGCTTCATGAACTAACAATGGCTCTGTTCCCTATAGGGAGTGTGTAATTCACTAGGCAGAGATTACGGGATATCGAATTCTACGATACGGAAACGTCCCTTGCATACAAAATAGTGCGTGAGAAGATCAGCGGTCATTTTGTCTTTTCTTTGATAACTTAGATTTACAATGCTGAATGATATGATAAAATCGATCATTATCTCCTCTGACTAAACTCTATGTAATATCCTCGCATTCGCTTATAACCAAGAATCTAATCCTCGGAGATCAAGATCGCTTTTATCTGAAACCAGTTAAAATTTTGTACGGTTCAATGATAAGTCATTGGGGTCAGAAAAAAAGAAGTATATATTTTTCATGTGGAATTTGCTGCCTCAGAGACTTGTTAAATATTGGCCATGGACTGGCCATTGACCCTTGGTAGAATTGACTTTTTATGGCTCTTTTCGTGACTAGATCTCTTATTCTAATCCGAGACTAAAACCTACTACGTCGCTACACAGGGTCAATCAGACGCATTATTCTGGCTGTTCAAACTCATATATTTATACTGCCCTGGCTTCAACAACACAAAGGTTACATACACAATAATGACTGGTTTTATGTACGAGTGACCATAATCTCTGAGTAGTTTGTTTGTTTGGTTTGATTTTACGTCCAGTCAACCATTATAGGTACTTTCAAGACGTTCTCAAGGTTCTTTTACACCACGAGGGTGATGATCGAATCTATGTGATGAATTCAGGTAGAAATCTCATCTGTACACATCTACCGAGGTGAGAGTTCTTTTACTTCCCACACCACATAGACATGATATAAGAAGGATTGACCTTTGATATAGCAGTAAATCTACCACTGCTGGGGGTGGGACTCGAACCCACAAAGTCTGACAACCTTGGGGTTACAAGTCCGGTGCTCTAACCACTTAGCTAACTCCCCACCCCCCCCTCCGAGTAGTTGACGCGTAGTAATATCCGAGCTATTAGCGAGGATATTACGTCATCAACTACGAGGAGATTACAGTCAGTCTTATAAAAAACCAGTCGTTATTGTATTTATTACACACCTACAAGATTAATAACAAGTCTATTGCAAATTAAAAGGTTTCTGTAAGCCATTTAG
This sequence comes from Alentia gelatinosa, assembly GCA_950022655.1. Taxonomy (NCBI): domain Eukaryota; kingdom Metazoa; phylum Annelida; class Polychaeta; order Phyllodocida; family Polynoidae; genus Alentia; species Alentia gelatinosa. The sequence continues at coordinate 45,125,814 of OX465591.1, forward strand.
TTCAAGACATCACAGCACTGTCAAGTGTGGCAGTAATTCAGTGTAGACTTACACCAATAATATAGTTCGCCATTAATCTGTGATTTTAGCATGCAAATTGTGTTATGACAGTGATTTCTGATGGTAAATGAGATTACCATGATTGATTCTAAATAATAAGCATTGAATAAACATTCAAGAAACTTATTTCGAAGTACCGTACATGATGATTCAACCTCAGGACTATTTTCCCTGCAGGAGATTCTGACATGCCAGAATCTCCAGGTAGCTACTTCCAGGTGCCCAATACATTTCCTATGGAGACTCCGTAATAGGTGGGTAGTAAACTTTATTACGTTCAGTGACGTGTCTTTTTACAAGGCATCCTGGTTGCGGGACAGTCGTCAATAACTGACCGACAACTGGTTCAGTCTATGTAAACAAGGTCTCTTTTTATTGCGCCACCCGGTTGAAATAAATCCTATTGAATATGAAAAAAGCATACTGAAAATGCCAGGCTGTGAGTGAAAAAGGCATCCTATGGTGTGATGCCACATCACATACTGCATGATATGGTGAATCATCAAGAACGGAATATCGGATTAAATCCTGGGACAAACAGATACATGTATATCCACCATGCGTCAGTTTAACATTCACAATGAACTGAGCAGATGTGAGCAGAACTTGGAAATTAATTCATCAGATATTACCGTAAAACCCCGCTTATAAGCTAACCCCGGTTATACGCCGATCGCCCACTTCAGCAAAATGCTATAAGCCGATTCTGGGGGCATTTCAACTTTAGGAAAACCTCGGTTATAAGCCAACCCCCCACTTTGGGGTCCTGGCCCCTCATCCCGACCCCCCCACTCATCCTCCCACACTCACAACTTTTTGTAGAATTTTCGGTATGAAATATGAATGTTTCAATGAACTTTTATACCAATATAGGATATCACATGCTCTCTGACAAATAACTACCATTAAATGATTCACATTTGTATATCTCTGGTTTTCGGTACTTTATTATAGATTTGTGATGATTTAGGGTTTAAAAAAATTTTTGTTGTTGAAAAACCCAGGTTATAAGCACACTTCCGACTTTGGCAAAAACTTATAAGCCGATTTTTTTTTCAAAAAGCCCTATAAAAAACGGCTTGTAAGCGGGGTTTTACAGTTTGTTTGTTTGTTCAATTTTTTCAGGTCCTTTCCGGATTTCGTCAAGGTTAAGTGAGCGAATCTATGAAATGAATTTTATTAGAATTTTGGTATAAAGATTGTCTAGGTCGGTACACACAACATTACATAGACATGGTATGAGAAGGAATGGTCTTTGATATAGCAGTAAATCTACCACTGCTGGGGGTGAAGGAGAAAGGTGGCTGTACATCACACCACACAGACATGGTACGAGAAGGACTAGCCTTTGATATAGCAATAAGTCTACCACTGCTAGGGGCGAAGGAGAAAGGTGGCTGTACACCACACCACATAGACATGGTATGAGAAGGACTAGCCTTTGATATAGCAATAAGTCTACCAGTGCTACCTCAGTTCTCTAGCTAATTGAACCGTACCAGGTCAAAGAGTAAGATAAGTATGAATTAAGAAACTGGGGCTGGTTCTGCTTGTAGTATTGGACCCATCTTAATTTGCCACATACATAGAAGCATCCCGAACCTGTATCCTATTTCTTTTATTATTTGGTTTATTAGGCTCTCTCTCTCCAATATAGAAGTTTTTCTGAGCTTACTCGATACAACAAGAGTAATTTCATCAAAATGCCATCAACAATATTCTTTTTATATGTAAGTATCATCGTATCATTGTTTTGGTGTGGCTAGATAACAGCAAGTTAGTATCAGGGTTTTACAATGTATAAAGCCTAGGTTTATAGGGGTATTAACCTGCTAGTTTCACCCCAGCCCACAATGGGGGCCATCTTTCTATATTGCCAGGGTACACAAAACCAGCCATTATTGTGTATGTATTGTGTACACAGATTTATCTCACCCCTGATATTTTTTCTCCATACACTTAACATTGGGAACTCGTATCCAACACCAATGAGATATTTAGGAAATATAACCAATGTGAGATTATGTCACAAAGTAGTCAATGTAAAGGGTGAGATAAATTTAGAAACTCATTCAAATATAATGTCAGAGCTCGATCCCATCTCGTTTGAATCACTACGTAATTCCCGCGGCTTCGCCTTGTGAATTACTATGGGATTAAAACTCGATGGGTCACGAGCTCAGACCCTAAACTTTCATCGGTTTCCTCTATAAGACTCAAAGGTTTATTTATGGGCGCCATCTTTCTATATTACCAGGGTACACAAAACCAGCCATTAGTGTGTATGTATTGCGTACACAGATTTATCTCACCCCTGGTATTTTTTATAGGGGTATTAACCTGCTAGTTCCACCCCACCACACAATGAGCACTACCTTTCTATATTGTCAGGGTACACTAAACCAGCCTTTATTGTGTATTTTTTTTTTTTTTGTATTCTATTTTTTCTATATATTTTTTTTTTATTGTGTATGTATTGTGTACACGGATAGGCTCATAGGTTTATTGTCCCTGGCCGCGCCATACTCGTATTAGGTATGTGAGAACCAGCCAAGGCAACAGCTGTGTCTGAGTTTGTAACCTTTTTCCTAACAGCAAGCAGAATCATTCCTCAAATGAGCAACAATAAAATGATCCGGCAACAAAGAAAGCATGGACAAGAGTATAGATGGAAGCTAGAGTGTGGATATTTAAGAGGTAATGGTTTTATTTTGGTCACTTAAAGCTGGAGAGACAATTTATAATAGTCTGTCTTTTTAATATGAATACCAAGGATATAACTGGAATGTAAAAAACTAACAAGTTTTGGTCAAAGTCCTGGTTTTCCATGAGTTTGATGTGGAGTGATATGAATGAGGCAAATCCGAGTGAATGTCTCAAAGCATTCAAACGAGTTAGAGAACAATGACTTTGACCAAAACGAGTTGCTTTCTGTATTTATCTTACCCTTATACACATTAAATTAATGGACAACACACTGAATATATGATGTCATGAAGAATAGACTGTAATACTTGGAGGGGAATACAGAACGAGTTCCCAATGTTGAGCCAATTGGATAAAAACTCCAGGGGTGAGATAATAACATATACTGCATTGTCTCCTTCAATTTGCCTTTTCATGCCCTGTTCCTTCCTTTCATGTCCTCCATCAAAATTTCCTACGATAACCTAGAATATCATATTTCAATATTTCCTTCCCTAGAATACTCTAACCAAAAGACCCTACCTTGTCATTTCGTGTCGGAATCTTTTTTGGGACTACATAATGTATTCATGATCTTTTGGGAACAATATTTCAACGTTTGTGGTTTAGATAAAAAACTAAAAACTCATTACTTGGTTTGTTTGTGTAGTTTGTTTGGTTTGATTTAACGTTCAGTCAACCATTATAGGTCCTTATAAGACTTTCTCAAGGTTCTTTTACACCACGAGGGTGGTGATCGATTCTATGTGATGAATTCAGGTAGAAATCTCACCCCAAAACATTTACCGAGGTGAGAGTTATTTTACTTCCCACACCACATAGACATGGTATGAGAAGGATTGGCCTTTGATATACCAGTAAATCTACCACTGCTGGGTATGAAGGAGAAAGGTGGCTGTACACCACACCACATAGACATGGTATGAGAAGGATTGGCCTTTGATATACCAGTAAATCTACCACTGCTGGGTATGAAGGAGAAAGGTGGCTGTACACCACACCACATAGACATGGTATGAGAAGGACTGGCCTTTGATATAGCAGTAAATCTACCACTGCTGGGGGTGAAGGAGAAAAGTGACTACAGTGGGGACTCCAGATGTCAAAGACACGATACCTTACCTTTCTGTGAACCGATTCACACCCACACCACCCTCTTTTCTCCTGAAGGCTCTTGGTTTGCTAAGATTCAGGGAGGCAAGGTACTTCCGAAACTTTTCAAATTTCTTTTTGTGTTTGGAGACCTCCTTCTTGGAATGTAGGTCACAGGGAGTATCACTTTGTTGCGGTGACTTGTCACATTGACAGCTGTCACTTGTACAACTACACCTGCACTGCACACAACCATTACTACAACGATCACCAACCACAGGTCCTGAAGTTGAGTCACAAACACTGTCTACTTTATCTCTTCCATTCAGGTGAGAATCATGCTGAAGTAAAGTCCTCTCACAATGTCCAGCATCTATATCTTGTATTTTGCTCGAAGCGAATAAAGACCCTTCTGAACTGTACATGCTTCGTGCTTTCAACCGAGACATGCGAGGTTTCGAAGAAGATCTCTTCTTCGGGTTTTCGGTGCCCGAACCAGGAGCATCCTCTTTGGGGTATTTATCTTTATCCTTGCAGGTCTTTTTATCGACGTCTGTAGTTTTCCTGCCTCGCGAATGCAGTTTACTGCGCGTAGAGCTCATCGATTTCAGCATGGAGTCGAGAAAGGATGACTTTCGGTCTTTCGCCAGAGGAGCAGTTCGCTCGGGGTGTGGGTTGATGCTCGCTTCGGTCAGGTAACTCTCGGTCGGACATGAGGACGACAGCGGTTCCACCACTTCGCATGCATCCACCCTTCGTGCCACATGCTCCTCAGAGCCCGCGATGTGTCTTCGCGAGAAATCCCTGGATGTCGTCTGCTTCGGTGGCGGAGACGCTGACGACATATCCGCTTGGAGATCTACTCTCGAGTTACTCGTGGAGACGCACTCCAATATGGCAGGGTCCGAGCCATGGTTGAAACGCTCCTGGATGGATGTCTCCGAAGTGGTCTTTCTAAATGTGGGCTGCACGAGCTCACTAACCGACCTCTGAATGATGGGGATGGTGGAACTCCGGGGTAAGCCGAGCGGATGTTTCGTGGAGTGTGCGCAGACGACATTTTCATCAAAATGGTCACCCCCGCTCTCCAGTGATTTTTCCCGCCGCAGTTCTATAGCCGAGAAGCGTTTGTGTTGATGGGGGCGGGGGCGGGGGTTGTCCCCGGCTTTACTGAACCGCCGGTACATATTAACAGTATCCCTTCAAGGAAAACACCAGGGGGCGTTAATATCGACCTACCGGAAGTAGCTTTGAGCGTCTCCCATGATAATTCTCCACACAGAAGAATACAATTAATTTTTTTAACAATTAAGATCACATTTGATTCAATGGAACCGAAACTATTGTTTTCTGTAATTCCTCTTCTTGTAAATAATACATACAAATTGCGAAATCAAAACAAGATGAGACGATGTCCTTTTCTCCCAGCGATGCTACCTTGAATGACAGTTATTAGAACTGCCCCTGACCACTCTAACCATGGTGCACTGTCAGCTGTGACATCATGATGTCAACAGCTATATCCCGAGCGATCTCTTATAGGCTCTACAGTACTAGACCGTGTTTTATGTACAAATAAAAAAAAATTGCACTAGGGATTGCAATACAACAGTAATTCCAGTCGTCTATGCAGTAATTTGCCCGTATCCAGACTCCACTGTGTTTATTAGTGTTGGTATATGGCACTCCACCGACTCGCAGTTTATCCTATAGCGATTGCTACGTGTGAATCCAACAGGTGAAGGTGTAAAACTCCTCGTACCATGTCACTGATACAGAAGCTATGCACTTTGATTCTGATCATCCTGTGTGATCCTGTGTGATCATCAAGCGGCTGATCCACCAAGGCTGAACTAGAGCCAACCAATCGCAATGAAGTCGCCATGTGGTAGTCGGCGACAATTGTTGGCCCAAAATGCCTGTCGACTGGAATTATCTCCTTGGTGGATCAGCAAATAAAACAGCCATGAGGGGCTTTGGTGGATCGGCTAGGACATTCTGCTGAATTCGGGCCTGCCAGACATCGGCGAGGATCGTCGGCTAGATGTTACAATCCTGTCTGCCGAGCGTCTGTCGGGTCAGTTTTGATGGATCAGCCGCTTTATGGTGAATGTTGCTCATGATAAACATCCCGCATCATTTTCCACACACAAAAAGCATCTCCTACTCTGCCGCTGATCAGTATTTGCCTCTCGTGGAGATTCTTTCAAAACCTGCGCGGACCAGCTGCGCAGTGTACACCGATCAATGGAGCAGAAAAAAAAGGTGATACAACATGATGACGTCATCTACGGGCAGACGAAAAACAACACTTCTCATCACGTCTCCATGGCAACGCGCAGCCGTTCTCGCGAGAGTCCGTGTCGCGAGTAATGATTGACCAACAACAATGGCGCCAGCTTGGAGTTAATTATCTCTGATCACAAATTATAGCCGATGAAAATAAATCTCGACAGTAAGATGTATATATCCTGCGTGATGGGGTCAATCTTCGCCCACTGGTGATACTCTGTGTTCCCTGGATATCCATTGTTATTTAGATCCTGGACAATTGACATTATAAAACGTCAATGAAAATGTTTTAATATTTATGTTTTGATATATATATTTTTTCTCCACTGGATATCCATTGTTATTCAGATCCTGGACATTATAAAACGTCAATGAAAATGTTCCAATATATAAAACCGTATAATTTTCCCCACTGGATTTCCATTGTTATTGAGATCCTACACCATAGGCATTGGTAATCGTCAATAAAAACAATGCAAGACAAGAACTTTGATATTTTCCCAGGATATCTATTGATTTTTCGATCCTAGTGCAATGACATGGTTAAACGTCTATACAAAGTTCCAAAATGAACCTGTTCACATGTAGATACACTGCTCAGATCAATGTCCGCTTGTTTTTCCCTGGATTTCCATTGTCTGTTTGCTTGGGTAGTTTACCGTCCAATTTCTTCATTTTCCATTGTTATTTCGATCTGGTACCATTAACATTGCCAATAAAAAATGTAATATTCGACCTAACAAGCTCAGTTCACGAGTATCTAAAGTATATGTGGACTGTCTCCAATGGCATACCAGCCTCATCCGCTGTATGGATGCAGGATAAAGAATGAAATTTTAAAAAATAAAAAAAAAGTTTCAAAACACAATCATTTAACCACACAGGTCCTTTAGATATCCGTATAAACCAGGCGGTACCCTCCCCCGGTGGCTGTACGTGTATAGATCCGCGCTAATCTCAGGTAGAATCACAACAGTGACCGGCGTCCGCTGGAACGCCGAGTGGACGCGGGACCCGCAGGAATCCCCACACTGCGCATGCGCGCACTGCCACCTGGCGGCGGCGGGTGACAGCGGAATGCGCGGGCGACATGTGGGTGCGACACGCGGCGGGCCCGCGACCACGTCGCCAATTTATGTGGCGACTGGTCGTGGGCGGGTGGGGACTTGGTGGTCAGTAATGGGTTCGGGAAATAAATACTGCAGAACTCAACCCGTTTTAAATCTTCAAACTCCAAGTGTCTTATTACAACTGGGGATAAATATATAAAATCAAACAACTTGATATTTTGGTGGTTAGCAATGGGTACGAGAAATAAGGGAGCAGACCACTGAAAACAAGTCCAGTTATGTTTAGGTGTAGCGTTAAGGTTAGGGCTAGGGCTAGGGCTAGGGCTAGGGCTAGGGATAGGGCTAGGGTTAGGGATAGGGCTAGGGCTAGGGCTAGGGTTAGGGTTAGGGCTAGGGTTAGGGGATAGGGCTAGGGATAGGGATAGGGTTAGGGTTAGGGATAGGGGATAGGGTAAGGGATAGGCTTAGGCTTAGGGGATGGGGTTAGGGATAGGGCTCGGGTTAGGGTTAGGGATAGGGTTAGGGTTAGGGGATAGGGCTAGGGCTAGGGATAGGGTTAGGGTTAGGGATAGGGTTAGGGTTAGGGGCTAGGGCTAGGGCTAGGGCTAGGGTTAGGGTTAGGGATAGAGATAGGGCTAGGATTAGGGGATAGGGATAGGGTTAGGGTTAGGGGATAGGGTTAGCGATAGGGATAGGGTTAGGGTTAGGGTTCGGGGAAATTTCTGTTTATTTTCTACCCCAGAGAAAACCAAATTTGAAGCCAAAATAACATACTTGTTTATCCACAGTTGACCTCCTTACATGATATTTTCTAGTGCCTTGGTCGGGCTATACAGTCGAGAGTTGACCTCGAATCTTAGGGGCCACAACCACCCTCTTAAATCCCTATCATGGCCGAGTAATATTGGTTTCTATGAGAAGAAAGTAATTATCTAAATTACTATATACCCATGCCATATATACTGTAAATACGCACCGTTTTGGCATATGACGTAAAAATACTGTACGGACCGCTGGTCCGTACACTAAAATACGGACCTCCTTGCCATACACGTTTATTAAAAAATTGGTTGTTAAGCTAAATGAAATAGATTTTTTTTTAAATTTCGGGTATATAGTAAATATATAACGTCCAACCATGCTTGTACAATTCACAGAACGAGATGGTAATTTACGGTTTGTACGGACCGAGGCATTTATGCCGAGTTCCGTACAAATGGTAAATTATCATCCAGGAGCGTTTCAAGTAATATTGGTTTCTATGAGAAGAAAGTAATTATCTAAATTACTCCTAATTATTCAGAAACAAATTGACTGAATTGGAACAGTCACCATTTTGATTAGTATCCTCCTCCCTGATGTTTACAGTATGGCTGCCATACTTTGAATGGCATATAATACCCCTATTATCACTCAGCTCTCACTCCCACTATGTCCACATGGGGGCAGGTCAATCTACCAATGACACTTTGAGTTGTTCAGTGTCATGAGCGGCCTCCTGACATGTATGACAGACCAAAACGGGAGCTTAACCGGAACAGATCTGGCATCCCCTATTGGCTGTTGGTACAACAGCCAATGAGAGCACAGAGCTCACAGATGCCAAGCCTGTCATGTCAACCCCCTGCTAAGGGTATAAAGCAAGGACCCTCTCTTGTCAATAAACAGTTAGTCTCAGGTTCTGACTCAGAGTAGTGACTAGTACTTCTGTGTTGAGTTCTGACTTTCTGTCTCTTAATCCTATCGCGCCAGGTGCCAACAGCAATAGCACAGGAATGGCGCCGAGTAAGAGTGCCAATTAGTACCGCTAGAGGCCGGGTATAAAGGCCTATTTATGATAATTTTATCTTTGCATCACGTGACATGACACGTGATCCTTAATACTGTTTTTTATTTTGCATAGAAATATTGAATATGATGTTATACCTACATTCTGTTATAATTTCATGTTTATTGAGCCAATATTTTGGATTTTATTCACAAAAACGAATATTTTGTCAATGATGCCTCAAGGCATCACCCGGCGTGACTCTCAGGTTCTGACTCAGAGTAATACCTAGTACTTCTGTGTTGAGTTCTGACTTTCTGTCACTTAAGGTCTACTCCTTCCACAAGTAGGGCTCAAGACTTTACAAGGAGAAAATGACCCACTGTCACTGTCCTAGCAGAGATCTAGAACTGCAGGTAAGCCTGAATGCCAAAAAACTCTGCTAGGAGAAAGCTGCATAGATTACATGCTGGATCTCCTTGCCACTGTGAAGAACTCGGGAACCAGTGAAAGAACACGGGAACCAGCGAAAGTTCAAGGTCCCTCACACGTTGGTCTAGCTGGGTGTTACCTGTCCCATTGTCTCATGGGGCAGGGCACCAGTCTATTTCTTATGTAGCATTCTCCAAGCAGAGGTTTAGAGATTTTTTACGGAGAGTACCTATAAGATACGTGTGGGCGGTAACGATCGATCACCGGGAACCAGCTCAGTGACCTGAGAGCGCCCTCTACCGAGTACACACCGACCCTGTAGTACCAGATGTGACCACCAGGTGGTATTCTGACTTTTTCTCTCCTCGTCATGTGATATGTGGACCATGCCCGGGAGGTTAACGTTCAGCTTGTGGTACTCAAACTTGTTGTGATGTTTGTTTGTGCTGAGGCACTCAGTTCTGGATAATTGTATTTGCAAACACGTAAGATATTATATATATATATAGTCATATCGGACAATTCACCTTGACAAATAAAAATCAATATGGGATATCCTGGGAATTGAATGTGGTGATTTCAAAGTGTTGCAGTACAGAAATCTAGCTTTAAAAAAAATTGGGGTTCAAAGTGGTTGGTTCTGATCTAAAGATTGACATTGTCTTAGTATCAAGTACATGACTGATTTTGTGTAATCTCCAAGTTTTTTTTCTTTCTTGTTTTCAATTGGGTCAGTTCGTAGTACAACAGGCGTTGTCTATCACTTTCCCGTTTTAGTCAGAGTGAGTCATGCTATACGGCGTATATACGGCATATAGCCTATGATCCATGGGGGCTGCCATGACGCTCCCCGAGTAGGTGTTCTTCACTAATGGAGGTGAAAAAGTAAGTGTTTTTCACTAAAGGAGGTGTGAAAAAGGTGAGTGATAATTGGGAAGTGTCACAACTCTAGCCTTGCTGACAAATGTTTATAAAGTGCTCCATGTGAAAGACATCATGTCCTTGGTTTAATCATCATGTTATCTTGCTCTGGGATGGGTGTAGACAGTCAGAGGAACCACGATAAAATATTGAAAGGCAGTTGAATTCTGTGAGAACAAAGAGCACAATGCAGCTTTTGTCCCCCCAGGGGGCCCACAATACTGCTGACCACCTTGTGACTGCTTCATGAACTAACAATGGCTCTGTCCCCTATACCTATCAACCTTTTTAAGTCGCCACAGTTTGACATTAATCTATAAGATAAAGAGCAAAGCGTAAAAATGACAACATTTTGACGTGTGGTAATTACGGGAGTTTACAGCAACTCGTACACGAAACCAGTCGATATTGTATTCACTATCTACCTACCTGATTGATGACAAGTCTATTTCAATAAGAGCTAAATGTCAAATAGAAATATTGGCCCTTAAATGTCCAAAGAACGGGTGGCCAGATTTAAAACTCAAAAGAAGTAGCTTAAGACAGGGTTCGTAGAAAAACAGCCCAACAATATTCCAGGCCTTTTCCAGGCTTGTCCTGGCTGTAATACCATTTTCCAGGCACACCACAATATGGAGGGGGAGGGAGGAAGGGGGGAGGGGATGGGGAAAGGAGGGGAGGGGGAAGGGAGGGGGGAGGGAGGGAAGGAGGGAGGGAAGGAGGGAGGGAAGGAGGGAGGGAGGGAGGGGGGGAGGAAGGGGGAAGGGGAGGGGGAAAGGAGGGGGGAGGGAAGGAGGGATGGAGGGAGGGGGGAAGGGAGGGGGGAGGGAAGGAGGGAGGGAGGGAGGGAAGGAGGGAGGGAGGGAGGGGGAGGGAGGGAGGAAGGGGAGGGGGAAGGGAGGGGGGAGGGAAGGAGAGAGGGAGGGAGGGAGGGAGGGGGGAGGGAGGGAGAGAGGGAGGGATGGATGGGGGGAGGGAGGGAGGGAGGGAGGGAGGGAGGGAGGGAGGGAGGGAGGGAGGAAGGGGGAAGGGGAGGGGAAAGGAGGGGGGAGGGAAGGAGGGAGGAAGGGAGGAAGGGAGAGAGGGAAGGAGGGAGAGAGGGAGGGAGGGAGGGAGGGAGGGGGAAGGGGAGGGGAAAGGAGGGGGGAGGGAAGGAGGGAGGGAGGGAGGGAGGGAGGGAGAGAGGGAAGGAGGGAGGGAGGGAGGGAGAGAGGGAAGGAGGGAGGGAGGGAGGGAGGGAGGAAGGAATTTCATGAATAGGGAAGAGCCTGCATTGATTGGATATTGAGAGCCCAACCCCTCTCTGAACTAAGCAGTTGATGGATATTTAGCTACCTGCAGGCGATTTCAATTGGCAATTAGCAATGCCCTACCTACATATAAAACGTTTTGCCTCATGGCGGCCCTTCATGGATGAGTGAACACAGACCTGTCTGCATGCTGCCTGCCCATGTGGTCCAAAATGGAGTGCACAACTCTGTTTCTATGTACACCAATAATACACTAATGCTAAATGTAAATCAATATTGAGTTAACATCTGTACGAGTATGCCCATTTCACCCAAAATCCTCCCAACTCTTAACAAATACTTGAATATACGTAAATATAGAATATACTTAGAAAATTCCACTTCCTAGCTAGCACCTATTGTTTTCTATTCTCTTTCAAATGAGGCATATTATATTATGATTGAACCAGTTTTACAGGTAGAAATATGTCCATAAAGGAGTTCTTAAAAATGGACCTGTGACTCAAAAAGTACCCCCAAAACTGAAATCTCTCTTTTCTAAAAATCCATGTCAAAATACTGAAATCGAAAACTCAAAGATATTGGATATTGTGGTTTTGAAATTTCTTTGTTGGTCCGGTATTTCCAAACCTTGGAAAATATGAAAGATATTGGATAATCATAAAACCTTCTGTCCGAAACAAAAGTCATATTCCTATCTGTACTTAGTTAGCTATAAAAAGCAAAAAATGTGGTCAGGTCTCCTAATGACTTTACAAGCATGTGTACTACAGTAGGCTATAGCCATAACCTAAAGACCAACCGTCCACCTGCTAATAATCACTATACACAACGTTTATTCACCCCAAATACACCACCTACCTTCAAACGGTCATTCTGAGTAAACATACCAGAGGTCAAGGTCACAGATCTAAGTTGTAGTCATCGGACACCAGAGGACATAAATTTCAGCTGATTCAACATGGACCTTTATAATTTTTTCAGAGATTATCTAAATGCCTGTATAATGATAATTAATCAATGATTTTATAGTTATCACCATGGAAACATTGACAGACAACTTAAAACACGGGGGAAAAGAATAAATTTTCTCAACAATTGTAACATAGGCCCGCACTACAGAGGTGTCCGGTGTCAGGCATGCTGCGTTTAAAGACCTGCGACAAGGTCTGGTAAGGAAAGGGTTCACAGTTTTTACAGGTTTTACAGATGGCAGCCGACTCTCACCTGGTGGGCTTGGCTGCGGCTGGCGCGGCGGGCTTGGGCTTGGCAGCGAGCAGGTCGTCCTCCGGCTCCTCGGCGAACAGCGAGTTGCTCGACATGGACGGGCTCGCGCCCTTCTTCATGCCACCAGGAGGCGCCATGTGTCTGGTGTCGCTGAGGGTGGAGGAGGTGCCCGAGCGACTGCTCGACTGGGATGCCTGGTCCTCCTCCCAGTCCTCATCAGAATCCTGACGAGTAATCATACATACAAGGGTCACTGAGGGTAGATAGACAATAATCGATGGTTTTGTGGACAGGCGGCCGTAAACCACGAGAGGTTGACGCGTAGGAATACACGAGCGCTAGCAAGTGTATTACTACACGTCAACCTCGAGTGGTTTACAGAGCTGCCTGTCCACATAATCATCGTTTGTTGTATTTATTATCCATCATTTCGAATAAATTAAACCCAGTAATTGCCATATTAAAGGGTATAGCAATAGGGACTATTTCTTTGCTCTATAGCACAAAGGGACTAGTTTTCCTGTATACCATGGTTTTGAGGCCGTATACCACAGGTTTGAATCCGTATACCACAGTTATGGTATCTGGCAGGTTTTATACAATGGGTGGTGGTTTACTGAGTCCCCATACATTTTCAATGGGGACTTTGTATACGATGGATAATAAAAGTCAATGCAAGTCTCAGTCAATTTCTTGACAATATATGTCGCTATTTTTTATTTGTTTGTTTGTTTGGGTTGTTTAGTGTCCAAAATGTTCTATTATACATACTCCACTTACTCTACACCAAATATACATCACCCTACACATTTAAAAAAGTGAAAGGTTTTTTACTTCCCATACCACAAAAGCTTGATATGAGAAGGACTGGCCTTTGATATAGCAGTATGTCTACCACTGATGAGGGTGAAGGAGAAAGGTGGCTGTACACCACACCACATAGACATGGTATGAGAAGGACTGGTCTTTGATATAGCAGTACAGTAAAACCCCTCTTCCGGGACACCCCGCTTAAGGGGACACCCCGCTTAAGGGGACAATTTGCTCGGAACGGAAATTTTTCCCACTATTAAGAGTTTATTTTAACCCCGCTTAAAGGGACACCCCGCTTAAAGGGACACCCCGCTTAAGGGGGCACCCCGCTTTAGGGGACAGTTTTTCGGTACAGAAATGCTTAAAAACCCCGCTTAAGGGGACAGTTTGGAAGGACATCATATCAAAAACACTGAAAATCCAAGTTTATGGTGCCCGTTTGTACAGGATAGACAGAACAATAGACTGAGCATTCCCGAGCGGGCCCGGGCGGCCAGAGTGTGTTTTTTCATGGTTATAACTACATCTCTAGCGGGTCTGGGTGGGCCACAGTGAGTGGATATTAGGACCCGTGATTTTCGCGCCTGCTGAAGGTGCCAGGTAAGAGGCCCGCTTACAGGTTAGCTGTGGGCGACACAGGGAGGGCTGGGGGCTTTGAAGGTGCGGTATTCAGTGAGCCGTCGCGGGGGGGGGGGGGCGGGGGGGGGGGGGGGGGGGCATTGACCGGGGGTATAAAAAGGAGCGAATTTCACAAGGAAGGCATATCCACCTTCAACCTCTATTATCTTCTTTTTTGTTGTTGTATATTTATATTCATTTAAATTATATAAATTATTTCAAGTAAACAAATATAAATCAAATATGATTTATATTTATTTATTTAATTATGTGTTATTGATAAACATTTTAACCTAATAACCATCGTTTCCTTCATTTATGTAGGAATTCTCTATTATATTGTATAGCCATTGAAAGACTGAAAACCCCGCTTAAGGGGACACCCCGCTTAAGGGGACACCCCGCTTAAGGGGACACCCCGCTTAAGGGGACACTTGGCCCGGAACGGAGGGTCTCCCCTTAAGAGGGGTTTTACTGTAAATCTACCACTGATCACGCGGGGTTTTACTCACCTCTTTGTGTTTTCACGGGGCGTTGCAAAGTCCGAGCTCCTATCCCCACCACTAGCCTCCTATCCCCACCCACTTTACTCACCTCTTTGTCTGACGGAGGGCGCTGTGCTTTGATGGCTGCCGCTAGGGGGTTACTGTTGGAGCCAAACATTGACACGGCACCGACCGGAAGCTGCGAGACGAAACAACCATACAGATTAGAGACTAGAGCCCTTTTTACTGTGAGCATGTGATTACGACACCTCGAATGTATCACTACGGTCATATAGTAGCATTCTCTTAAATATATTTGTCAGCCCTTCGAAAACTAAAGGTAGACTAAGTCTTTATCTCACCCCTGGTATTTCTGTCCCATAGGCTCAACATTGTGACCTCGTTCTCCATGCCCCTACGAGTATTGCAGTCTGTTCTCCATGGTCTATATCTTAAGTGTTGTGCATTCTTTAATGTATACAGGGGTGAGATAAATAGAGAAAGCAACTCGTTTGGGTCAAAGAAGTCATTCTCCAACTCGTTTGAATGCTACATGATATTCACTCGGCTGTCGCCTCATTCATATCACTCCGCATCAACCTCATGGAGAACGACGGCTTTGACCAAATCTTGTTGGTTTCTTCTTTAGTCTCCTATTATTGAAAAAAAAGAATTTGGCTTACATTAAGCTTAGAAAATAGCTTCAACTTTGGAATTAGGCTTAGACATGAGATGAATGTCTAGACTGAATTATGTGATCAAGATACCTGAATTATGTAAAGGGGGTAGATTATCTGTGAACTTTTATATTTCAGAAGATGTTCTCCAGATAGAAACGTGAAAATTGTATGTTAATATCTTAAACAAAATTAGTGGAGTTGGAACAGAATTGAAATCTTTCGTGGATCAAAATGACCGCCAATGATGTCAACTGCACCAGCATGGAGTTGTCCCTCTCCCTTTACTGCCATATAAGGAATATGGAAGGCGTGGATTGACCCAGCAGCCAATGACTGCATTCAGAGCAAACCACGACCTTCACCCTGACCTCCTTACATAGTGTTAATAGCACCTCGGGACGGTTTACAGTCTATATTTGACCTCAATCTGGTGGGCCAAAACCACGCTCGCATCCAAGGTTAAAGTGTCACTCCTTACTTTTTTCTGTGGTTTGGCCGCCTCCTTCTCTGGTTGTATTTTAACAGGTGGCGGTGCAGCTGCAAACAGGTCTCCATCATCGTCATCTCCGAACAGATCCATAGGAGGCCCTGACTCTGTATAATACAGGTTATATACAATGACCAGAGGCTCCGACTCTGTATAGTCATTCAACATGCAGGTTATATGAACAGAGGCCCCGACTCTGTATAGTCATTCAACATACAGGTTATATGAACAGAGGCCCCGACTCTGTATAGTCATTCAACATATAGGTTATATGAACAGTGGCCCCGACTCTGTATAGTTATTCAACATATAGGTTATATGAACAGTGGCCCCAACTCTGCATAGTCATTACGGTACAGGTTATATACAATTACCAGAGGCCCTGACTCTGTATAGTCATTTACAAGAGACCCTGTATAGTCAACTACAAGGGACCCTGAATCGTCATTAAGGTATAGAATATATTCAACTACCAGAGGCGCCGACTGTGTATAGTCATTAAAATACAGGTTATTAACAGTTACCGCAGGCCCTGACTCTGTATAATCATTAATAGTAAAGGTAGACTCTAGTACAGTCCGTTGTCACCAGGGCCAGGGCACACAGGCTTAATCTAAGACTGCTACCATTTTGAGTCAGGAATTCCTGCCTCCACCCCAGCATGCAGCTGGAAAATGGCTGCTTGCTGGTTCACAACTTCTGCCCCTGGATTGTCAGAAACTAGTGCTGGCTCTGAGTGCAGAGGGATTTCCAATTGTCAAACTGCCTCTCCACCAGCGCTAACAGATCTGGAGCACCGTCTGCGCACAGCCCAAATGTTCGGACAATTTCGGTAGTTTGGGTTGAATTTGAGCACCAGAGTGTGCTATACATATTCATAACATCAATGCTTCTCACTATTTACCTTCATTATTCCGGTAACTGCATTATTCAGTGGATATTTGACGGTACGCATCTGTTAGATTTGCCAGCACTCGCCTTGACTGCTCCCCGCCTATACCGCAATGGACAAGGTCAGGGATCTGGGGTGATGCCCATAATCTGCTAACCCATGAGCGGAGGCCGAAAGTGTGGACATTTTCAAAAGTTTTGGCAGGATTTTAGTCCCAGATCGTGCTATGCACATTCATGACATCAACGGTTATCTTTATTTACTCTCATTTTTGGTGAACTGCAGTATTCAGCGGAAAATTTACAAGCTTTTGTCACTTCCATACAAATCCCAACATGGCGGCACACTGCCTTGCTCGATCCCTGGGTTTTGCACAGCTGGAGCTGCACAGTGTGCAACGGAGCGTTTGACACGCCCCCTTTCTAATAAATGGGAAACAAGCAAAGCACGGTAATGCTACCAATGTCCACTCGATGGCATTGTGGAACCATGACCCTGCTAGCGCCAGTCAACCATCCGGCTCTTTTTGTTTGTTTGTTTGTTTGTTTGGGTAGTTTAACGTCCAATTTGTTCAATTAGACTTACTTTGGATTTGACCAAATCTATGAGATGAATGTAGGTAGAAATCTCACCCCTACACATTTACCGAGGTGAGAGTTCTTTTACTTCCCACACCACATAGACATGGTATTAAAGGAATTGGCCTTTGATATAGCAGTAAATCTACCACTGCTGGGGGTGAAGGAGAAAAATGGCTGCAGTGGAACTCAAATCAACAAAGTCCCACAATCTTGGGATTACAAGTCCTGTGCTCTTTACCACTGAGCTAAATTCCCACCCCAGTCGCTTTAGTTATGATTGCATGTAAGCATATCCGGTCTGCACCACGAGGAGGTGAGGCGACCAAGAGGGCGAACAGATTGGTAATTGCTGTCCACCCCAGCAGACCCCATCTGGCTCAGTGGAAGTGGTCGCTGGGTGCCCATTGGGTACCATGCGTGACTCGTTGATATAATACCTTTAATTGTTCTAGCAGTCCAATCTGTCCTAAAACAACGCTCCTGTAATCACACCCACCGTTCACACTTTAGATGTGATTGCTGTGTTCCCTATACACATAAGGCCGGACTCGGCCAGGTTTGTCCGAGCGGACGCGTAACTAGGCAGTGGGCCATGTTCAGCAGTGGGCGCTGAACGGCAACACCTGTATTCTGTGGATGCAAGCGGTGGGCTAAGGTGGTGATACCAGTAACGCATCGTCAATCTACAGTTTATCATTGTGGGGATGTCTCCAGGCAACACTCGAGGCATCAAAAGGGTTTAACAAAATTCACCTTCAACTTATCCTTCACCCTATTGGTTTGTTTGTTTGGGTAGTTTAACGTCCAGTTTCTTCAATTAGACTTACTTTAGTTTACTTAACTCAAATTTGCATATCCTCTTGGAATAACAAGGTATGCTGCCTGGTTGATTCAGGTAATTTACTCTTCTCGATTATATCTTATCGAAAATCTTACATCCCCTGAGGAAGTCAAGAATTTCTTTCACCTTATTCAGCTCAGTGGAAGTGGTCGCTGGGTGCCCATTGGGTGGCATGTGTGACTCGTTGATACAATGCCTTTAATTGTTCTAGCAGTCCAATCTGTCCTAAAACAACGCTCCTGTAATCACACCCACCGTTCACACTTTAGGTGTGATTGCTGTGTTCCCTATACACATAAGGCCGGACTCGGCCAGGTTTGTCCGAGCGGACGCGTAACTAGGCAGTGGGCCATGTTCAGCAGTGGGCGCTGAACGGCAACACCTGTATTCCGTGGACGCAAGCGATGGGCTAAGGTGGTGATACCAGTAACGCATCGTCAATCTACAGTTTACCATTGTGGGGTTGTCTCCAGGCAACACTCGAGGCATCAAAAGGGTTTAACAAAATTCACCTTCAACTTTTCCTTCACCCTATTGGTTTGTTTGTTTGGGTAGTTTAACGTCCAGTTTCTTCAATTAGACTTACTTTAGTTTACTTAACTCAAATTTGCATATCCTCTTGGAATAACAAGGTATGCTGCCTGGTTGATTCAGGTAATTTACTCTTCTCGATTATATCTTATCGAAAATCTTACATCCCCTGAGGAAGTCAAGAATTTCTTTCACCTTATTCAGCTCAGTGGAAGTGGTCGCTGGGTGCCCATTGGGTGGCATGTGTGACTCGTTGATACAATGCCTTTAATTGTTCTAGCAGTCCAATCTGTCCTAAAACAACGCTCCTGTAATCACACCCACCGTTCACACTTTAGGTGTGATTGCTGTGTTCCCTATACACATAAGGCCGGACTCGGCCAGGTTTGTCCGAGCGGACGCGTAACTAGGCAGTGGGCCATGTTCAGCAGTGGGCGCTGAACGGCAACACCTGTATTCCGTGGACGCAAGCGATGGGCTAAGGTGGTGATACCAGTAACGCATCGTCAATCTACAGTTTACCATTGTGGGGTTGTCTCCAGGCAACACTCGAGGCATCAAAAGGGTTTAACAAAATTCACCTTCAACTTTTCCTTCACCCTATTGGTTTGTTTGTTTGGGTAGTTTAACGTCCAGTTTCTTCAATTAGACTTACTTTAGTTTACTTAACTCAAATTTGCATATCCTCTTGGAATAACAAGGTATGCTGCCTGGTTGATTCAGGTAATTTACTCTTCTCGATTATATCTTATCGAAAATCTTACATCCCCTGAGGAAGTCAAGAATTTCTTTCACCTTATTCAGCTCAGTGGAAGTGGTCGCTGGGTGCCCATTGGGTGGCATGTGTGACTCGTTGATACAATGCCTTTAATTGTTCTAGCAGTCCAATCTGTCCTAAAACAACGCTCCTGTAATCACACCCACCATTCACACTTTAGGTGTGATTGCTGTGTTCCCTATACACATATAGCTGGACTCGGCTAGGTTTGTCCGAGCGGCTGCGTAACTAGGCAACACATGTATTCCGTAGACGCAAGCGGTGGGCTAAGGTGGTGATACCAGTAACGCATCGTCAATCTACACAGTTTACCAATGTGGGAATGTCTCCAGGCAACACTTGGGCTGAGAGGGTTTAACAAAATTTACCTTCAACTTATCCTTCACCTTATTTTGTTTGTTTGGGTAGTTTAACGTCCAGTTTCTTCAATTAAACTTACTTTGGTTTACTTTACTCAAATTTGCATATCCTGTTGGAATAACAAGGTATGCTGCCTGGTTGATCCAGGCATCGTACTCTTCTCGATTATATCTTATCGAAAATCTTACATTCCCTGAGGAAGTCAAGAATTTCTTTCACCTTATTCACCATACACCCATGCAGAGCTCAGAGACTTAACCAAATCCTACCTAACCTAGGGATCCATTTCAACAATCACAATCTTACCCTTTTAGGGGTTGGATGTTTAGGCAGGATTCATTTCAATAATCAGTATCTTGCCTTTTTTAGGGGCTGTCTTTTTAGGAGGGATTGCGGAGAATAGATCATCGTCGTCATCATCGAACAGACCGAGCGAAGCATTTGTCGCTGCCGGAGTAGGAGCGGCTTGCGGCTTCTCGGGCTTCGTCGCTTGCTTCACGATCTCCTCCTCTTCGCTCTCTGAGTCTTGCTTCGTGCTTTTGAACAGACCGTCGTCTCCTCCTGAAGTATTAAAAAAAGTTTAAAAAGTGTGATTTTGTTTGCTTAATGGCACAGGGAACCTGAAGGTTATATAGGGACTAACTCAAGGCTCCATTATTAACAAATACATGGCTGTCTCAGGAAATATAGAATCTACCTAGGAATTCCACTTCCTAGCAACTATTACTTTTTATTCTCTTTGAAATGAGGAATGTCATATGATGATTGAACTAGTTTTAGGTGTAAAAATTGTCCATAAAGGAGTTCTTAAAAATGGACCTGTGACTAAAGAAGTCCCCCTAAAGGTGGTCAGTTCATCTAGTGATTCTACAAGCAGGTGTACCTGTGTAATAGTTGTATAAATAGACTGAATGTATAGACGACCAATAATGGTCACTGTGGTTATTATACAAAAGAAGATGAAACGACTTGTAAAATCCTCCATGTTGGGAGGTTCGCTCAAACCAGCAAAGAAATTTAAAAAAAAAAAAAAAAAAAAAAAATATCACATCATCCTTTGTTGATGTATTGAAAACCATTGCAAGTATCTGGAGTATTTGGCTTTAAACCAAATTATCCCTCCATAATTGTTATGTCAGAAAAAAAATCTACATACACATATCTTGTTATTCATTAACAACTGATCAAAAGTAAGTACCTGAGAATATGGACACGCCTCCGACGGGCACCTTACGTCCACTCTTTGTCCGAGGTCGAGAAGCGGGCTCTGCACCGAGTGGAGGGAAACAGAGGAGTAACAGTCAGCCAACCTCTCAATGCAGGGAGGGAAACAGGAGTTACAGTCAGCCAACCTCTCAATGCAGGGAGGGAAACAGAGAAGTAACAGTCAGCCAACCTCTCAATGCAGGGAGGGAAACAGGAGTTACAGTCAGCCAACCTCTCAATGCAGGGAGGGAAACAGAGAAGTAACAGTCAGCCAACCTCTCAATGTGGGGAGGGAAACAGAGGAGTAACAGTCAGCCAACCTCTCAATGCAGGGAGGGAAACAGAGGAGTTACAGTCAGCCAACCTCTCAATGCAGGGAGGGAAACAGAGAAGTAACAGTCAGCCAACCTCTCAATGTGGGGAGGGAAACAGAGGAGTAACAGTCAGCCAACCTCTCAATGCAGGGAGGGAAACAGAGGAGTTACAGTCAGCCAACCTCTCAATGTGGGGAGGGAAACAGAGGAGTTACAGTCAGCCAACCTCTCAATGCAGGGAGGGAAACAGAGGAGTTACAGTCAGCCAACCTCTCAATGCAGGGAGGGAAACAGAGGAGTAACAGTCAGCCAACCTCTCAATGCAGGGAGGGAAACAGAGGAGTAACAGTCAGCCAACCTCTCAATGCAGGGAGGGAAACAGAGGAGTAACAGTCAGCCAACCTATCAATGCGGGGAGGGAAACAGAGGAGTTACAGTCAGCCAACCTCTCAACGCAGGGAGGGAAATCTCCTCAGGTCAGGGGAACATTTAATAATCTAGGTTTGTTTGTTTTGGTAGTTTAACGTCCAGTTTGTTCAATTAGACTTAATTTGGATCCAGAGATTCCGGGGCGATGTGGGTCAACTTTATTCAACACTTAAAGAGGACCTCATGGACGGCTAATACTGTCTTGGTGAACAAAATTGAATATTTTTAAGCGATAACCCTTGTATGAGGTACAGAAAAGGGTCTTCATGTACAATCCTAGATTATTTAACGGTCCCGTATGGTTTGCATACAAACGTCGCAGTCTACCGCCAGCCCATTTCAGAGTTTAGTCGATTCATGACTATTAGTTCATAGTACACGTTAATCCATTACTCTATACATTCTATATTAACGAATAAACAATACAATATAAATCGTCAATTACATTAGTTTACTCACTTAATTCTTTTTATTGAATGGATTGCGTTTGTTTTGGTGAATTTCTGTTCCACACACTGTGTGTTCACAGATATATATGATGGATATTACGGCTTTGTAACTACTCGAGGTTGACGACGTAATACACTGGCTATCGCTCGTTTATTACTACGCGTCAACCTCTCGTAGTTTATGGCCGCCCGTCCAAAAAACCATTGATTATTATCTATGTCCATACAGAGTTTTTATAGATTTGAAATGGACAGTTTGTATTAGGCGGGAAATAAATGCCAATTAACTCTCACCTACGTTTTTTTCTACTAAGTATGCCATATATACGCGGTATATCAATAATTGAGAGATTTAAATGAAGTAAATCACCTTCTGGTTTTTGTTCCTCCTCCACACTTTCCTTTCTGGCAGGTTTAGGGTTATTTTGTGGAGGTTTCGGTTTCTCTGCCACAACGTCATCAAACAGTCCTCCCTGCCACAGAAAAAAAGAAAATAAGATGCAGAAACGTGACAAAATTCTCTGTAAGCCTATAAGACAGCGACATGCTGATTGTTCCCGATCACACCTTGGCCCGACGGATCATTCGGGTCGGTCAGAATGGTATCGTTGTACACTCTTCACAGACCCGATTATAATGGGGTCGGGCATTACTAGCATGGGGGTAATGACCGACTCTGCCCGACCTTAAGATTGTCGCTGTACGCACTTCATCGACTGTTCCCGATGCTTAGTAGGCCATTTGAATAACAATGCTATGTATCCCCCCATTTGATATACAAGTTCATGTATTATACACAGATCTTTTACGGGAGACAACGGCGGTTATAGGTCTGAAAACAGTTTTCCGATATCTTAAATATAACAGAAGTCATCAAACTTTGCATTATTGTCTATCAAGGCCTATCACCCAGTCCGGGGCCCAGCAGGGCGGGGCTCCCGGCCACTCTCTTTGATCTCAATGGGTTTGGTTTACGAGGTTATAAAGGGAGAAGGTGTGACCGGGAAGAATATATGAGGGTATAAGACAGGAACATTATAGTTCCCGATTATTATCATCGAGCGGATCGGTGAGAGGTGGGTAGATGTCACTGTCTTCTGGGCTCTAGACAAAACGAAGCTGATTTAAATGTGTTTTGAAACATTAATTGATTTAGTACTGACCTCATTTTCATCGTCATCGTCAAAGAGCCCACCGCCAGACGAGAAGAGACCACCTTTCCTGCCGAACGGAGAGTCGTCATCCTCCATGGGCGGGGGTCCAAACAGGTCATCATCTGTCAATCAGATATACACTACCATATTACCATGTTATTTATATATAGACACTATGTCAGTAAGATATACACTACCATATCACCATGTTATTTATATATAGACACTATGTCAGTAAGATATACACTACCATATCACCATGTTATTTATATATAGACACTATGTCAGTAAGATATACACTACCATATTACCATGTTATTTATATATAGACACTATGTCAGTAAGATATATACCACCATATCACCATGTTATTTATATATAGACACTATGTCAGTAAGATATACACTACCATATTACCATGTTATTTATATATAGACACTATGTCAGTAAGATATACACCACCATATCACCATGTTATTTATATATAGACACTATGTCAGTAAGATATACACTACCATATTACCATGTTATTTATATATAGACACTATGTCAGTAAGATATACACTACCATATTACCATGTTATTTATATATAGACACTATGTCAGTAAGATATACACTACCATATTACCATGTTATTTATATATAGACACTATGTCAGTAAGATATACACTACCATATCACCATGTTATTTATATATAGACACTATGTCAGTAAGATATACACTACCATATCACCATGTTATTTATATATAGACACTATGTCAGTAAGATATACACTACCATATCACCATGTTATTTATATATAGACACTATGTCAGTAAGATATACACTACCATATCACCATGTTATTTATATATAGACACTATGTCAGTAAGATATATACTACCATATCACCATGTTATTTATATATAGACACTATGTCAGTAAGATATATACCACCATATCACCATGTTATTTATATATAGACACTATGTCAGTAAGATATATACCACCATATCACCATGTTATTTATATATAGACACTATGTCAGTAAGATATATACCACCATATCACCATGTTATTTATATATAGACACTATGTCAGTAAGATATATACCACCATATCACCATGTTATTTATATATAGACACTATGTCAGTAAGATATATACCACCATATCACCATGTTATTTATATATAGACACTATGTCAGTAAGATATATACCACCATATCACCATGTTATTTATATATAGACACTATGTCAGTAAGATATACACCACCATATCACCATGTTATTTATATATAGACACTATGTCAGTAAGATATACACCACCATATCACCATGTTATTTATATATAGACACTATGTCAGTAAGATAAATACCACCATATCACCATGTTATTTATATATAGACACTATGTCAGTAAGATATATACCACCATATCACCATGTTATTTATATATAGACACTACGTCAGTAAGATATACACCACCATATTACCATGTTATTTATATATAGACACTATGTCAGTAAGATATATACCACCATATCACCATGTTATTTATATATAGACACTATGTCAGTAAGATATATACCACCATATCACCATGTTATTTATATATAGACACTATGTCAGTAAGATATATACTACCATATCACCATGTTATTTATATATAGACACTATGTCAGTAAGATATATACCACCATATCACCATGTTATTCATTCTCAATAAGATATACAGTAAAACCCTGCTTGTGGGACAACCCCGTTTCCAGGACACCCTGCTCAAGTGGACGGTTTGCTCGGAACGGGCATTTTTCCATCTATTTAGAGTTTATTTTAACTCTTCTCAAGGGGACACCCCACTTAAGGAGACCGCCCACTTATGGGGACATTTATATCAGTACAGAAAGCTCCTAAACCATGCTTAAGGGGACACTCTGGAGGGACACCATATCAAATCTAAGTGGGTTTTCTCCTTAAGTGGGGTTAAAATAAACTCATAGTAGAGAAAAATTTCCATTCCGGGCAAATTTTCCCCTTAAGCGGGATGTCCCAGAAGCGGGGTTTTACTGTCTATACTACCATATCGCCATATCATTTATAGACACAATATGTCAGTAGGATATATACCACCATATCAGCATGTTATTTATAGACTGAATCTGTCGATAGGATATACACTACCAGATGTTTTTCTTTGTTTGTTAACACCTAGTAACGTCTTAACAACACAGAAATACATTACCTTACCATCATGTAATTCATAGAAACAATTCATAAACAAAGTTATTGTTCATTGTGACAGCAGAGTGCCTTATGACTTACCTTCGTTTTCGTGGGGAGGTTTATGTTTGCTTGACGTCCGTTCTTTCTTCACATCTGAATGTTTCTTTTCCTTCTTTTCAGCTTTATCTGAACAAGATTCAAGTTTAACATATATTTCATAGACTCAAATCCATTCATTGACATTTACCATGTAACTTGCTACATTACAGAGGTGGTGCTGGATACGATTAAAAAAAGATGAGCAGATTGTTTGCTAACAGTAAAACATGATTAGAAATTACATAAAAACAGGGATATCAGATAAAATATGGAAATATTTTTCAAGTGGAAGTTGCTGCCTGAAAGAAGCCAAGAAAAATATTGATTATATAACCTTGTCAGCAAATATTTTTGTTACTTCTGTCTGTCCTCGTACTCATATACAAGAAAAAAAAGAGCATTTGCCTCAAGGATTTAATAGTCCAAGCTTTCAGACTAGGCTAACTAGGATGAAGGGACTAAAAACTGAACATGACTTCCTCTTATAACTAGTATCTCTTCAAGTCGAATTCTTCCATTGGAGTCAAATGATCTTGTAAAGAAGAACATGTCGGTGTGGGTCCGGGGGGGGGGGGGGGGGGGGTCGGGGGGCTGCAAACGGATGTTTTATGTGTATGACTGATATTCAATTAATATCATCCTTGTTTTACACAAATTATAACTTGGCTAGGTCTGGAATGCACTCTAAATAAAAAAATCTTTGTTTTACCCATAGAAAAAAGGTATTTATCCATTGAAAATAAAAAGGTGGATTTCCATGGAAAAGTTTGTAATAAATAGGCGCTTGTTATCATCTGAAAAGTTATTTCTCAACAACAGAAGGTTGTATATTGATGTAATTATAAGTAAAAATCTTACCACTAGCTTCTGTGGTGCCAAGTTTTGCCGCCAGTTCGTTTGCAAAGTTTGAGGTCCCTGATGACTGAAATATAAATTGTAACATGGGAAAATGTAACTATAGAAATAATACGTAATTTCAATATGAGGTGAAACCGCAATAATCTTAAAGTACATAACTATGTAACATAATTATTTTACCCAACTTAAAAGAATTTTGAATTATTCTAAAGTTTAATGAAATTGTGAATTAAAGTTAAAGTGTTTGCATTCCAAAATTTTCTTGAAGTCAGTAGATGTCAGTTTGATATTCTGAGTTATCTTGAAGGCAAGACAATTTTTTTACAGTTAAAGTGTTTAATGCAAGACAGATCTAAGTAACTATTTTTGAATACGGTAGGACTAGAAAAATGATAAAATAATTATTGAAATATAGAAGACATATATTTACCTTTGGAGAGTCCTCTTCTTCTGAGGCTGGACTGACATCTGAATCGTCATCTTTGGTTCCAAATAATTCACTTTCGCTCTAGAAAAATTAGAAATTACTAGGAATTTAAAGGCCGTTTCATCCTGACCCATTCAAATGAATGTTATCCTTCCTGTAAACCTAACGTATACGCCAAGCTTTAGGTAAAGATATACTGGATTAACTACTTTCTTTATCACTTTTTATCTTATCAATTAAGGGTATCATGATAGAGTGTGACATATTTCACATTATTTATGTGGATCAAAATTCATCATACCCGGAGCATACAGATATATCACCTAATATAAAGTGTCCATAGAAAACACATAGGGAGTGTGTATCACCATACCCAGAGCATACAGATATATCCACCTAATACAAAGTGTCCATAGAAAACACATAGAGAGTGTGTATCATCATACCTGGAGCATACAGATATATCCACCTAATACAAAGTGTCCATAAAAAACACATAGGGAGTGTGTATGGATAGATCCAGCGCAAACAGATATGTTGTATGCTGCGGGTGGCACAAACGAAGAAATAGTGTGTATGGAAAAATAGTGCATACCTAAAATGAAGTGATATCGACATGCCACTTGTCCAGAAAAGGTGGATAATAAATACAATATTGACTGGTTTCAGATAAAAGTGGTCCTTTGCTCCCGGAGTTGACTCTACGCAATATCCTTGCATGCGCTTGGCTATCTCTACACGTCAACTCTTCGGAACATACAGCTGATTGGATCTGAAACCAGTCAATACTGTATAGCAACTGATGCGTAGAAAAATGAATAATAGAAAAATCAATCACCTCCGACTCTGTTTCTGACTCTGAGCTATCTGAGTCGCTGATGGTGGGCCTGCGGCCTGTCTTGTGCGGCTCCTGGGCAGACTTCTCTGTCGACTCGTCCTCCGACTCGCTCTCTGACTCGCTGATGGAGCCGTGGTCAGACTCCTCCTCCTCTGAGAGAACGTCCGTCAACCCCACGTCGTCATCCGTCATGAAGGCCTGGCTGCCAATCAGGTAGGGCAGTGCACGTGACAGGTAGGGGTCCTGTAAACATCATTAAAGTGACAGGTAGGGGTCCTGTAAACATTATTAAAGTGACAGGTAGGGGTCCTGTAAACATTATTATAGTGATAGGTAGGGGTCCTGTAAACATTATTATAGTGATAGGTAGGGGTCCTGTAAACATTATTATAGTGACAGGTAGGGGTCCTGTAAACATTATTATAGTGACAGGTAGGGGCCTTGTAAACATCATTATAGTGACAGGTAGGGATCCTAAAGACATTATTACAGTGACAGGTAGGTGTTCTGTATACATTATTATTGTGACAGGTAGGGGCCTTGTATACATTATTACAGTGACAGGTAGGGGCCTTGTATACATTATTACAGTGACAGGTAGGGATACTGTGGACATTATTACAGTGACAGGTAGGGGTTCTGTAAACATTATTATAGTGACAGGTAGGGGCCTTGTAAACATCATTATAGTGACAGGTAGGGATCCTAAAGACATTATTACAGTGACAGGTAGGTGTTCTGTATACATTATTATTGTGACAGGTAGGGGCCTTGTATACATTATTATAGTGACAGGTAGGGATCCTAAAGACATTATTACAGTGACAGGTAGGTGTTCTGTAAACATTATTACAGTGACAGGTAGGGGCCTTGTATACATTATTACAGTGACAGGTAGGGATACTGTGGACATTATTACAGTGACAGGTAGGGGTTCTGTAAACATTATTACAGTGACAGGTAGGGGCCTTGTATACATTATTATAGTGACAGGTAGGGGTCCTGTAGACATTATTATAGTGAGAGGTAGGGGCCTTGTATACATTATTATAGTGACAGGTAGGGGTCCTGTAGACATTATTATAGTGAGAGGTAGGGGCCTTGTATACATTATTATAGTGAGCGGTAGGGGTCCTGTAGACAGTATTACAGTGACAGGTAGGGGTTGTTGTTGGTTGGTTGGTTAGTTAGTTTGATTTAACGCCAGTTAACCCTTACAGGTTCTCACCAGATTTTCTCAGGGTTCAGCATTTACACCACAAGGGTGATGATGGAATCCATGTGATGAATTCAGGTAGAAATCTCATCCCTACACATTTACTGAGGTTAGAGTTCTTTCACTCCCCACACCACATAGACATGGTATGAGAGGGACTCACCTCTGATATAGCAGTAAGCCTACCACTGCTGGGGATGAAGGAGAAAAGTAGTAGTTACCATGAATATGAACAAATGCTGAACTGGCCCCAAAACACTAATCTAGTGGTACTTTGTGACACTCCTCTACTTTTCTGTACAGTGGAGTAAACAATGATAAGAGACACAAACCTTGGGTTCAAGGATGGTGTCGGTTTTATACGGCGACTCCTCCTCCTCGTCTGAGTCAGAGTTGACCTCGTTGACGTCGAGCTTCTCGAAGGCGGAGTCGATGACGTCGAAGCCCAGCTTCATGGCCTGCACCATCTTGGGTATGAGTTCGGCTTCTCGCTCTTCTCGCGTCTTCTCCTTCTCCTCACGTTTATCTGCGTTATCCGTCGTTTCTGTGTTAATGTCCTCATCGTAAACACGCTGCAATTCAAATTTTTTTTAATTCATTATACTTTTGTTCAGATATATATATATATATTTTTAAAACTTTTGTTTTGAAATCAAATTCGGACGTGGCTAGACCTGAACTACACTCTAATGCAGCAACCACTGCCATTCAATTTAAAAATTTATTTTTTTTAAAGGGGATGCCGAGTGTAAATGGACGACACAGGAGAGAAAACATGCTTTATGCAATCCATAAAGTATCTACGCAGAATTCTCGAGAAAAAAAAATGTACATCCCCACCCCCTCCCTATCTTGTACGCAACAGAACATGGAAGGAGCATATGCAAAATTTCTGACAATTTTGACCCCCCAGCCCCCCTCAGTGTATATGTACTTTATAGATGGCCCCTAACTTAAGATTTTACTTACATTTTCGACGAACTGAGTATTTGCGAGCATAATGAAGTCATTGAAGGCATTTTGTACTCGGATTCCCGTTAACTGAAAAGAAATACAAATATCAATAAAGAGCGGAATCAGATTATTTTGATTGCAAGCAAAGAATTGCAGTTGCCAACAAGAGTGAAGGGACAGGAGAAATTGTGGTGATTGACAAAGAAAAAAATGGTACTAAAATATTTCTCTCGCTCGTAACGCCAAAACCTGAAATCTCTTCAACATTGCTGTCCATACACCACTGATACATCCTTATACGTAACCTATAGATAATTTGACAGCATGTTTTTCAGTGATCTTCAATTTTGAATTAATGTTAATATATTGGTTTATTTCATCCCTTCCTTCTACATGAAAGATAATATCATAAGTATGATAATATCATAAGTATATGAAATATTCATCATATATGAAAGATATAGTGTGGTGAGGTTAGTTGGTAGGCAGTGACTTTAAAAAGAGAATTCTGGAAAGTAACGCACTAGTCCGTGTTGACCGTAAATGAAAATGAAATAATAAAACGTGTAAAAAAAATCAGAATTCTGGGAAGTACCACAATAGCTGATCGAAAATGAAAAATGAAATAATTAAATGTGTTAATATAATATCAAATTTTTTTTTTTTTTTTGGGCGCATCGGCTTGCCATAGAGATGTTTTTGCCATGTCTTGTTAAGAAATTATTAAATTCTGGAAAGTACCATAATAGTCCATGTTGACCTAAAAGAAAGTAACGCATAAGACATGGCTTGTTAGTGTAGTTTGACATGTGTGTCATATTGAGATACGACTTGTTATGTTGACCAAAAAGAAAGTGCAGCATGTATCTATAAGACATGGCTTGTTGTTGTAGTTTGATATCTGTGTCAAATTGAGATATTATCTCACCCCGGTATTTTTCTCCATAGGCTTAACATTAGGAACTCGTACTCCACGGCTGTGAGGTTCGTGTACCCAATACTCAATGGCTAATTGGGTTATTCATTTTGTCAATAAATGATGTTATACGAGGTGAGATAAAATCAGAAACCCATTCGATGATAATAACTTGGTCCACACTCCACCTTGTTTGACCGCAGAGTAATTCACTCAGCTTCGCTTCGTGAATTACTCTGCGGTCAAACTCTGCAGTCAAACTCAGTGGAGTACGGACCAAGCTATTTTCATCTCGTGGGTTTCCTTCTAAAAACTTGTCTGTGCGTACAGAAAATGAAAATGAGTAATAAAACGTGTTAAAAAATATCAAGATTCTGGAATGTCCCACAATAGTTGACCAAAAAGAAAGTACAGCATGTATCTATAAGACATGGCTTGTTGGTGTGACATGTGTGTCAGACTGAGATAAGACATGGCTTGTCGGTGTGACATGTCAGACTGAGATAAGACTTGTCAGTGCGTACAGACGTCTCAGTGTGACGGGAGGGGTACTTCACCTTTGACTCGTGCACCAGGCCGTTCACCTGCTCCTGTATGTCGTGTGTCCGCGACACGATCCGCTGTGAAAAGTCCTGCAGGTACTGCAACATCTGACAGCAAACACAAACAAGGTTATAGTATTATACAGGGATGTCAGCATCTGACAACAAACACAAACAAGGTTATAGTATTATACAGGTACTGCAGCATCTGACAACAAACACAAACAAGGTTATAGTATTATACGGGGATGTCAGCATCTGACAACAAACACAAACAAGGTTATAGTATTATACGGGGATGTCAGCATCTGACAACAAACACAAACAAGGTTATAGTATTATACGGGGATGTCAGCATCTGACAACACCCACAAAAAACAAACAAGATTATAGTATTATAGAAGGATGTCAGATGGGGTCATGAAAAAAGTGGAAATATTCTTCATGTGGAATTTATTGCCTCAGAGAGACAGAGAAAAACATTGTTGTTATGTATGGACTCTTATTTTGTCTTTGGTTGCTGGCTTATCTGAACTCCTTAACCCTTTAAGGACGAATGATGCCTTGAGGCATCAACCGGCCTAGGCCGAATGATCCCTCAAGGCATCATTTCTCTAAAATCAATAAAATTGTTTTTGACAAGGAAATAATGTATCGATCTGCATGAAATCTTCAGGAAATGTAGCTATAACATCAAAATCAACATCAGTAAGCTAAAATAAGTGAAATATTATTGATTACCAATAACATCACGTGATGGAACATCAAATTATGACTTTATCTAAAATGTGTTCGTCCTCTAGAGATATGCACTATTACTAGCACCCGTCCTTATGGTGACAGCTCTGCCACAGGTGGCCGTCCTTAAAGGGTTAAAGGCTAACATGCCAGGGATATGAGAGTGGCAATCATAAGAGAATAAATGATAGAATAGTCAGTCAGGTCTTAGGTAGATCAGTCTTTCTTTGCCCACGTAGGGCATTATCAAAAATATAAAAAGAATTAAAAAAGGAGCAAAAACATGATTGAGAGAGCACACTTGACAAACTGAAAATGTTGTATGGTCATAATTCTGGAAAGATGAACGTGAAGAAAATATACCTTGTACATTTTGTTAAGCTGAATAAAGTTTTGCAAAAAAAGAAAAAAGAAGAAAAGTTCACTAATGGACATCGAAAAAAAAAACTATTATCCAGGAGGAGGATATAACAACATGTTCTTTATAATGTATATTTTTAATTTTTGGTGACGCGACTAACAGTAACTTCCTGGTTTAAACCTTCCTTCCCATGGCGAATATATTCCCATCACATTTGGCCTTTCAATGACAGACCCCTGACTAAATAAAACACAGCAAGGCCAGATCGTGGAAATACAAGCGCACAAGATAAAGATAACTCTTTTCAAATGGTTCCCAGAAAGAAAGTTTCAGAGGGTCACCATACGATAACGGAACTCACATCCAACGGTTATACAGAGGGAAAGTTCCAAATCATTTTTTTTTAATATGTACAGACTGAACTACATGAAGTTGAATATCTATGTATCTCGGTATCCTCTATATCATAATCATATGAATACCAAAGTGATTGACTTGTAAATATCATACATATAATAATGGTAATTGACAAAACTGTAGCATATTTTTTACTATAACATTGTATATATATCCAGAATTACAAGGGGACTCTAGGGGGTCGCTTAAATATTATACTCCGCACAAGTGCGTGATACAACTGCTCGGGTGCGGGGCTGAAGGGAGTTGAAGGGAGTGAGTGGTGCTTGTTTGTTTGTGGTTTAACGCCCAGGGGACCCTGAGGGTATGTGGAAGTCTGTGAAGGTAAATGACTTACTCCTGCGTCGCCGGCCAGCGACCAGTCGTCGGCGGCTTTGCGCATCTCCTCCACGGTCCATGGCCGCTCCCAGACGTGGACCGCCGCCTCGCCCCCCGCCTGTACCGCCAACAACAACAATAACAACATATCAAATCTGTAAACAGCAGTACCACCAACAACAACAATAACAACATATCAAATCTGTAAACAACAGTGCCACCAACAGTATCATACCAACAACAACAACAACAATAACAACAACAACAACAACAACAACAACATATCAAATCTGTAAACAGCAGTACCACCAACAATATCATACCAACAACAACAATAACATATTACAACTCTGATCACATCTGTAAACAACAGCAAAAGTATCATATCATTAACTACATGTCCACTTGTAGAGCCTATAAGACATCGACCCGACGGCTGTGCCCAATTCTACATTTGCCCGACGGATCTGCATCAATCTAGACGATGTATGCACTTCACCGACCCAATTTTATTACCTTTCCCGACACCTTGGGTATTATTATATACCTGTGTGCGAATGTCTATGAAATACTGCCTGCTGCTAGGGGTGCAGTAATAATAATGTTCGTGCCCGCTGTGAGTGTGACTTAATAAGTCATCAAAATGTTGTTGTTTTTTTAATCGATTTAAGGTATATAATAATAAGCAAACGTCCTCACTGTGGGCGAAACGTTTCCTGTTCTCGGTCAGTCTTTGATTTCATACTGCCTGACGCCATAGGCGTCAGGCAGTATGAAATCAAAGACTGACCGAGAACAGGAAACGTTTCGCCCACAGTGAGGATGTTTCCTAATATTACTACCATGTCAGATATGACCGACTCTCAACAACAATAACATATCAAAACTCTGATCAAATCTGTAAACAACAGGCTGTACACCACCGACAGTATCATATCATTAACCACACGTTCACATCAAATCTGTAAACAACAGGCTGTGCACCACCCATAGTATCATATCATTAACCTCACGTTCACATCAAATCTGTAAACAACAGGCTGCGCACCACCGACAGTATCATATCATTAACCACACGTTCACATCAAATCTGTAAACAACAGGCTGTACACCACCGACAGTATCATATCATTAACCACACGTTCACATCAAATCTGTAAACAACAGGCTGTACACCACCGACAGTATCATATCATTAACCACACGTTCACATCAAATCTGTAAACAACAGGCTGTACACTACCGACAGTATCATATCATTAACCACACGTTCACATCAAATCTGTAAACAACAGGCTGTACACCACCGACAGTATCATATCATTAACCACACGTTCACATCAAATCTGTAAACAACAGGCTGTGCACCACCCATAGTATCATATCATTAACCACACGTTCACATCAAATCTGTAAACAACAGGCTGTACACTACCGACAGTATCATATCATTAACCTCACGTTCACATCAAATCTGTAAACAACAGGCTGTACACCACCCATAGTATCATATCATTAACCTCACGTTCACATCAAATCTGTAAACAACAGGCTGCGCACCACCCATAGTATCATATCATTAACCTCACGTTCACATCAAATCTGTAAACAACAGGCTGCGCACCACCGACAGTATCATATCATTAACCACACGTTCACATCAAATCTGTAAACAACAGGCTGTACACCACCGACAGTATCATATCATTAACCACACGTTCACATCAAATCTGTAAACAACAGGCTGTACACCACCGACAGTATCATATCATTAACCACACGTTCACATCAAATCTGTAAACAACAGGCTGTACACTACCGACAGTATCATATCATTAACCTCACGTTCACATCAAATCTGTAAACAACAGACTGTGCGCCACCGACAGAATCATATCATTAACCTCACGTTCACATCAAATCTGTAAACAACAGGCTGTACACCACCCACAGTATCATATCACTAACCTCACGTTCACATCAAATCTGTAAACAACAGGCTGTGCGCCACCGACAGAATCATATCATTAACCTCACGTTCACATCAAATCTGTAAACAACAGGCTGTGCGCCACCGACAGTATCATATCATTAACCTCACGTTCACATCAAATCTGTAAACAACAGACTGTACACCACCCATAGTATCATATCACTAACCTCACGTTCACATCAAATCTGTAAACAACAGACTGTACACCACCCATAGTATCATATCATTAACCTCATGTTCACATCAAATCTGTAAACAACAGGCTGTGCACCACCCATAGTATCATATCATTAACCACAAGTTCACATCAAATCTGTAAACAACAGGCTGCACACCACCCATAGTATCATATCATTAACCTCACGTTCACATCAAATCTGTAGACAACAGGCTGTACACCACCCATAGTATCATATCATTAACCACACGTTCACATCAAATCTGTAAACAACAGGCTGTACACCACCGACAGTATCATATCATTAACCACACGTTCACATCAAATCTGTAGACAACAGGCTGTACACCACCCATAGTATCATATCATTAACCTCACGTTCACATCAAATCTGTAGACAACAGGCTGCGCACCACCGACAGTATCATATCATTAACCACACGTTCACATCAAATCTGTAAACAACAGACTACACCACCCATAGTATCATATCACTAACCTCACGTTCACATCAAATCTGTAAACAACAGACTGTACACCACCCATAGTATCATATCACTAACCTCACGTTCACATCAAATCTGTAAACAACAGGCTGTACACCACCCATAGTATCATATCATTAACCTCATGTTCACATCAAATCTGTAAACAACAGGCTGTGCACCACCCATAGTATCATATCATTAACCACAAGTTCACATCAAATCTGTAAACAACAGGCTGCACACCACCCATAGTATCATATCATTAACCTCATGTTCACATCAAATCTGTCAACAACAGACTGTACACCACCCATAGTATCATATCATTAACCTCACGGTCACTTGTTAAAGAAACCAGGATATATAACCAGGCACTGTAAGCCAACACGAGCCACTCGTTTCAGGTAAGAAAAACTGAACACTTCATTTTCTAGGAATTCTTTGTATTACAGTAAAACCTCGCTTTAGAAGACACCCTCTGTTCTGAGGAAAGTGGCCCATTAAGCGTGGTTAAGATAAACTAAATAAAGATTTCTGTTCCGAGGGAATTGTCCCATTAAATGAGGTGTCCCAGAAGCGGAGTTTTACTGTATATGGAACGCTATACCCGCAAATTAAATAACATAGAATCCCAAACAGTTTTTTAGCACCGGATGGGTATAGAAGTGTTTTCGCCTCGTTTTCTAAATCTAGAATCCCACACAGAGTTTAAGCTAATCACAAAAAGGAACATGGCTGGATTGATCTCATAACCGAAGACATGAACTATATAGATTATAGTGATTTGATAGAATATGACTGATACTATACTTGTAAACAGCTATTTTATATGTTAATTGTACAGGTGATACCCTCATTATCTTGTACTTACGTGATTTCTGATAACTCCTGGATATATGTTTTGTTGACTTAACCATGTGCCACTTGCAAAATGAATTTGAAATTTTTCAAGAACTTGATGTGGCTGGCTGACCTATGAAACCAGGCAATCTGAGCTGTACTACTGCCAGGTTAAATAAATGATCTAAAAACAACAACTACAACTACAAGAACCACAACACCAACAACAACACAGCCTAGTGAAATAGTCTTCTTATTGATGTCAGAAATAATGCCCTTCATCACACGCTGATGAAGGGCAATAATGCCCGAAACATGGCGGTATTTATATAGAATGACCTGATCATTGTGTACAAACCACATTAGAAGATGAAAATTTACGGTAAGTAAGAAAGAGGCGTTTACGCTGAGTTCATTACGAACAGTAAATTATTGAGTTTTGTAGCTTGTACAAGTAAGGTAGATCGTCATATATTTACTATATACCCGAAATTGATAAAAAAAAGTTATCTTAATTTTGCCTAACAAATAATGTTTTATTTGATGCGTACGGAAGAGTGCGCCATATTTTGCCATAAGATACAGTGTTCCGTACGATATTTTTTACAGTACATACGGCATGGGTATGAAGTAAATGATATCCTGTTATTGACTTCTTATTCATAAACGAGTCCAGCCCATCACCGAGTAAGTGAGAATATTTCTCTACATCAATATAGATAACAGCATGTCCTTCAAACTACATCAGAAATCGATGGCACTTAGCGAGGAGGTCAGCCTTGTTATCAAGACTTTAGTTATAACAACTCCAGCAGTGGTGTGTGACTATAGAGTGTTCATGTATAGGTGTTTACTATATACCCATGCCGTATATACTGTAAATATGCACCGTTTCGCCATATGACGTAAAAAATACTGTACGGACCACTGGTCCGTACAGGAAAATACAGACTACCTACCCATACACGTTTATTAAAGTTTTGGTTGTTAAGAAAAATGAAATTGATTTTTTTTTAAATTTCGGGTATATAGTAAATATATAACGTCCAACCATGCTTGTACAAGTCACAGAACTCGATGATAATTTACCGTTTGTACGGAACTCGGCATAAACGCCTCAGTCTGTACAAACCGTAAATTACTATCTCGTTCTGTGACTTGTACAACATGGTCAGGACGTTCTATATAAATAATGATATCGGCTTCTATGCGAAGAGATAAATCATCCAAATTGTATTTTCTTTTAACGATGACTACCAAACACTCACCATTTATGTCTCTCCTCCCCCACCCTGATGTTCACTGTACAGACTTTGAGTGCTAAACCTGCAGTGACTGCTTCCTCCATATTGTATACAAACCATGCCACTTAATCAATAAATCAATTATCCCTGGCTCTTGGTTGCACCCTGCACTCCTGTGTCTGAGATTTGACTCCAATAATAATATAAAAAAATGTTTACACTTTCTTCTGAAGATATTTAACTGACCAGCCAGTGACCTCAACTTAACAAAGGTCAAGTTGAGCTTCTTTTTTTTAATAATTAAAGCAGGACAATGGTCAGGGGGGAGAGGAGGTGAGGTAAAAGTGGTAGGTGTCAATTCCAGTCATATTGTTCTAAAGCAATATGGACAATTCTGATGTACCCATAACTCCTCCCCAATTACTAGTGAGTCACAGTATAGTATCCTTAAATTATGATTTACTCACATCAAATTATATGATAATAGAATCAAAGATATTATATTCATGTCTATGAACACCATACTGCAAAAACAACTCCAAAATGTTACATTTTGTTGAACAGGTCAAATGAAGTAATTCCACCAAAAATCGTCGAGCAGACAATACAGAAAATAGATACAAATAGAAAATATAGAAAATAGATAAAATACTCTTTACTAATTGTGTGTACTATAAAACCTGAGACTCAAACCTCCCCCAATATTTTGGTAGGGAAGTGGACACCTCGAGCATTTTACAGTTTGAGCCCGCTGTCAGCGGGTAAACCTGGACGCCTTGAGCCCACCCCATGGACGCCTTGAGCCTACCCCATGTTAGTTCCGATTGGTGGGTTAGGGTTAGAATAGGGTTGGGTAAGGGTTGTATATATATGACTATAAACCAGTATAAGTGCACTTTTCAAAGTTTTCACACCAAGAGGTTCAAGGCCTCCAAAACGGGTTAGGTTTAAGGCGTCAAAAGGGTAGGCTCAAGGCGTCCACAGAAAGGCTCAAGGCTTCCAGGGCTCAAATCGTCATGGGCTCAAGGCGTCCATAAACCTGTTTTGGTATATTACTATGCTCATATAGTAAACTACTTCATCCAGCTAGGCATCATGTCAAGTACTGAATATAAACCATTGTGCGCAATAAACATATCCTCTCAGTATGTGCCTCTTTTCCCAGCTGGTTCCAACCACCCATACCTTCATAGGCATACCTTCAATGGTTCATGGACGCCTTGAGCCCAGGACGATTCGAGCCCTGGACGCCTTGAGCCTTTCTGTGGACGCCTTGAGCCTACCCTGTGGACGCCTTGAGCCTACCCCATTTTGGTTTCCTTGAGCATCTACATACAAAAAACTTTGAAAAGTGTATGTATACTGGTTTATAGTCATATATACCCAACCCTAACCCTAACCTAACCCTTTTCTAACCCTAACCCGCCAATCAGAACTAAAACGGAGTAGGCTCAAGGCGTCCACGGGGTAGGCTCAAGGCGTCCACGTTTTCGCGCTGACAGGAGGCTCAAATGGTAAAAGGCTCAAGGCTTCAATGAGTACATTCAAAACAAGTTCCTACACACTAGATCAAGTACTAATACTACTATATCTCACTTCTCAGTATCTGTTTCACTAGTAGTACTAGTATTGTCTCTTGACATGCAACATCTGTGCTATCGATATATTATCTTTAATCTATAGTTTTTATCACCTTTGGCATTACTCCATTACATCATTATTCGCGACTCAATCATCAAAATAGTGACATCAGTCCACCCACTGAAAAGAAACACCTGTTACTTTTTGAACATTTACTCTTCCCCTCCTTTCCAATGCTGAACATGTCAAACTCTGAAGTCCGAAACTCATTTGAAGGCTCCCTGAAATATAGGGACATCTTTTGATAGAGAACTCTCTAGATGGTAGTAAACAATAAAAACCCTGACATCCTGACAAAATCTTACCGCTGAGTTTTCCGTCACTTGTGTAGAATCTGCCATAGTTTGTAAGTGTTCTGGGGGCGGTGGCTTGGCCTCTTGTGTTGTGAGCGCCATATTGCTTTGATCATGTGACGGGCCGTAAAAGAGTCAGAAGTCATTTTATAAATTATTTGTCGTAAGAAAAATTCTTCTAATTACATACTATTTTTGATATAAATGATATATTATAAATAGATGATATACACACTATTTATACATAATCCCATGTTAATCATATGTTCCAAAAAATTACTATAATGATACGAAACTATATAAATATCGCGTAGCTTATCCTTACCAGAAATCCACTAGATGGCGTTGCAGGTTCACGTGATCAAAACATCATGTGCTGGGCAGGGACGAAATATGAACAAACGTGGAGAAATGAGGATACAAGAGTGTCTAAATAAGCTGCGACCATGCGGGATTCTCTTAAATTGCTGATTAAGCTTCCATTGAAGTACCAGAGGAAATTCACTGCGGTACAGAAATGCATTTTACTGGGTATGTGCACTCTGGCCGTGAGTGTGGCCACTGGGTCGTGGTGGCCTGCCGGGGGATTTCTAGGGTCCCTCCCACTTGCGTTCCTAGTAGGCCAGAAAATTCTCTCGGGACAAACCAACCTTGACATCGGTTCGCGTATTCTTCTGGTACGAGAAATTGCCATTGCTAAATCGCAGTGGATAATGCGCCAGTGGAATGGCTGGGAATCAGAAATATCAGAAACCCAGTTGAAAAATAGTGGTGAAGCC
Source organism: Alentia gelatinosa (assembly GCA_950022655.1). Classification (NCBI taxonomy): domain Eukaryota; kingdom Metazoa; phylum Annelida; class Polychaeta; order Phyllodocida; family Polynoidae; genus Alentia; species Alentia gelatinosa. The sequence goes on from OX465591.1 coordinate 45,166,597, forward strand.
ACATTGAATAGAATGCCTGAAGTGGAGGTGAGACAATGTTTACAGTATATTTACAGGGATTTTGTAAAGTCATGGTACGATTATATCAGTGATGAAGAGATGTTTCTTGAAGAAGCTATGCAGATGCTAGAACAAATATCCGTGTTAATGGTACACAGGGTGAAACAGATTGACATTCATGATAATATACCAGACTATGTTCTATTGATCAGAAATCATATTCTCGACTATCAAGAGGCAATGAAGCATCTCCAGTCACAACCAAATTTCAGACGGAAAAAAGACAGAACGAAAGAATTCAAGAAAGTGAAGAATGTTGTTGAATCGTTCAACAGGTTAGGAAAATACCACATTGCAGTGAAGAATGAAAGAGAACTTGAATTAGCTTATCTGCGAATGGTAACAGAGGCTATACTTAAAATTCTACTGCCAAAGTATGCACAGCAGTGCGCCGTAGCCAAAGAGTTGATACTCGAGATATTAACATGCCAAGTTTTGGGCCAAGTTTTCGATATGTTTAGTGACCCTGACTTTCTACACAAAGTCATGGTGCTTGTGCTTTCAGACGATAAATTAATAGAAGTTGATGCAATAAACACCAACACTAATGAAGATTCAAAGGACCCCAGTATAAATAACAGTGTGATAGACTTACAACTAGACAACTCGTTGTGTAGCCAGGAATCAATCCCGTCCGAAGATCACAGTAATTCTGCCCCCAAACAGCATGAAACTAGTTCAATAATTCTGAGTTCCCCAGCTGAAATTACCTGTTTACCAAACCAAGTCGTAATCACCAACTCTACCCACGCCCCACTAGAACAACAAGATCAAACACCTAGAGACAGCAACAGTCCAGACACCACAGCGGAATCATCAGTGACTCCTCAGGAAGAAACCCAGCTGAAAGTACCAATAGACACAGAAGTGACAAATAGTTTGTCTCAGGATATGTACGTTGGCGATGCTTTATCCAAACACTTCCATGTCAGTGAGTCCAGTTTGAAAGCCGTGAAGGTTGTCGAATCAGGTCCCGGGCCGTTACGTCACAATGACGTGACGTCATCAGCGTCTGTGACTCGTGACGTAGAGGGTGGTTTAGCTTCATCTACTTCCCAGCCCACGCCGCCCATACATTTAAACCTGACAAGAGACGATCCGGAAAACACACCAGAAGAAATCACATTCACGCCATCTTTTTTCCTTGCGAGTGATGATAACATTTCTCTGACCTCAAGTTCGAGTGCGTTCAGTGGTGAACATAACCTATCCCCCGAGGGATCCATTCGGTCCATCAGGGATTCGCGAAGTTTGTCGCCCGAACGTACCAATGGCCAGGGGATGGTTTCAGAGCGCCACTCCCGTGAGCCGGCAGCGGGGAGAACTAAACGGAAACTTGATGTCACTGACAGAACAACTGTGTTATCAGGCACCAGAAGCCGTTCAGCTGACAGGCCCAGAACAGGGGGACTCCAACGGAACAACAGTGCTGATTTACTGATCTCTCCTAGTGCCAGATTCCTAGAGGAGGAACGGCAGAATGGCGGCATGCGTAGAGTGGCCAGCTCTGATGCGCTCCTGGTCCATAATCATAAAGGTAAAAAACAGGCCATATTAACCAGTAGCTTCTCACTGAATTCGTGTACAGTTGAAAACCCACCACCACCACCCCCACCTCCTCCTCCTAGTAATCGCAGAAACTCGCAGGCGTTTGCGTCAGGAGGCCTTGTAAACAACATGAACAGTTCAGCCCGGCTCACCCTGGATTCCTACTCCTCCAATGAGCTGCTGCATGACGGCCCTGTTGAGGCATACAGCCAGGACATGCCCAAGGATCTCTTCTTGAACCTGCGGATCTACGCCACTGAGAAAGTCAGGGATCCTTCTGGATCCACATACACCATCTATCTGATCCGGGTAAGGATTGTCAGGCATTCTGGTGACAGCTTGATAATAAGTATATTTAAAGGGGGGCATCCATAAAGTATGTATGCAGAATTTATGAAATTTTGGACTCCCAATCCCCCCTCCCATTCTTGTACGCAATAGAACAAAGAAGGAGCATATACAGCAATTTTCCAAATTTGCCCCCACAACCCTGTCAGTGCGTACATACTTTATAGATGGCCCCAGGTAATATATTAATAGACACATTTATAATCATGCATGGTTTACAGACTTCAACTTTTCGCACTATCCATCGGGTACTCCTGTTTTCTGTACAGCTGGTGTTGTGACGTTTCAGTACCGTGCGTGAATACACTGTCCGTCCTCTGTTAGTTCTGTTTTCTGTCTCAGTACCATGCGTGAATACACAGTCCGTCCTCTGTTAGTTCTGTTTTCTGTTTCAGTACCGTCCGTCCTCTGTTAGTCCTGTTTTGTGTTTCCGTACCATGCATCCTCTGTTAGTCCTGTTTTCTGTCTCAGTACCATGCGTGAATACACTGTCCGTCCTCTGTTAGTCCTGTTTTCTGTTTCAGTACCGGGCGTGAATACACTGTCCGTCCTCTGTTAATTCTGTTTTCTGTTTCAGTACCGGGCGTGAATACACTGTCCGTCCTCTGTTAATTCTGTTTTCTGTCTCAATACCATGCGTGAATATGCTGTCCATACCTCTGGTAGTTCCGTTTTCTGTACGGCTGGTGTAGTAACATTTCAGTACTGAGCGTGAATGTACTGTCTGTGCCTCTGTTCTATTTGCTGTATGGCTGGTGTTCTGACGTTTCAGTACCACGCATGAATACACTGTCCGTCCTCTGTTAGTTCTGTTTTCTGTTTCAGTACCGGGCGTGGCACCTGGAGGCAGACACCTGGTGTCTTCGCGGGGGGTCCGCTCACCGCAGATACCGGGAGTTCGTCACGCTCCAGGAACGCCTCGAGGAGCACCCCATCTACAAAAAGAAAATCAGAGGTAGGCCTCAACATAGAGAGGGGAGAGGTGAGGAGGACACAGGCACTGAGGCCAGTCTAGCCTGAATACACACAGGGCAGTTGTCCAGTTTCCCACAGAAATCCTTGTTTTCATTTCCAGATTATTATATTTTTCCTTGTGTAAAACAAAGATGACATTAATTGAGCCTCATTCACACCAATAAAACAGTGGACCCTCAATCCCACACTATGGCAACACTGATGTGTTTTCCATGTTTTCTCAGTCTCTCCAAAGCAGTAACTTTCACATGAAAAATATGTGTCGACTTTTCCCCCTCCCAAACTGACCTCCCTGACAATAAAGAAAAATCAGAGGTACGGCTTAACAATGATTTCATTAATGTTTCTCTCCATTTTTTGAAACTTTTTATGTGAGGACTTCGCCTGTAACTTCACTGTTGTGTCTAACAGATTTACGATACGTGCATCTTTTATGTTTTCTGTTTTTAGGCATAAAAGGGCCACAGCGATGGAAGGTGCTTCCTTTTGGACAAATAGAGATCCATGGAATCGAGGCAAGGAGAAAGTTCCTCGAAGGCTATTTGCAGGTGATAACTTTTGTGTTATGGTCAAATGTGTTCATTAACAACAAATTCTATATTCTTGTCACCACAAAACAGTATTTCAGACATCATCAACAATATCACAAGTTATACTGCATTTCTATTCCCAAAAGATTAAGGCCTACCCTCGTGCACATACAGTTGTAAATTAGCTCACATCATCGCTTGTTGATACAAGTTTCTATGGACAAACTGGGAATATTCACAAAAATGTAAGAAATTTGCAGCTTATTCTCAGAAGACAATTATATATGACAGAGATGTCAGTTTTCCACTTTTCGGTGGAAATCCACTTTTTCATATGACCACACCGAAACGTCGACTCGCAATGGAATAAAAAGTTTATTGTCAAATTCTGGAGCGGACATCGATTTATTACGGGGAGTTTAGAGTTCGACAGGTTCTACTACATCACTTTTTTTTCATATTAAGCATATGTAATTGCTTTCCCTTGCATTAAATAAAGATAATATTGATTTAGCCTTATTTACGCCAAAAGAACAGTTTTTTTACCTTCCACGGGCCCTTAGCACCATGCCATGGCCGACAAAGACATATTATCCAATATTTCCCGGGCTCTCTGAGGCAAAAAATCCACATGAAAAAATTTCCACTTTTTCCCTGACTCCAACTTACATCCCTGAATTATAAAAAGTAATGTAAAAAGGGATACCTAGGATAATATCATTTCTAATCGATTCTTCTATTTTAAACAACTCATCAGTAAAACATGTTTTTTTGTTTCGTTTTTAGACACTAATTGCACGGGACCAGATAGCCAACAGTCTCGCTATTCGTGAGTTTCTGGCTTACGAAGGAGACGCGAGGATAGCTTTTGTAAAGAAGGCTACAGAAGTACCACGCATTGACAAGGTACCACCACGAAGAAACTTGTAATCGCTCAGATCTCATTTTCTTTCTAAGTTTTTTGACGTAGCTACACATGTATGTCGCATACAGTGTAAAATTCGCACTTAGCATACAAGACTTTGGACACATGACCAAAGAAATGACCAATCAGCGAATAGAATGTGAGATATACTGAAAAACGAGTTCCGGTTGCATTCCTGAAGTGCCCATGGGGCCATCCATAAAGTACGTAAGCACTGATGGGGTTGGGGGGGTCAAAGATTTCAGAAATTTTACGTCTGCTCCTTCTTTGTTCTATTGCGTACAAGGTTTGGACGGGGTTGGGTGTAAAAACTTTCACTTTCTGCATTCATACTTTATGTATGACCCCCCCCCCCCATTAAAATGTTTTCTAGCATGATACAGAATATCATTAATAATATATGCAACCGGACCCATTTCAAACGCCATTGTTTTATTGAGAATATGTATTCAATAAATGAAATTGTGTTATAATCGCTTTATTTGCCAGTTTGACATCTGGCTTCGTAAATCACTACGCCAAACTCCATTTTTGGCATACGGCAACCTATACTAAAGCTCATCCAGTTTTACAATAGTATAGAACAAGATGCACTACGGAATAAAATGACAAATAATATCTATGTTAGTTGTATATAGTTACAACTTAATGGAAAAAAGCAACATTGGCTCATCCTAATGTGTAATAACATCCCTACATTTATAATTTTGAATTTGTCAGATGATTGCCAAGACATTCAGTGGGGTGATAAACAAGTTGACGACGCGGCCTCCGTCACACTACACGGAGGACGTCCGGCCCCGGCACGCAGCCCGCGGTAAGAAGGAGGCACATACAGGGCAGCACCAAGTGGATGGACACGAGCCCGTTGACCACGACACACTCAACCTGGACTTCACCTACAGCCACAACGACCAGGTACGGTATCGACGTAACTTCTCCCTCCCCAGGCAGATTGTTACTCCCATAAGTGCCACCATTCTGCTGTTCCTCCCGCAGGAATCTGGCACTAGGAGAGATCAATAAATCAGTAGCGTCCGTGAGTTGGATCAATCAGCTGAGTGGCTTCTGGTGCTGGATAACACAGTTGTTCTGTCAGTGACATCAAGTCTCCGTCAATAGATCAGAGATGACAGTCACCCACTTTTCCATGTAAATCCTTTTTTTTCATTTCCAGTTTATAATTATTGTTGTTGTATATTTTCTTTTCATTAAAGAAAAAAGGCGATGTACATACAATCACCGTAACCCTTTAAGGATGGCTGCCTGGGGCCTAGCTACTCCCATAAGAAGAGTGCTGGTGGCAGTTTGTCTGCCTAGAGGGACGGCCACATAATAGTTAAAACTGATATCCAAGTTTCTAATCATGCAGTATGATACATAATCATAAATATTTCTTTTTTTTTTAATAGAAATACTAAATATGAGGTTATATCTACATATTCTGAAAATTCCATGAATATTGTTCTATTATTTCTTTGTTAAAACATTTTTGTTAATATTGGGACAATGATGCCTCAAGGCATCATGCGTCTTTAGTGCGGTGATGCCTCCAGGGATCATGCGTCTTTAGCGCGGTGATGCCTCCAGGCATCATGCGTCCTTAAAGGGTTAAACAATTTTGACTTTCTACCATTATTAAGATTTAGAAGACGTGGCAAAAACACCTCTATGGCAAGCCAAATACAAAATAAGATTCTAAAACATGTCCATGTATGAAATAAAGAGAGTATCATTCACAAAAATAAAACTAGCCTTAACCTGCCCTCAGTATGAAGTAGAGTTACAATTCTTCACTACCACTGAAATATATAATTTAGATTTGCATGCATCATTAGAAATACAGAAAAACCCTGCTTAAGGGAACACCCTCCCTTCCAAGCAAATTGTTCCGAGCAAATTGTCCCCTCAAGCAGGGTGTCCTGTTAAGCGAGGTGTCCCAGAAGTGGGGTTTTACTGTATAAATTATCTGGCGCTGTTTTTACTAACTTGAATCCAATCATATATTTCTGGGTATAGGAGCTGCAAGTGCAGACCATGGAGAATGTGCTGAGTCATCATATCCACGCTTTGGAGCTGGCACCGCCGACTCACTCCAGCCACACCCCTGAGACAAACGACACGCCGGGCGCCAGTTCTGACAGCTCCGACACAGAAGGCTTTCAGGACGTCATAGAGGACGACTTCCCACCGCCCAGCCCACCAATACCGCAGCAGCCCACCGCCCCGAGCACGGGTGAGTAATGTCACAGTGTGTCGCAGGCAGGCATGCTGGCTCCTTCGCTTTTTTAATATCCACCTCAGAGCTGGCAGTTTTTCTATTTCCCAAGGAAATCCTTCGTTTTCAGTTTATGAAATTATTTTTTCTTGTGTAAAATAGAGAGAGAATAAGTTGGACCTCATTCACACGAATAAATAGTGGTTCAAACCTCCCCACATACCCCAACCCTGTTCCAAATATTTTCTTTGTGTCCTAAGCTTCGATCTGATTGGTAGAGACGGCGTCACATGGTTAACCTGAGTATGAACACGTTAGCCTTGGTTTGAAAACGCCAACCTTGTTATTAAAACTGCAGTTACTACACTCCCTGCAGTGGTTTGTAACTATAAAGTGTTCGTCTATTGGTATATAGTAATAATGTTGGTTTCATCTTCTTTTTTAAAGAAATCCAGAAGAAGGATGCCACTCCATTGATCTCGGTCCTGTTGGACCTCGCCGTGGAGTTGGTGAATGGACGCAACTCATGGCTCGTCAGGGACAAGATCATCACCGCTCTCAAGGTCACCGCAGGCCAGGCTCTCGAGAGGTACGCAGTCTCAGTTACATAGTCACAAAACTCTTAACCCTTTCCTTGCTGTTGATGCTTTGAGGTTTCCCCTTTGGTAGTGCAAATGATAACTTGCGGCATCATTTCCCCCTATTTGTCATTCATTGACATGGATCTTTATAAAGTTTCATAGTGAGTCTTATAAAGACTTTGTCCAGTTAAAAGCTTTATTGCTGGTGTTACTGCAATGAATGCTAGCTGCGAACCAACTAGTGATACATCAAGATCAAAGTTATATACTCGCTCCATGTTTATCAAGTAGGGGTGACCGTGTTGATTGTAACCAAGGGTCGCCTCCAGCAATGTGTTACGCGGAGCCAGCATGATTAGCTGGGCCAAGGGAATGTGCATGTATGTTTCATATACAGAGATAATAATATGATTAAATGCTCCTCACAGGTTACTGCGCACGGAGATTGACGAGCTGATTACGGAGGACCGGTGGGCTCACTACATCGGCCTCCTTTCAGACACGCTGTGGCCTGACGGTGAGCTGGATACGAGTGACCCACCGCCACGCAGCGAACAACAGAAGGCCATCACGAAAGAACAAGCCAGGAGCTGTCTCGCAGCCTTCCTCCCCAGTACGTAGCCACCTTAGCTACTTATCCTGTAGTGTAGCATTTTTTTATTGACACAAAAATTCAGCTCGAGGGTGGTTTGCATTCATGGTATGTCGCAATTAGATCTTGATAAAGTGTTATTAGTAATATAACCACACAGGGTTGAAATTGTCAAATATGCAGCTGGAAAAGATATATCATATAATAAGATAAACCACCTTATTTGGGCGAGATGAATATGGTGAATGGCGTACAGGAGAGGGTCTTCATGTACAAGCTTAAATTAATCAACAGGCCCCTGGCTGCTGCTAAACCAAAACTCACTGTAATGCAAGGAGCATATTTTTCATCACCTACTTATGTTTACGTTTACGTTTATTTATTTTTATTTTTGTATTTCATTGTATTATATAGCACCACTGTATTATATACCACAACTGTTCTGTTGTTTACTGAGGCTATAATCCTCTATCTTTATACATAAAACCGGTGACAAAATCAAAAAACTGTTAGACAAATACTTGAACGCACTTGTCACTTAGGGTATAATGGCAGATCGAGGTTATTATTACGAATTATACCTAATAAAAAAAAAAAAAAAAAAAAAATAGATTTCTGACAAAAGATTTTTTTTCTTGCTAGGTATTCTGCCAGTAGTTGTGGGCCAGGAGGACTTTGACTTCGCCATAGACCAGGTGATGGAGGTGATCTCTCACCCGACACTGAACCGCCATCTTGTTTACACTCTGATGGACGCGGGACTCGAAACACTCCTCCCAGAGTTGAGTACCACCGAGTTACAGCAGCAACTCCTTCATTAACCTACGTGATGAAAGTAGTTCACGTACGACACCGCATGAGTATGGACCAGAGCAACAGTTCACGTATGGCAACTTATGAGTACCAGAGCGTCAGTTCACGTACAACATGACATGGATATAGAACACGTACCAGAGCTACAGTTCACATACAACACAGCATGAGAGTTGAGTATTGACCAGAGCTACATTTCACGTACGACAACTCATGAGGATAGACCATGTACCGGAGCTACATTTCACATACGACAACTCATGAGCATAGAGTATGGACCAGAGCTACATTTCACGTACGACAACTCATGAGCGTAGAGTATGGACCAGAGCTACATTTCACATACGACAACTCATGAGCGTAGAGTATGGACCAGAGCTACATTTCACATACGACAACTCATGAGCATAGAGTATGGACCAGAGCTACATTTCACATACGACAACTCATGAGCGTAGACTACGTACCGGAGCAACATTTCATGTACGACAACTCATGATGATAGTCCACGTACCAGGATGAAAGTTCACGTACAAGAACTCATGAGGATAGCGTATGTACCAGAGCTACCGTTCACATATGACAACTCATGAGGATAGAGTATGTACTAGAGCGACAGTTCACATAGAACAAGTCATGATGATAGATCATTTATCCTACCCCTCATATAAATCTTCATAGGCTTGACGGTGTAGGATAAAATCTAAACGTCCCTCAATTTCATATAATTGTTTACATGGTATTCATTGTCTTCCGCAACATATATCACTGAATTGGAGGTGATGTCACAAATGTCAGTCAATTAGACAGTGACGGAGGTGAGATAAAATATGAACAACACTCGATCCATAGCCATTGAAAATATGCCATTTATTTCGGTTCGCTACGTAATCTAACTCAGCTGTGCCTCATGAGATTACTCCGCAACCAAAAATCATGGCATTCTGTCAGCGGCTACGGATCTTGATTCAGTTCCTTCTTAATATTGTTCATAGTTACTCCTAAAAGGGAACCTGTATGTCAAAAACTGAATTTCTAAAAAGAAAAACAACCCAAAAGACTCAATATTTTCAACCAAGTCATGGGGATAGCGAATATACCAGAAACCTAAACCCACCTGCTACTAGTAGCGGAATAGAACTAGAATTTAAGACAAGTATCAACCTTAGGTATCAGAGTCCAATATATTATTCATTGCTCTCAAGGGAACAACTCTTATAGCTTCCGTTTAAGGTGTATAATCAAGGAAGTCAGGGTAATGAAGTAAAATGAAAGCATAATCCCGTACAAAGTCCTTCTAACCTGATTCATGTTAGAAAATGGCTGTAAGGATGGAATATTATCAGGATAAGTATCTAGCATACAGTATATCTATGGGGAGCGGTCATTAAGTCCTTGTGGACTGGTCATTAGGGGGGGGGGCGGTGGGCAAATTTATATTGTTTTTAATGGAGAGTTTTCATCAGCCCACTGCCCGGGCTAATGGCTTGTGGTTTCGAATCTATACTGAGATCTCGTCAGGTGTTTGTCTCATGACGCTCGTTCGAAATCAGAACCTACTTTATATATGAAAAAAAAGAGAAAAAAATCATATGTATGTAATACCATGCTTTTACAGGACGTTTTATAACATCTTTTAACATACGCTTGCAGAATGTTGAAAGGTAATACAGGGATGCAGTCATCTCTTTTCGATGATCCCGCTGGAAACTTCCGGTTTCAAAATACCCTCCAAATTATGCAAATTCCCCTAACGTTGGATCAGTCCGCCATCTTGCTGGTGGCCACAAAGCACTGTCAGAGTGTAAAAACCATGAAAAACTATACAAATTGACTTTCCTTTGTGGAAAAAATACATATAATCATTAAAATAGGATAATTTACATTATCCAGACATGACTTAAACGTGCCAACAAGAACAAAATCGGTTGATTTTGGCAATTTTTTGACATCACGTTTACACTCTAAACTGGGGCCATCACATGATCATTTGATCTGAAATTGCCAGGGAAGTCTGATTTTCTCAAGAGAATTGCTTCAGAAGTATTTTACACATCCTCTCACTTTAAATAGTATGTAAAATAAGCGTCCGAACAGTCCCAGAGGCTTAGCATTGCTAAATTGACAAATAGATGACCGATACCCAAAATTCGCATTTATGATGATCTGCAATATCTACGAGTTGGCCGCATTCCAACCATACCCTGACCTGACCGCGTTGTGCTGCAATATTTAGTTACCCTGCGATTTACCATAATTATCGCCCACCCAATACGCGCATGCGTCTGGCATGTTCTTCCGTTCAGCTAGCAAAGACTGTTGGAAGTACCCTAGCCTCTAGATATACGAAAACTACTTCTAGAAAAGACTTGATGTGACGCAATATGCTAACGTTAATGACGGAAATGTGTGAAATAGATACATAAATATGACGTTGCAGGAAGTTGAGCTCCAGATCTGTGCTAGGAGAGTACGTCAAGCGGCAATGAATTTTTCACTCTCCAATCGTGGACTTTAACACTGCATATGCTCGCGCATGTGTACCAGATACTAGTGGGCGATAATTACAGTATATCGCAGGGTAACAAAATATTGCATCACACCGGTGGTACCTGTAACACTAACAGGCAGCAGTAAGGGAGCGTTCATTAATTATCGCCCAGGGGGGGCACAGTTTTTCTAACACCGATCGGTCAAAAAAAAGTTGGCCCCCCCCATGGGAATACCAAAAAAAAGTTGGCCCCCCCCATGGGAATACCAAAAAAAAGTTGGCCCCCACCATGGGAATACCAAAAAAAAGTTGGCCCCCCCCCCCTTGGAATGCCAAAAAAAAACATTGCCCCCCCCCCCCCCCATCGGAATAGGGTAAAAGCACAGAGGAGGCTTAATTGATGTGGCATTTTTTCCATAAGGCTTTCCTTCTTTGCTTTAGAACAAACCCAGCTACAGTCAGTCATTTGTCAAAATTTTGACCAATCTCAGTAGCTAAGTGATAGGGGTGTTCACCTTAAGCATGGTAGGTCATGGCTTCAAACCCTGGTTGAGTTATACCAATTACTTACACAGTACCTACTGCTCATTTGGCTTGACGCCTGCCATTAGAATGAGGAGTAAGGGGCTAGTGCCCGAGTGGGAGAATGGCTGTACCACCAAATTTGGTGATGGTATGCACAATATTCACTTCATAAAAATTGCTCAAAAAAGAAAATAAATGAAACAAGTAGCAATTGAACAACTGTTGTTGACGGAACAGCACTGATGCAAAAAAGATGGGGGAGTCTTGAGCAGGACTGGAACACACACCATGTGGAGGCCAGTTTCAATGTCAGTCATTGCCATCTGGAGTCAACTCTGTTGGAGAGGTGCTCGCAGTTGCACCACTGGCAGCCAATAGCAGATAATGTCAGCCCTTAGGTATTCCTTGACCAGTTTTACAGGAGAGTCCTTGGAGAGCCTATATATGAGAGGTTTCTGTGTCCTGCTTTTAACATATGAACTTGAATCATGTACCTGATTTGAATTATAAGATTCTGTAAGAATCATATACATGATTTAAATTGTAAGATTCTGCTACTGTTCTAACCCGAAATCAGTGAATCAACCCCTGCCAAATTGAGGCTGTAGTTGGCAGCTAGCAGTCTTGCTGGAAGCCCCCATCTCTCCTGTACCCATATAATCAATCATAAAGCTTGACTACCGGTACCTAGAACCTAATTCTCAATGAAGTCACTTATTGAGACTTGGTTGTTCACATTCAAATATCCAGCAGCAACTGCTTTCTCGATTTGTGCCATCAATTCATAGTCATCAGGCTCCCTTTGCATTTCATAACATCAATTTTTGTCATTGAACACAAATATGGGAGTTTGCCTCCATGTTTAGCTGAAAACGTCGACCCCACTACAGAATTAGTGGACAATTTTGGCCCCCCCCCCCCCATGGAAATACCCCCAAAAAAGTTGGCCCCCCCCATTGGAATACCAAAAAAAAAGTTGGCCCCCCCCCCCCTGGGAATGCCAAAAAAAAAGTTGGCCCCCCCCCTAAAAACTGTGCCCCCCCCTGGGCCATAATTATTGTACGCTCCCTAAGTATCAACGGACTGCCCAGACTTACCAGTTTTTTAAATTTCCGGAGTGTAAACCTGTATACAAATGTTACACAGCTCTGAGGGTGTTTTACTACGAGTCCTGACACTGTCCAGACATTTTCCCCTCTAGATTTTATATCTGATCTTTTTTTCTTCTAAAAACGACTTGCCTCCCTGAAAATAAGGGGTAGACTTTGTAGGTAATCTGTGCAGTGTTACATAACGTTTTGTAGTCCCTCCACTTTCGAAACAGATTTCATAGCAGAGATAACAGAAATTTTGGATTACTAGTCAGACTTTTAGGAGGGCCTGCTTTTTTTATACAGTATCTGAAGGGACCAACATTTTATTTTCTGTGAGGCGTATGAGAGAAGCCAGAAACATCGTGCCAAACAAATGCAATACGGATTATTCACTGGTGATAGAAATCATTGGTACATATTTTCCTTAGTGCTAATAGGTAACACCCAGGAATTTTTATAAATAGAGATGCCAGTTTTCTGTTTATTTCTGGGGTGTTCTAGTGTACTAAATCTTGATCGTACTAGAGATGAATTTTTTTTTTTTTTTTTTTAGAGATGAATAGTGGATTTGAAGAGGATTCGGATATTTTCCGGGATGTTTTTTTCTAGAGCTCTCAGGCATTTCTGGAATATAAACTCGGCTAGATATACACACTGTCGTAATGCAGATGTGCTAGATATTTATAATCAATTCATACTCATTCCACTCTGTAGCTATATCTTACTTCATGTTACAGGCTTAACAAAATACCTTTGTGCTTGGAAATCCCACTTAGGATGTTGATATGTGTTTATCATGATATGCATATTTAGGAAATGCAAAGGAAATATAAAATAGTGAAATCTATTAAGTATAGATGGAAAGTTGAAATAAGAAATTTAGCCTTATTACTTTGAGTTTGATCCTTGTAAATAGATAAATACCCACCGCATACCATATAGCTTACCATATAGTCTAAGGCTTGATTCCATTTTTCTGAATTTGGTGCCGATCACCACTCAGGCTCTAATCGGGGGGCTGTTTTAGCCCTGATCCGAATAGGGACCGAACATGACATGAGCAGGATCGGGACATGATTCAGGTAGATGGAATCAAGCTTTTATTTAGTTTGTATGTTTTTACGGGGCCTAGTGTCGAGCTCCTTCCCCACCACGTAGCTTATAGCTTTATTTAGTTTGTAACTTTATCCCGCCCCGGTATTAGGCTTAACGTTAGGAACTCGCACTCTACGGCCATGAAGGTAGTGTACCCAATACTCAATGGCTGATTGGGTGAGTTATTTTATTGATTAATAATGTTTCTGATCATGTATACGGGGTGAGATAAAATCAGAAACCCACTTGATGTAAATAACTTGGTCTTCACTCCACCTCGTCTGACCGTCACATAATTGACTCAGCGTCGCTTTGTGAATTACTCCGCGGTCCAACTCGGTGGATTATGGGCCAAGTTATTTCCATCTCATGAGTTCCTACTAATTACGTGTTCACATGAATTTAGTCCGTCCATGTTCTTCTTATGGCAATCTAATTTTGATGATTTGAGTTGAAACAATTGTCAAAACACATTATTTGTAGAATTGGTTATTTTTTGTTTATGTAAGTTCCACATTTAGCACCTTATCAGTTATTGGACTGGTTAAAACAACATTTTATTTGCTAACAGTAAAAAAATTCAAGTATTTTACGATTTATATTTGATATTTTCAAGAATATCAGTTTGCGATCGGTAGATAGCATAGATACATATTTGAAGTTTTCCATGACTCATAGCTGCATGATAACGAATAATATCTGTGATTAAACAGTCATTTAGTAAGATGATATTATGGCCAGAGATGGAAGCCTTTATCTTTTAGTTTGTTCTAAAAAGGATATCAATCATGAATTGAGAGTGACATGAATAGATTTCGAAGCCTGATCTACGTGGAAATTCCTTTCAGTCAAATTTCGAATCTTTTTATTCATTTACCTCAAATCTGCATCAGATGTACATATTGCAGTTGTATATATGACTTTGTTGATTCCCTGTTAAAAGATCTCATTGTTCATCCTATGTATACATGTACATGCATTGTTTTGATCAAGACTGCGATTCTAAATGATATCTTATGGTTTATCCTACCCTGATAAAAAAACGCCATAGGCTTAACATGGGATTTGTTTATGTCACGGGTGTGACATAAAGTGTTGTTTATGTCACTACTTTCTAATACTGATAAAATGTGGAAACGGGGTAGGATAAAATCTAGACGCCACTCGTTTGAGTTTTAGTTTTCTTATGTCACTCATTTTGTTGGCTCCGTAATGTCACTCGCCTTCGACTCGTGAAATTACGGAGCCAACAAAATGCGTAAACTAAATAAACTCTGACTCCAACTCATGACGTCTCTTGATATTATTACTAGTAAATATGCAATCATTGTATATAGCTATATTTGGTATTATGCCTATGGAGTTTAGAAATGCCTAAACCTAGTCCGCCAAGGAAAATTTGATCATATATAAGGTATTATGACGGAATGAGAAGTAGTCCATATGAAAACCTAAAAGTTGCTCGAAATGAAAGGGAAAACAATCTAGAATGAAGTAAAACAAAATTGTCCTACAGAGAGCTACACACTATTTCACAGGAACGAAAAAAATGACGCCAAACAATCATGAAGATATTATATTCCCGATGATCTGTTAAAGTTGCATAAGAAAACAAATCATCCTTGATTTGGATACGTTTATAAAAATCCAGACAGCAATAATCATACACGAGACTATAGCTGAAGACTTCTATGCAGGCAAATATTGTCGCCCATTTTGAGATAGGACAGAAATATCACATAAACTTGTGTTTTCTTGTCTCTAATATTGCCAGGGATGCCATTTTTCAATGTTTCCATTGAAATTCATGTTTTCATTTTCATGATAAAAAATCATTTTTCCTCGCGCAATATTGGCATACTAACTGCTAAATTACCCAATTCAGCCAAAGCCCAGGATCTCCACTGAACCTCCCCACTGACCCATGTAAAAACGTGCGCCTATTGCTTTGGTTCCCCACTGAAACGCGTATAACGTGTATGGCAATGGAGAATATTTCAAATTTTTTTCAGGCACCAAATGGCATCCCTGTATTGCATGAACATGTACTTATTATATAAAACAGTCGTCATGATCATTAGTATGTTGGCTTGATTAAATATTTTAAAAGATGACTGATTTGATAAGAAATGTCTTGGGTTCGTTGAACATCCCTGACTTTATGAGATAAAGAATTTACTTTAGTTTATGTGCAATTGACTTACTTTGAAAATGTATATACATCGAGATTTTATACTTACAGTGTGTATCAGTGTATAGAACTTGTGTATTTTATCTATAGTAGAACCCGCTGATAGGGGGTCT
The DNA here is from genome assembly GCA_950022655.1 of Alentia gelatinosa. Classification (NCBI taxonomy): domain Eukaryota; kingdom Metazoa; phylum Annelida; class Polychaeta; order Phyllodocida; family Polynoidae; genus Alentia; species Alentia gelatinosa. The sequence continues at coordinate 45,182,696 of OX465591.1, forward strand.
TCCACCAAGCTGACTGCTCAACCACAAATGAGCATCATACGGCTGCCGCAAGGTCACCGTCTGTCAGCACCTGGAGGGTGGTTTTGGCCCAGTAGATTCAGGTCAAATATAGACTGTAGAACCGTCCCAAGGCGCTATTAACACTATGTAAGGAGGTCAGGGTGAAGGTCGTGGTTTGCTCTGAATGCAGTCATTGGCTGCTGGGTCAATCCATGCCTTCTGTATTCCTTATATGGAAGTGAAGGCAGAGGGACAACTCCATGCTGGTGCATGGTAGTAGAACAGGCGACAGTCCATAAAACTTAACAATATAGCCTTTGCCGACTGCCTGCGAACATAGCGTGCAAGGCTACCATGCAACATCAGCCATTGAAAGGGCCTGTGGGTTTGTACACTATAAAGGGCTGGTTCCACAAACACGATGGATTTGCAGTGTTATATATTGGTATATCTTGTTTTATCTCACCCCAGATATTTTTTCTCCATAGACTTAACATTGGAAACTCGTATCTAATACCCATTAGATATTTAGGAAAAATGTCCAATGGGGGATAATGTCACAAATGTTAGCCCATTAGTCAATATTAAGGGTGAGATAAATTCAGAAACCCATTTAAGTTTAGGGTCAGAGCTCGATCCCATCTCATTTGAATCACATAGCAATTCATGCGGCTTCGCCTTGTGAATTACTACGTGATTCAAACTCGATGGGATACGAGCTCAGACCCTTAACTTTCATGGGTTTCCTCTATAATATCTTGCAGTGTCATGATTTGTCTTACCTCCTTTGCTGCGACATGTTGCGCGTGATGGTTTGTGTATTTCTTCACGATGATGTGTGTCTATTTTGGTGCTCCATCACCACAACACCTCACAATCTATTGTTGACATATCGCGGCATACTGCGATCTATCATGACAAGAATGCAGCAAAGGTGCTTAACCCTTTAAGGACGGCTGCCTGGAGCTGAGGTAGTCCCATAAGGACGGGTGCTGGTGGCAGTTTGTCTGGCTAGAGGACGGACACATAATGGTTAAAACTGATAATTCAAGTTTTGAGTCATGCAATATGATACAAGATCATAAATATTTTATTTCTATTGAAAAGAAATATTGATTATGATGTTATATCTATATTCTCTGAAGATTTCATGAATATTGCTTTATTATTTCTTTGTTAAAACAATTTTGTTAATATTGGAACAATGATGCCTCAAGGCATCATGCGTCTTTAGTGCGGTGATGCTTCCAGGCATCATGCGTCTTTAGAGGGTTAGCCAGACCGATGCACCACGGCAAATATGCATGCGATTATTAGAAACCTTGCGAGATTTAACAAGACAACCAAATCGTGACAAATCTCGCTATATAATGTGTGCTGGTGGAAGAGCCCCTTAAAGATGTTTGGCAGATGCCTGATGGCATCGGATTTACAGGCAGCCTGGTGGAAGACCCCCGAAAGGGACATCCATTATAGGGACATACGTGTGTAAGGGGACAATTTTACTCAGAACAAATGGTGTCCCCTAACAACTGTACTTTGTTTTAATAACATAAGAGAAAATTTTGTGCTGTGTCCAAGACTAATTCTTTAAACCACACGGAATTTTAAGGATTAGTCCTGATTTATAGGAGTCAAAGATTGTTTAAAATGTCTAGATTATTAGATTTCAAAAGACTTGCATTCTGCCTCCTGGGACATACTATGTTTGTTTTCTGTGAAAGCCACATATCATTGTACTATAAAGATGCTACAAATACAATGTTATTAAACCTAACCTGAATGCATTTATCTGAGATGTAGCATTCCACAACAGTATTTAAGAGATCGGCAGGATCATATCAGAATGATATTAGAATGATGATATTAGAATAAGGGTTGATATTGATTTATTAACAAGTTCTTGATTATGAAGTAAACGCCTTCTGTCTACAAAAAAAGGAACAAATTGATGACTAACCTGGGACAGCTATGGTTTGTAACTTGGCTCTTTTATTAGTATTTCTAATACTTTATCCTCGGCTTCGCCTCGCACAGTAATACGCGATCTTGCCGTCGTGCGATAAACAACAACACGACTAACTCTTGTTTGGTTTCTTCATTGTATACTCTTATTGATTTGGTATATGTGAATTTTGCTTATAGAGTGTATAAAGTCATTGTATTTCAGGGATGCAAGTATTTAAATAAATTACAGATATCTGAAATTTATCATTTATAATGATCAAAATTCAAAAATGTTTACTAGTGGGAACCACCTGGCAATCCCCATTCAAACTCAGAAAGACAGAAAGGCCACTGACAGGTATCGAAACGTTTTGATTTTTGGATTGCAGTGATTCTAATTAAATAATCTATATACAAATCTCCCACAGCTCTGGGCATGTTTTGCTACGAATCCCAACACTTTACAATTTTTGTCGCTAGATTTTTTTCTTTGACCATGCCTTGCATCCTTGTAAAATAAAGTGAACATGGTAGCCAGAGACAGTATAACTGACATACTGACAGTCTTTGATCTTTGCCACTTCGATTTCATTGTAACAATACTGGTTTTGTTCAATTGAGCTGAGTGTATCACACTTTATCTCACCCCTGGTGCAAGTTTAGCCATAGGAATAACAGACAAATACTCAACGATCACCCCAGTAAAGTGACAATACTACGCCATGTCCGTGGCGGAGTGAATGTGATATGATGTCATGGATTTGCTAAGTAATTTGAATCATTCTGATATTGTGATGCTATTTAGTATCATTGAAAGGGGTGAGATAAATCCAGAACTGCAGTTGAATCATGAAATACACAATATTCCACTCATTTGGATGGGCTGTAATCATCACTCAGCTTTGCCTCGATGATGATTGCGGCACATCCTAACTCATGGAGTATTGAGTATTTGATACGATTCTCAATCCAGTTCTATATAAGCACTGTATGGCCACCACATGGCCACTTTATAATCACCATGTTAATGGCTGTAATAGAAATATATAGGTTGGAGAGTAACAAATGGGTCTCGCTACTGGGTCAAGGCGGCCGCTTATCTAAACCGACCAGGGAGCTGTTTCAAAAGTCGGGAGGGTGCTAAAAGAGAGTACTCACCGCCGAAGCGAGAGCTAGCAATGTCACTTGAAGCATCGCTGTCGAGGTGGAGGCGCCGCTCGCTATTGGGTATTGGTAGCGGTTTTGCTGCCGCTTTGATTCAAAGTGCCGCTCGCTGTTGCGGCCTCTCGAGGGTGGTTGTGGCCCATTAGATTGTAGGTCAACTCTCGACTGCAGAACCTTCCCAAGGCGCTGGAAAATATCATGTAAGGAGGTCAGGGTTAAGGTCGGGTTTGCTGCGAATGCAGTCATTGGCTACTCAGTCTACTGTATTCCTTATATGGAATTAAGGTAATGGGACAACTCCATGGTGTCTCATTTTGAAATGCGAGGTGCCGCTGGCGAGACTTCACTCGACTTTTGAAACAGCTCCCAGAGCTAACTTAGTGTAACTCTGGTTGCCAGTGTAACTATCAGCAAGTTTGGCAGTCATTTGTTGCTGTTGAGATCATGCTCATCCCAGTGGAACATACCCTCTTAATCATCTCAGATTTGATGTTATCTCTATCCAATCATTATCCTCCAGAAAGCCCAGAGAACTGTTGAATTTCAATGCAATGTATATATATATATATAAATAAATATCCTCTGTGCCATGACCTTGAACTGGTTTGATAAACTAAGCTGAGAGTTTGTGATAGTAGTGTAGAAATTACTGATGACCTTGGGTCAGAACAGTTCTGGAGGCCCGAAGGTCTTCTGTGCCTTAGTTCCTTAGGGGTCTACCAGGTGGCAGCAGCCCAGTAGAAGCTGCTTGTTCTTGGCAGGTATAGTTGAATTGTATAGGGTATGTATAATGAAGTGAAATCAAATGATGGGAAATGTGTTAACCAGTTACATCTCTTCTTGTCTTAGGTCTGTTGTTCAACTATGTCGAAACTAGTGTTTGCATGTGTTCTCTGTTCATAAAGAGATGTATGATAAAAAGATACGCGGGTCTCCTGTTATATATGAAAATTTGAGATAAAGGTATGTTTCTATGCAGGAATATTTGAGATATAAGATGTCAAGATATGCAGGTCTCCTATAGGAAGCCAAAGTGAACCCGCTGAAACCACAGATACCCGTTTACAAAACATCATTTCCAGTGGCCAGTAAGAACGAGGCTTAGTGCTAAACTTATGGGGGTTTGAGGCTAGACTTTTGTTTTTGGTCTCATTTGTTACTTTTGAAGTGTAGTTTGCTACTATCGTCTCTGAATAACTCTGTCTTGAGGCTACGATGACAGTTGTTAAGTTTATCAAAAATATGGATCTAAAAGATTGAAGAATGACACATATAATCTCGAACCTACATAGTCAAAGTACTGCGCGCCTATATCCGGTTTCAGCGGGTTCACTTTGGTTCTCTATATATACATATATGTATATATGCTATTAATATATTCAGAATTCATAGGTTAAATGAGACTTAGATTGGTAAAAGGTAATATTTGACCTAAAGAGTACGATTCTACGAGGTCGTCAGATGGAGCAACAGAGATATAGCGGTTGCCGGGTACCAACAATTTCTAACATCCTACCATCCGACAACCTTGTGACATTGTAGACTATAGGTTTTTTTGTTTTTTTTATTGGGTAAAGATTCGTTGGTTACAGTACCTCGCTCTTCCATCTTCCCGTACAACAACCGTATGAGTTCAATGCATTATATTCTTCAGTTTGGGATCAGGTCGTTTGCTATATAGGTAACAACTATTCAACAAAACATAATTACATAGGTTGAATGTGATGAGATGACATATGAATGATGATAATACGTATACATGGATGATAGGTAACAATACAATAAATAGTAACAACAATATATAGGCATACAATTTGTGGACAAATGACATTCACTGCATTTGAGATTCACAGAGATCGTCAATCTAGTTTGTTGATATGTAATGTGCTTACTAAGTTAAGAACATAGCAATCCAAAATTAACATCACGAGGAGTATTTTCCCTACTTTTGTTTTGGTATTGGGGTTTGAGTTACAAGTTATCTGGCTCTGTCAACTATCAATTTTTACCAAAGTAAGTCTCATTTAACCAAGAGAATCTACATCTTTTTTTTTCTTTTCTTTTTTTTTGAGCAAAAACTTTATTCATTCATTTGACATCAAATTACATGTGACTTTCCCTCAATCAACATTTGTTCCTTATCAGAGTCAATGATTCAAATATCTGAGATATACTTTTCTCTGTCAAAAACATAATATGAGTGCTTTGCTCCTTTTTTTTATTTTATGATGAAAACAAAAAAAATTAAAATTAAAAACAACTAATCTTATGTAATGTCTGACTGATCATTTTCTTATTGCCTTAGAGAAGATTGCCACCCTTTTCAGTAGTTCAGGTATAAATTAATCTTTCATGTGACAGTCCATAATCTTTTTATGTCCTTTTATGTCCGATACAGTCATTTCTAGCATCATAAATGAAAAAACCTCAGGGTGCTGAAAAAATCCACAAAAAACCATGATTCACAACATCAAATATAGATTGCTTCAAAAACTATACACAGCATTGTTCATATATCTATCTCCTAGATCTCCTGGATCTGAGATCAACAGTTTTGTTACTTGTTGGTCAGAGGCTAACAGAGAATTTGATACATTACCTTTTGCTCCTTCGGAGAAAGATTTGCAGGCAGTTGGTAGTCTAGGACTCTTTCTCTAACTGGAGAATCATATCCTGGAAGGTGTTGTCATCTTTTAGGTGAGTGACCTTTTGTAGAACCTGGCAAATGTATTACAGGGTTCGTACAGAGCATGGAAAACCTGGAAAGGCCTGGAATTATGCTTTTGGGTTTTCCAGGCCTGGAAAAGCCTGGAATTCTCACAGAGAGCCTGGAAAAACCTGAAAGAGCCTGGAAAATTTAGTTTTGCATAAAAAGAATTTTTTAGGTCTATGAAATTCTAGTCTTTATTTCTTTTACTACGGTACCTAACTGCCCTTGAAACTAAAGTGGCTTGGATTGAATAGCTATAAAAAATCCTTTATTTGACCATGTATAGCAATTTGCTATAAATATATCATGAATTTGAAATTCCACAGGTAGTAAGGAAAATAAAGAAAATTGTAACTAAAGCTGGGGATGAATAAGACATCCTTTTAAAAACAGTGACCAGATGTGCCAGGACAAAAATATTAGAGCCTGGAAAAGCCTGGAAAAAGCCTGGAATTTAATTGGAGTGTCTATGTACGAACCCTGGTATTAGCGTTCCTCCATCTGGCCTTCCTCAGGATTGTTTGCAAAGGTGAGTTGTTGAAGGCGGCTTTAGATGTGGCCGCTTCCCTGGTCCCTTCATGTTTATACGGTACACGGTCATCTCGGCCCCATCGGCATCTCGGACCCCTTTTTGTGCGGTCATCTCGGCCCCCTTGTGGCCGCGTTTCGCACTCACGCTTTCGTGGGTTAAGGATAGGGTTAATGTTAGGGGTAGGGATAGGGTTAGGGTTAGCATTAAGGTTTGGGATAGGGTTAGGGATAGGGTTAAGGTTTGGGATAGGGATAGGGTTAGGGTTAGGTTTAGGGTTAAGGTTTGGGATGGGGTTATCACACATGTATTGTAAGATATGCTTTTGTTTTGTAAGATTCTTTATCGTGGATAATAGACAAATGATATAATACAGCAAAGCTGGGAATCTGTATTTTGGGTAAGTAATCACATTGGAAGACATTCACCGTTTTCGCGCATGAAGGCGTGAAAGCTGTGAAAGCGGGGGGGCTGAGGTGCCGATGGGTCCAAGGTGCCGTGGGGGGCCGAGATGCCAAAGGGGCCGAAACATCCGGGAACCGTTTATACCAGCTTCCGCCATGGTTCAGCACCGTGTTAACATCCCAAGTCTGTTGATACTTTGCTTTAGGAGGCCTGGCATTGACTCTGCCCATCAACAGCCTGGCTACCAATTTGTGGTTTCCCACTGAGGTGCCTTCCACCGTCTCAACATAAGCTGACAGCGCACTCCTGGCATAGGTGAGTTGCTGAGGGGTCCTTTTTTAGAATTCAGATAAATAAAGATATAGGGAGCCGAAGTGAACCCGCTGAAACCAAAGATACCCACCTACAAAACACCATTTCCGGTGGCCAGTAAGAACGAGGCTTAGTGCTAAAGCTATGGGGGTTCGAGGCTAGACTTATGTTTTTGGTCTCGTTTGCTACTTTTGAGGTGGAGTTTATAACTATCGTCTCTGAATAACTTTGTTTCAAAACTACGATGACAGTTGTTAAGTTTATCAAAAATTTGGATCTAAAAGATTGGTGAATGAGACATATAATCTTGAACCTACATAGTCAAAGTACTGAGCGCCTATACCCGGAAATAGTATTTTGTGACCGGCTATCTGTGGTTGCAACGGGTTCACTTTGGCTCCCTATGGAAATCACAGTTGTCAGGGCATTCTTCCTTTGAAGTCTCATCTTTACATCAAGATGTGTATACGGAAGTAAGTGCAAACAATTTTGGACAACAGTACATTACGGTACAGTAGAAAGCAACAGGATAAGGACGTAGTGAACAGACAGGACATACACACATTTTATTACCCACCTATTACGGAGTCTCCATAGGAAATGTATAGGGCACCTGGAAACAGCTACCCAGAGATTCTGGATTGTCAGAATCTCCTGCAGGAGATTCCGGAAAAATAGTCCTGTCCATAAAGAGGTTGAATCATCATGTACTTCGAAATAAGTTTCTTGAATGTTCATTCAATGCTAATTATTTAGAATCAATCATAATAATCTCATTTTCCATCAGAAATCATTGTAATAACACACTTTGCATGCTAAAGGAACAGGTTAATGGCGAACTATATTATTGGTGTAAGTCTACACCGAATTACTGCCACGCTGTACAGTGCTGTGGTGTCTGGAACTAGATGTATTGCAGAAACTTTTTAATTGCAATAGACTGTTATTAATCTTGTAGGTGGGTAATAAATACAATAACGACTGGTTTTGTATACAAGTGACTGTAATCTCCTCGTAGTTGACGATGTAATATCCTTGCTAATCGCTCGGATATTACTACGTGTCAACTACTCTGAGGTTAAGGCCACTCATAAACAAAACCAGTCATTATTGTGTATATAAACCCATTATACATTCCATAACTCTGGTCTTTGTAATAAGAAATCCTTAAGATATATGAGATTGTTAGCCCCTATTACACCTGATGATTATCTGCCCAAAAGTGTCAAATAGTCAGTGGGTGGTGCTAGATGCCATATTCAGCCGAAATAATCAGGTAGAAATGTGGCAATAGGCATGGGTTTCCTGGCAGAAACCTGTCCTCATTGATCATAAACAGGGAACTCATCCAAGTGTAACAGCACTCTCTGCTGTTACACTTAACCACTTGTAGCATACACATGTACTGACTTTCCTTGATCGGGACATTCTCTTATATTTGGCTGCCTTTTTGATTAGGTGTTTGACTCTTTTAGTGGATTTGTGTATGCAGCCTGAACAGGATATCCATCCATAACTGCATATCATCATACTTTTCCCAACACCTTTCCAGCATGGGCAAAGTTGCCTCTAAAGTCTTGGAACGTTGCCTCCGAAGTCTTGGAATTAGGTGTGACAGAACTCTGGACACCCCACTGTGATCTTTAGGCTGTGTCACACTTTTCAATCTACCCCCCCCTCCCCTACGTGTGACAAAATTTTTGGATGACTCCTAATGTTAACTCCCTATATGTAATACTGTTAACATGACACACCTACTGTAAACCATAGTCAAGCAGCGTTGTTTTCACTTTACGCTAGATGGCGCGAGTGCCGATCCCTGCTGCGCTGTAAAGCCGGCAGACCCGTGTATGCAAATACTACGGGGCCGCCCGTATTACGTAACTCAGTCAGTATATAAGACTGAGTCTGCAGCGGGTTGACAGGACTTCTTGAGGTGCCTCTCAGTCGAGTGAATGCCTGGAGCCTCAATAGTTGGTACGGTTGCTTTGGAACCTTTCAACGGTGAAGAGACCAGAATCTCTTCCCGCGCTAGTTGGTGCCCCGTAGCACCAACCTACTGTATTCTTTTTACTGAATAAAACCTTGGTATATCGAAATAGTCCGGAGTCTGGTTTTGTGTCCACCGGTAGTGATAGGTTGTAGATCCCGCATCTCCCTGCCCTTTCCAGTGGTTCATTTCAAACCCACCCGTGCTGGAGGGGTTAGCACCGGGTAGCGACTGAGTCTCAAGCCAGTTTACAGTATCTTCCATGTACGGATATCTCGTTGTTATTTACCCAGAATCTGAATTATCATCTCAAATCACTTAATTAAAGTATATGTACGAGGTTATGGTGAGTCTCTCTATAAATGTCTTTGAAGGATGTACCTGTGAGTTATTTCTCGACATTGTCACACAAAAGATTGTGTTAAATACTAATGCTGGGTAGGCCTAGATGATGAAAACCAGCTATAAACAAGCTGACGTCATAAAGGCCCCTTTTGTAACTGTCATTTTGCCTCTGATGGGTATATGTATTTCTCAAAATGTACAAACAAAGAAAGACAAAAATAAAACAACCACTCATGTATGATCTCTATGTGGTATTTATAGGAACAGGGCGTTGTGACATGCCTCTCTCTCATTTTCTGTGTATATGGAGACAAAGGAACAAATGCTGCCATAATAATCCACCCTCATCCTGCCTTAATTCCCATATTTCACACAATCACACATAACACTTCCAGATGCAGTCTACCACTAGGTTGGCCAAAGAGGTAAGTGCATGTTGTACTATAATATTTTACAGGTGAGACTTTAGGTGAGAGATCATGAAAATATATATATAACATTTAATGAATAGTTGATTATACAGAACAGCTTCAAATACTTTAGGATACCAAACTAAATATTCAACACTAGTCATAACTCATCAGACGTTCCAAAATGGCGGATACTTCCTGTTAATCAAGGTCAACAGTCCAAGACCTGATCAGAACTATAGGCAAAGAACGAAACTACAAGAAGAGCAACTCCTATGCTATGACATGTCATTGCATGGACAGTGGCGCCGCAGAATGGTTGACCTGTAACAACTAAAATCCAGAGTATAATTGACTATGTGGGACTTGCTGAAAGTGCATGATATTGAAGTGTATCGCATGTCCTGATACTTCAGGACACAGAAAACAATACTAAACGTGAAATACTTATCTGTATTTAATTTTGATAGCCTTAGGTTTTTCAATCATTATGCTTGACTGCAGAACATGCGTAAAAAGGGTTTGCTCTGGTGGCCAGTGTATCAGAGGCAAAGATATAATCTTGTAGCAGGATCTATCATATTTACTGATATATTATGCCTACTTGCTACACAATTACAATTAGACATATAGACAAGCTTAACATTGTTTTATTGCAACTATTTTATATGTGAAACAAATATTCATATTCTAAACCAGGTTAGAGGTTCTATATAGTGTGGCATTCTATCATGTGCCATTTGTGAGGGTAGGTAAATATACTTCTGTCATATTTTGTAGAGAATGTTCTTCATCTTGTGGAAAATCTTTTTGAAAAGGAATATTTGTGATATTCATTTCCGAAAATTCAGCATCATAACTATAGTGATACCTTTAATATTCAGCATATCAGGAAAGTCTGGTATCCTTAAGCACCCTAAAATATTAGTTTCTACAGGCCAACTACTGTGAGGCGTCACTGTCCAGTCTGATAACTGGAAGTCCCATGGAATTGCGCTTCTTGGTCGTATAGTTCTTTGCTATAGGGTAAATGTGAATGCTACACTTTGTTTAGGAGCTTACACTAGATGGTTATATCAACAAACCAAACAGTGAAAACAGGTTTCCTGCTATATTTTTCTTTTCTGTAAATTCTTTATTGGTTTATAAATTCCTGGTAGGGCCTAGAGCATTCATTGTTGTTCATTTCATCCACTTTTTAAATTTTCTTTATTACAATCCAAATACTGTCATACAGATCTTCCATTTGGAGTTGGGTGTTGTTTAGGTGCAAACAACGGTTTAGTCTCATATATAATAATATATACACTTTAATCATCTTGTTGAGAAATTCCTTGATTACATTTGGTTTACAACCAATGAAACATATTAACTGCATCATAGGTTTTTAATTTTTTTCAAAGAATTTCTTTATTGGCAGTAAATCATATACAATAATCAAATCTTTGTTCCTATTATAGTTTTATGATGCCAATAAAGCGGCCATGGCATCAGTTGCTATCATGGCATCTGGTTTTCATTGCCAGGCCTCACACAGTCGTACAAAAAGATGGATGAAACATATATGGCGTATAATTAATACATATCCATATAGTTACGTAGATACAACAATCTCACATGTAGTCCTAATTTTTATAAAGTAAGGTGAGTAGTCAGGTATGAAGAATGCTAATACAGTTGTGGTATAGTTTCAGATAACAGTTTTTTGGTAATACTCTTAAAATACTTGAAAGTTGGAATGTAGTAAGTCTCATTTAACCAAGAGAATCTACATCTCTTTTTTTTTCTTTTTTTTTTGAGCAAAAACTTTATTCATTCATTTGACATCAAATTACATGTGACTTTCCCTCAATCAACATTTGTTCCTTATCCGAGTCAATGATTCAAATATCTGAGATATACTTTTCTCTGTCAAAAACATAACATGAGTGCTTTGCTCCTTTTTTTTATTTTATGATGAAAACAAAAAAAATTAAAATTAAAAACAACTAATCCTATGTAATGTCTGACTGATCATTTTCTTATTGCCTTAGAGAAGATTGCCACCCTTTTCAGTAGTTCAGGTATAAATTAATCTTTCATGTGACAGTCCATAATCTTTTTATGTCGTTTTATGTCCGATACAGTCATTTCTAGCATCATAAATGAAAAAACCTCAGGGTGCTGAAAAAATCCACAAAAAACCATGATTCACAACATCAAATATAGATTGCTTCAAAAACTATACACAGCATTGTTCATATATCTATCTCCTAGATCTCCTGGATCTGAGATCAACAGTTTTGTTACTTGTTGGTCAGAGGCTAACAGAGAATTTGATACATTACCTTTTGCTCCTTCAGAGAAAGATTTGCAGGCAGTTGGTAGACTAGGACTCTTTCTCTAACTGGAGAATCATATCCTGGAAGGTGTTGTCATCTTTTAGGTGAGTGACCTTTTGTAGAACCTAGTTTTGCATAAAAAGAATTTATAGGTCTATGAAATTCTAGTCTTTATTAGATTTCTTTTACTACGGTACCTAACTGCCCTTGAAACTAAAGTGACTTGGATTGAATAGCTAAAAAAATCCTTTATTTGACCATGTATAGCAATTTGCTATTAATATATCATGAATTTGAAATTCCACAGGTAGTAAGGTAAATAAAGAAAATTGTAACTAAAGCTGGGGATGAATAAGACATCCTTTTAAAAACAGTGACCAGATGTGCCAGGACAAAAATATTAGAGCCTGGAAAAGCCTGGAAAAAGCCTGGAATTTAATTGGGGTGTCTATGTACGAACCCTGGTATAAGCGTTCCTCCATCTGGCCTTCCTCAGGATTGTTTGCAAAGGTGAGTTGTTGAAGGCGGCTTTAGATGTGGCCGCTTCCCTGGTCCCTTCATGTTTATACGGTACACGGTCATCTCGGCCCCATCGGCATCTCGGACCCCTTTTTGTGCGGTCATCTCGGCCCCCTCGCGGCTGCGTTTCGCACTCACACTTTCGTGGGTTAAGGATAGGGTTTATGTTAGGGTTAGGGATAGGGTTAGGGTTAGCATTAAGGTTTGGGATAGGGTTAGGGTTAGGGTTAGGGTTAAGGTTTGGGATAGGGTTAGGGTTAGGGTTAGGGATAGGGTTAGGGTTAGGTTTAGGGTTAAGGTTTGGGATGGGGTTATCACACATGTATTGTAAGATATGCTTTTGTTTTGTAAGATTCTTTATTGTGGATAATAGACAAATGATATAATACAGCAAAGCTGGGAATCTGTATTTTGGGTAAGTAATCACATTGGAAGACATTCACCGTTTTCGCGCATGAAGGCGTGAAAGCTGTGAAAGCAGGGGGGCTGAGCTGCCGATGGGTCCGAGGTGCAGTGGGGGTCCGAGATGCCAAAGGGGCCGAAACATCCGGGAACCGTTTATACCAGCTTCCGCCATGGTTCAGCACCGTGTTAACATCCCAAGTCTGTTGATACTTTGCTTTAGGAGGCCTGGCATTGACTCTGCCCATCAACAGCCTGGCTACCAATTTGTGGTTTCCCACTGAGGTGCCTTCCACCGTCTCAACATAAGCTGACAGCGCACTCCTGGCATAGGTGAGTCGCTGAGGGGTCCTTTTTTAGAATTCAGGTAAATAAAGATATAGGGAGCAAAAGTGAACCCGCTGAAACCACAGATACCCACCTACAAAACACCATTTCCGGTGGCCAGTAAGAACGAGGCTTAGTGCTAAAGCTATGGGGGTTCGAGGCTAGACTTATGTTTTTGGTCTCGTTTGCTACTTTTGAGGTGGAGTTTATAACTATCGTCTCTGAATAACTTTGTTTCAAAACTACGATAACAGTTGTTAAGTTTATCAAAAATTTGGATCTAAAAGATTGGTGAATGAGACATATAATCTTGAACCTACATAGTCAAAGTACTGAGCGCCAATACCCGGAAATAGTATTTTGTGACCGGCTATCTGTGGTTGCAACGGGTTCACTTTGGCTCCCTATGGAAATCACAGTTGTCAGGGCATTCTTCCTTTGAAGTCTCCTCTTTACATCAAGATGTGTATACGGAAGTAAGTGCAAATAATTTTGGACAACAGTACATTACGGTACAGTAGAAAGCAACAGGATAAGGACGTAGTGAACAGACAGGACATACACACATTTTATTACCCACCTATTACGGAGTCTCCATAGGAAATGTATAGGGCACCTGGAAACAGCTACCCAGAGATTCTGGATTGTCAGAATCTCCTGCAGGAGATTCCGGAAAAATAGTGCTGTCCATAAAGAGGTTGAATCATCATGTACTTCGAAATAAGTTTCTTGAATGTTCATTCAATGCTAATTATTTAGAATCAATCATAATAATCTCCTTTTCCATCAGAAATCATTGTAATAACACACTTTGCATGCTAAAGGAACAGGTTAATGGCGAACTATATTATTGGTGTAAGTCTACACCGAATTACTGCCACGCTGTCCAGTGCTGTGGTGTCTGGAACTAGATGTATTGCAGAAACTTTTTAATTGCAATAGACTGTTATTCATCTTGTAGGTGGGTAATAAATACAATAACGACTGGTTTTGTATACAAGTGACTGTAATCTCCTCGTAGTTGACGATGTAATATCCTTGCTAATCGCTCGGATATTACTACGTGTCAACTACTCTGAGGTTAAGGCCACTCATAAACAAAACCAGTCATTATTGTGTATATAAACCCATTATACATTCCATAACTCTGGTCTTTGTAATAAGAAATCCTTAAGATATATGAGATTGTTAGCCCCTATTACACCTTATGATTATCTGCCCAAAAGTGTCAAATAGTCGGTGGGTGGTGCTAGATGCCATAATCAGCCGAAATAATCAGGTAGAAATGTGGCAATAGGCATGGGTTTCCTGGCAGAAACCTGTCCTCATTGATCATAAACAGGGAACTCATCCAAGTGTAACAGCACTCTCTGCTGTTACACTTAACCACTTGTAGCATACACATGTACTGACTTTCCTTGATCGGGACATTCTCTTATATTTGGCTGCCTTTTTGATTAGGTGTTTGACTTTTTTAGTGGATTTGTGTATGCAGCCTGAATAGGATATCCATCCATAACTGCATATCATCATACTTTTCCCAACACCTTTCCAGCATGGGCAAAGTTGCCTCTAAAGTCTTGGAACGTTGCCTCCGAAGTCTTGGAATTAGGTGTGACAGAACTCTGGACACCCCACTGTGATCTTTAGGCTGTGTCACACTTTTCAATCTACCCCCCCCCCTCCCCTACGTGTGACAAAATTTTTGGATGACTCCTAATGTTAACTCCCTATATGTAATACTGTTAACATGACACACCTACTGTAAACCATAATTAATACATATCCATATAGTTACGTAGATACAAAATCTCACATGTAGTCCTAAGTTTTATAAGGTAAGGTGAGTAGTCAGGTATGAAGAATGCTAATACAGTTGTGGTATAGTTTCAGATAACAGTTTTTTGGTAATACTCTTAAAATACTTGAAAGTTGGAATGTTTCTTACAAGGGGTAAAAGTTCGTATCCTCCATGGTATTCAATCGACTTGGTATAAGCTACACAGTTAGGTCGATTTACAAGTAACACTGGTGCATCATAGGCCCTAGTTACCAACTTCTGTTTAACTAGATATTTAAGATTTTGCGCCCGTTTAAACATGAAGTTCTTTAGGTGCGTGTCTCTTCCTATGTGGGATGCAGCGACCTAGAACTGTAAGGATGCAAACTCCATATCCCTGGCTTCTGGCAGGTTGATGGTGTTGCCCTTTAGTGTGATAACTGCAAATTTTGAATATATTACATTGTCCAGAAAAAAATTTAAAATGATGAGTGGAAAACATAGCATGATTGTATCAGCTCACACTGTTGGATAAATAGCTCAAAGATAAGATGAGTGAAAGATGAACATTATGTGAGATGGGACTAATCATATTTTTATTTCATGCCTCTATATGATTTGTACATCAATATAAACTCTTATACAGAGTGGATTTTCTCTCTCTGAGGACAGAGGCTGAGGACAAAGTACTTACCCGATATGTCTACTTCTATCAAAATCCGACGGGCCACACTTAAAGACAGGCAGAGTGTACTGGACATCAGTCACAACATCAGTGATGGTATGGATTATCTGCCAGCGTTGTACACTATCCTGCTCCAAGACCCAAGCTTCACGGGCTACGTGGCAGAAGTGGACAAGAAAATTGTAAGTCATGCTGGTCGATTTTGAGCTTGTGTTTATACCATATGACATTCATGTAAGGTATTGTTAGTATGTAATGTTTTAAGTATGCCTGATTAAGTATTATTGATAAATGTTCATGTTATGGTCATGTATTGATGGATAAGCATTTGCTATTGATTTCTGGGTTAAATCTCATTCTTTGATTATTTATACAAGGCAAATTACCATACCCAAATCACACTTCTTTATCACCATAATTAGAGAAAAAATTTCCAACCAGGAATTGCCTATTTCACAAATTGAAAATATTCCAACTTGAAACGCAGTTTCGATGATTATCTGTTTCTCATAATATTTCTCTCAGTCTTAAAATGCATCCAGATTCTTACTGAATCGCACAAAGATATACCCAAACTTCAACCTCACACCTATTGCTACCTTCCTACTTTAACTGTCTATTATGTAAAGTTTATTTTCAGTGTCCTCCTGCATTAATTAAAAATTATGAAACAGTTGATCAACTAATAACTACTATACGCAATATTGTGGCGAGAACAGAATGTTGGCATGCCTGTTTCAGCAAGTGTTCCATAAATCTGGCACTAGCCCAGGCCAGGGGTTTACATGACAGGCTTGGCATCTGTGAGCTCTGCACTCTCATTGGCTGTTGTACCAATAGCCAATAGGGGATGACCAAATTGTTCTGGTCTTTTGCACATGTCAGAAGGCCGCTCATGACATTCAAAACATGGCAGCCATACTGTAAACATAAGGGAGGAAGTGACTAACTAAAATGGTGACTGTTGCAATTCAGTCAATTTGTTTACTAATAATTAGGGGTAATATACTTTTTTCTCATAGAAAACAAAATTACTTGGCCACGATAGGGATGTGTAGACCAAACTTGATCGATACATCCTGTCTAAGGATGGCTGCTGCTCCAGTGCAGGTCAATCTCTTCAGCCCTTCCCAGTCTCTGCCCTGTCTCACCTATATTATGTAACTTATATTTAGCCAGGACTGTGATTTGCTCTTTGAGGTTACCCTTCGAGCTGCTGTTCCCATTTTCCTGATTACATTCCATCAATGCTTTACACTGGCCGCCAGAGCTACACTACAGTAGCTCTGGATGAGTTAATTCCGTGGCCGCCTTGACCCACTAGCTGTAGGTGTTTGACACTCTCCTTGCAGATCTTTCATCTTTTTTTTATTTTTATTTTTTTTATTTAATTTTATTCACATCTTTCAAACGAGAAAGCTCTTCCCGTGAATACATGCTTCACTTCTCAAGGTACAGTATCGCAACATAGGAATGAGAGAAAAACTTGAGAAAATGAAATGGTAATTTCAATCAATGGCAATACATTGTATTAGTATATCACATTGTCTGAATAGCAAGTAACATCGTTCACCGTTATAACTTAGTCAACGATTATCTTACATGCAACTCGTCCATATATCTGTCCAGTTCCTTCTTGAATTCCTTTTTAGAGTCCAAGTGTTGTATATATGTTGGTAACTCATCCCAGGCTTTGATGCCTCTATACATTGGCGATTTTTTGTACGAGTTACTTAAGAAACGCTTACAAACAAACTTAACTCTGTCATCTCCCCTTGTACCCCGAACTCGTTGGTCTAACATAGCAGGGTCACATGATAATTTGTGCACGATCGTAAGTAGTTGCTTCCTTCGCCTGTTCTTTAGAGTGGAGATATTATTTAAATTGTGTAGCCGATCTATTGATGTGTGCTGCCCCGATTGCTGTATAATGACCCGTAATGCCCTATTCTGCAATTTCTGCAACTTGTCTATTTCTTTCTGTTGTCCTCCATCAAATAAGTATCCGCAGTACTCCAACACTGGCCGTATTGTTGTCAAGTAGAGTTTTCTGGCTACCTCTTTGGATAAGCATGGTCGTATTTTACTAAGCCTATATATCTTGGAGCTAACATTCCTAGCCGTCCCTTGCAAGTGCTTTTTTAGGTTTAGCTGGCTATCAAGGACTATGCCCAGGTATCTATACGATGCCACATGGGGTAACTCATCGCTACCAAATTGGATTTTTATCGGCGATAGGTATCTTAGCTTTGGCTTGCTTGCAAACCAACATGTCTTTGTTTTGCTGGTATTGATGGTGACTGCATTATGACTGCACCACGTCATGACATGATCAGAGCCTCGTTGGAGTTTGGAGACAGTCTCATTCTCATTATATCCGCTGGCGTAGATGACTAGGTCATCCGCATACTGCAAAGCTCCGCAATCAGGCAAACCATGCACCATGTCATTGACGTATATGTTGAACAGGGTCGGGCCTAGAACTGACCCTTGAGGGACTCCGAAGCCCACATCCACCACCTCAGAGACAATACCATTAAACATCACACTTTGCCTGCGATCAGTCAGGTAGTTGGTCATCCAGAGTAATAAACCATCTGATATCTGGTATTTTTTAGACATTTTTTCTATCAGGATATTACGAGGTACACAATCGAAGGCCTTCTTCGCGTCATAGAAACAGCAAGCAGTCTGCATCCTGTCATCACGGTTACTATATATAGTCTCTACTAGCTGAAATATAGCATCTCCTGTGCCTTTGCCTTTCCTAAAGCCATACTGTTTTTCACTAAATTTACCTTCCATCTCATGATTTAGATAGTCTAGTACGATATGCTCAAGGATTTTCGAAGGTGAGGCCAACAGACTGATGGGGCGCCAATTCTCTACCTTTTTAGTATCACCAGCTTTAGGAATGGGGACGACTAGTCCTATCTTCCATGCATCCGGAACAATCGAGCTGTCTATACTACATTGCAGTAGGTAAGTGAACTCAGGTATTAGAAACAGCAAGCTGTCTTTTATTGCCCTTGCAGAGATATCACATATTCCTGAAGACTTGTGGACCGACAACTCATTGACAAGTTCCTTGACTCTTTTGGTCTCTACGGAATATGTACGATCGCTAGTTATCCGCTCAGATCCAGTCAAGTCTTTTAGGGTTTCATCAATATGGGATTGGTTACATGCTTCGTATAACTTTTGCCCAATACCAGCGAAATATTCATTGATATAAGCTGCACATTTATCTTTTGGAACCTTTTCCCCGTTTTCCATTGTAATCTGGCCAGTGCTAGCATTTTTGTTTTCTTTATATAGTGATCTTATTTTGCGCCAAAAATCTAGGGGTTTAGATTTACACTGTTCTAGCTGGTCTTTGCAGTACTCGTTCTTACACTTATTGAGGTCTCTACCGATCCTGTTACTGAGCTGCCTAGAGCGAACATAATTTTTATGATCGTGGTGATGCTTGAGACCAGATACCAACTCCCTTCTTTCATTTATCAGCGATATCAGTTCATCAGTGATCCATGGATCACGATCTCTCCCAAACTTAAGCTTCCTTATCGGGCAAGCTAGATCAAGGTAGGCAGTTATTTTTTCCAAAAAGTGGTTCCATAACTCATCAGGATTCTGGCAAGACCAGAAGGAGGCCCAATCACAGTTGCTAAGCCAATCATGTAGGCTGTCTACCGAATAGTTTTTGTATGATCTCCCCCAAAATTCATGTTTCACTTTGCATTTTTTCTTTCGCGCGTAAATGGACAGATGGTCACTAATCTGATTATTACATGTACCATGGTCATAAACATATTTGCAGTCGGTATAGATGTGGTCTATGAGTGTACCGCCGTTCTGATTGAATCTGGTCGTCGAATCTATTAACTGTACCAGGTTGTGGTCACTAGCAAACATTAGCAATTCATCTTTATATACACTACCTCTCTCATTGAGATTCACGTTAAGATCACCTAGGATCCACTTTTCTGCTCCCTTGCACCGGGGGTCAAGTATGATCAGGCGTAGTACCGAAAGTGTATCATCAAGGGGCGTATCAGGTTTCCTGTAACAGGTGATAATTACCATACGGCGAGCATTTGGTTTTTCGACAAGCACTGTTAGATATTCGAAGGTGTTAGTTATGCCACTCAAGTCATCGAGTTTCCTTGAGTGGGCACCTAGCTCATTTTTCAGTATGCAGGCAACTCCACCGGCCTTATCGTATAACCTGTCTTCTCGATATATCTTCCTGCCCTCCCATTTGATTAGGCTATTATCTAAGTCAGGCTTAAACCACGTTTCAGAAAAACATAATACATCATCATTTTCATATAAATATTTAACTTCATCCATTTTCTTATACAGACTCCATGCATTTAGATGTCTAAGAGTAACAAACTTCATTTATAATGATGAAATTAGATGAAAAATTTGGTTGGTAAGAGAATTTACAACCCGCGTAGAAAATACTAGGCGGGGTAGAACTGATCAGCGGTCATGTCCGCCAGCTGAACAGCTGAAAAAGAAATTACAATTAGATACAAAGTTATGGTACAATAATAAATAATGATAGTTACAATTCAAGCAAGCAAGCAATAGTGACACGCAACACACATTGAACCCGCCTGCTACTACCCGGTAAGCATGAATAGGACAGGTTCTCATTCATTCACTGAACACAGGCCAGTATTCCTCTAATGAAATCGTAGTTTGCTGTTGATTAGCAAGTAATTCAATGGGTGTTATAAATAAGTAATAAGAGTTTATCCTACTTGGAGCGAAGTGCGTCGTGCAACACGTGTCTATTACCATCCAAGACAGATTCAACCGGCTTCTCAGTGTGTGGTCATAAGGTGAGTATTGATCCACTGGTTGGGTATATTCAATATAAGCTTTCACACAGTCGTTTATCCTATGTGAGGTATACAACAATTACTAGCGGTAAATATGGGCGGTCTGCTGCCGTTACGACCTGCAGTACCTAACCATATCAGTAAACTGCGATTGTATCACACATCCATAAGCATCCTGGTTCACGTATCCAGTAGAGAAAGATCAAGCACAGAACAGTATGAGTGGATGTACTGCTGCCGTTACGACCTGCAGTACTCCATCATAAGGTATATACACAGTTGTATCACACACACATCCTGGTCCACATATCCGAGCGTAGTAAGTGTCTATGCGTCACGATCCTAAGTCATCAAGCTAATATTGATTGCAGCGATAGTGATGGGTACGAACACATTGCCGTTTCGACCTATGTGTTGTACACAATAACTTTATGCAATAGGCGGGTGGACTGCTGCCGTTCCGACCTGCAGTATTCGCCATCACAAGCATTCTTAAGTTCCTTCAACAAGTCGGTGTAATATGGTCACTGCCGTTACGACCTGTGATCATAGTACTAGCTTCGCCGGGGCTGCTGTTTACAGTGTGCTGCACTGCCGTTTCGACCTGTGCTTACTGTTTCCAGTCAACCGTTCTTCCCTCAGCATTGCAGGATACACTCAAGTTGCGGGTGCTCTCACATTTATCCTTCAGGTTTTTGTCAAACGATTTAGTAATGATATTGGCCATTTTGTTGGAGTATTCCCTTTTCAGGTGACAGCCGTCATATAATTTGGTGTACATGATAACACATCTCTGTCGGTCAGCATGCCAGACATGGACTATCTGGTCAAGTCTAGGGGTGATTAATGCACGATCTCTGTTGTGTTGTACAATCACATCATTTACTGGGATTATTATCTGGTTCAGGAGTTCTTGCGATTCATGTTCGGCCGAGTTTGGGGTTGGGTTCTTGTTGTAGACAGCCATCTCCATGCCAAACACAGTAGCAAAAACTATCTTGATATCCGGATTTACTTCCCTAAGGTTTTTCACTGCCTCGTCTAGTTGCCATTTTACTAGCTCTAGCGTCTCTGTGAGGTTTTTGGCACGTAGAGTAACTATGCCATTCTTTTTTTGCGTTAGAGTACAGATCCCTCCACATATGTAGACTAGCTTTACCTGATTTGTGCGTCGCGTTAGAATTATGCTGGCAACGCGGGATAGGGCCACTATGCTGTGTCCGGTTTTGCAGGTAATTCGCCAAATTAGCGAATGGCCGTCAATGTGTTCTGCCGCAGTAGTTATTCTCGAGTCTGCAATTATATATATCGATCCGTCTCTTGACATTGTAGTGCTGGGTGGGTCAGTTACTGAGATAACAGAAGCTCTTGTCTTATAGGGCAGAGTATCTCCCCACATTTGTTTTTGCCCGTGAAGTTGGTCGCCTTCAGCGCATGCTCATAAACGGTGCCAGTACCCCAGTAGGCGTCCCGGGTACATTCGTAAAGCTTCTCTGGGTGAGTGACCAGGAGTGGGCTGTGCAAGTCTGTGTTTTGTTGAAACTTCTCACGAATAACCATTCGCAGGATTTCCTCCCGTTCGTTTATCCAATTGGAGTCATCTGGTACTACGATTTTGTTCCCGAGTTGTTTGATATCATAACTGTTGTTTGTTTCCATGATTTTGTCTGCAGCACGTTGGTCGTCATAATATAGGGCCTTGATGAGCTGGTAAGCTTGTTCAGCACTGGTGAATTTGCAGGTACGAAGGGTGTCTTTGTCGTCAACCTGGCAGTCAAAGTCACATTTGAAGAGATTACTGAGATATGCTGTCGGACCTTGGAAAATATACCCCAGGCCTGTTTTCTGAACGCGTCCAAAGTTTATGTTGTGATTGCCAGTATCACCAATGGGTCTCGTACGGCTGGTATTGGTTCGTGTGGGCTGGTCGGGTTTAACTGCTATATTTGGGTCAGGCGCCCTACTCGGGCCTGCTGCTGGTTCTGTAGGGGCAGTGACTATTTGGGCAGGTGTAGCTGGCGTGTCACGTAGAGGTTCAGCGCTGGCAGCGGGTGGCGCAGGGGTGGTGTCCATATTGTGGTCACTCCCGGTGTTATTGGGTCTTTGGGTCATCACCCCTGGTATAACACGTGTCCTAGTGTCGGTTACTTCACGGGCCTGATAGTTAGGCCGGGTTGCGTTTGGGTCTCGCCTTCTATAGTCCATTGGGAATAAATCAGGTGGTGCAGCATCGATGGTTTCGAGCTCATAGTTCACATTATTAATAGTCAGGGTGTCTTCTTTGATTGAGGCATCTATCCCCCTACGGCGGGCGTAGGCTCTAAGCACTCGCATCACTCCACGTTTCCGTCTACTTTCTGCAGATTCGTCTTGCGTAACATACACTCCTCTCAGCTGACTGCGACCGAGTTTATGTGCATTTGCTATTAGTTTGTTCCTCATACTAAACGATGTAAGACACATCATGATGGGCGGTGGCCGGCTATCATTCCTATTTAGCCTGGTTGGAAATCTTCCTATGTATAATATATCATCTTGGCCCACATCTACTTCAGTTATCTTGCTAATGGCATTTACCAGTTGGTCCAGGTTCTCTCCTTCATTTTGGTGGAAGCCAAAGATTATAACATTGCGCTCCTTCGATGTGTAGTAGAATTTAGAAGTGCTATCCACCTTACCTCCCGACAAGGAAGCGATATTGCTCGCACCTACCTGGTTTTTACTTGGGTCACTAGATAATTTCAGTACATCAACCTGGGCCTGCAACTGTTTTAGATTTTCATCGAATTGCGTTTGTTTTTGTGCCGTTCGAGTGATAAACTCATCAATTAGAGTCATTTTCCTGGTGGTTACGGTCACAAAGGCGTCTAGATTGGCAGTTAGTCGGCCTAAGCCATCATTGAGAGACACTATTTGTGTGTTCGTTTGTGCGTGTAACAAGTTCAGTCCTTTATCAAGATCATCTTTAGTGGTGAGATTCCCGATCTCGGTTCTTGTGGGTAATCGGTTTACTCGATCAAGAAGCGTAACTAGTGTGGGCTGATCAACCTGTGTGTTGCCTACAGCTAATGAGCCATCGGCCACATTGGGATTTTCCGTCTGGTCTAAGTGATCCATTATGCTGTCACTGTCACTGCTAATTGAATCTATGTCAAAGCACTCATCAATACATTCCAGGAAACTTTCAAGACTATCACTGTTTAGGCGAGATCGCTTCACTTTGTTTTTTAGAATGGACAGCTTAGAAATGGGCGGACTTGCTGAGGGTGATCGGCCGCGTTTATTCTCATTTGAGTCAGACATACCTGCGTAACATGCTGGGCGATAATTGGGGTAGGTCCATTGTTCGCTTCAGTTCACCTCCGAGGTCGTGTAGCTCGCGATGTAAAGTCGGAAATCCTCACAATCGCAGGCCGGATATGCCAAACTAAAGATACACACAGATCCACGTTCTTATTTGTTAATCCGTTGCTGCTTCTTAAACAGATACTTTGGCAATTCACTAGGTAATCATTCGCTATGCGCTCCCGGGTAGTGCGGCACGTCTATGCGCTGTGTGACTCCATTGGAAAACCATCTGACCTAGACCTTGCATGAGAGAGTGTCCATTGTCACTCTTGAAGCTATTTTTCCATGTTCATATTTCCTTTTGTGTGTCTTCTGGGTGATATAACCATAAAGGTAGACTATATCATCAATTTGGGAAGCTGTTAATGTTTCTTGATAAGTATTTCTGCTCTCAGAACCCACATGTAAAAAATAAGTCTTGGTCTGAGAGTGAGAATGCCTGGACACACACTGTGTTTAACCATACCAACCTCTTAGTTGGAACAAGGGGGAGACAGAGGTGGCAGCCAATCTATCAATGCTTGGCCACTTTAAGTCAAGGTGTTGTTGCCATTTATATGTGACCATTAGAATATATGAAATGCAAGGCCTTGACAACACTTCTTTCTCTTTCTCTAATGTTAGGTATCGTTTAGTGGCCAGTTCTTGGATGAAGAAAGCAAATTTTGTACTTTTGTTTCAAGTAGGACAAAAGAAGAATACAGACGCCGAGGTAATCAGTAAACACTTCGTTTACTATCAACTGGGAATCAGTTACTTTTACACAGTATCAGGAACTAGAAATATGCATGTAAAATAACTAGATAGATGATGACACAATTTGTCAATGAAGATTTTATGTCCATAAATTGATCACAATACAGTTATATATTATGTTACTAAGCATCATTGCTTGGTCTGTTTGCTTCAATTTATCTAATATCTTGCACTGCACAAAAACTACCATTTTACATATATGTATATGCCTGGTGTATATAGGTATGCTTTTGCATATACAAGGTTGATGTTTTTTCCATCGTGTATACGCCTTATCTATTGGCGTATATATGTGTCCATATTGTGGTCATATATACGTCATATATACACCTGATTCTATTTTATTAACGCCACTTTCCAATAATTCTAATCTCTGCCACTTGGGGATGCCACAGTTGTTTTATATCATTTGCCATTAGTTATCAAAGTCTATGGTATATAAAAAAACAATGTTATATTATCAGTTTTGATTATGAAATCTTTCTAAAACCCTAATAAGTATCATTTCATTAATTACGTATAATAAACCCAGCATTCTCTTGCGTTTTTTACCAATTTTTCATGATTATACTTTCAAAACACCATATTTCTGTATGGTTCCAGATGAATGTGTATATAAGGCACACTGTGTAAGGGTATGGTTATAGACTGGGGTCAGGATCACAGCCACCACAGGCCCCCGCTGCCAACCCCCCCACCCCCCCTGTCGCGACCCTGCCACCAACACCCCTCCTCCCAGCGCCACTTTCTCACCTGCCGCTTTCATTGGTGTCGGGCATCTCAGCTCAGGTCAGCGTCAGGTCCTCTGTGTACGCTGGTTAGTACCAAGTGGGATACACAGGCGAGAACCAGCCTATTTCACTGAGAGGTGGTGGCGGGGCGGGCGGGAGGCGGTTGGTCAGTGTTGGTTCAACCTCTACCAACACCCATGAGTGCAGAGGTGGCGGTGGGTTGCGATTCTTTTTCTTTTTATTTTATCAGTATACAAATACGGCAGACATATATAGCATGTATATGACCGGCATATACATTTCGCACAAAGAATATTCCCTCTCGTATATGCCTGGTGTGAAATACAGCCAAGGCGCGTCCGTATTTAAGAGGAAACAGTGTTGTATATGCTGCATGTGCTGGCATGAAATATGGAGGTAAACATATGAAAACATGTCAATATACATCTGATACATGCATTTGCGCGATGATGTGAATAAACTGGTGGTTTTCGTGCAGTGTTGTTTCATATATAAAACATACTACATTCTCAAGGGACACCATCACTGTAACATGGGCAAAACACAAGAAGACCTCCACATCTTATCAGACAGGACCACTGGAGGTCAATACAAAAAAAACTCAATGTAAAAACAAACCTTTTCAATACATCAATCATCTATCTTATTTCAAACACAGGCATTCGTTCAGAGATACAGAAACACATGACTGCTCTCCTGACAAGGGATGATGAGAAACATGTTGACCTATCGATGATGGCTTCAGAGAAACCCCACATTCACACCATGTCGTACTGGGCTAAGATAAATATCTCACTTATTCTGAGACAAGTAAGTATATACACTTATTATATACCCATGCAGTATATGATAATTACGTACTGCTGCTCCCTGTGCAGTATAAATTGTATACTGCACCCTGTGCAGTACATTAGGGAAACTAGCTAACGTAATTGGGATGGGTAATCCACAGCATGAACCGGTAGAGCGAATAAGGTTGATTTAGGGAAAGAAACAAGGTAAGAGGACCTGTCCCAATTAGGTTAACAAGTTGCACTTGTACTATACACCTCTAAATATTCGTAAATATTCAATAATTTACCAAAATAAGTCGACGTCGCAGCAAATTTCAAACTAGAGAGGTAGTTTGGAAGTCATTTTCTGCTATGAACCTACGCTCGTTCCCCGGTCATTCACTAGCTTGCTTTACCGCAATATTCATAGCCATGAATTTGTAAATAAAATTAAAACTCTTTGCAAACATTAGTCTCATAAAATCATTTGTTAATTTTCTGATTCTTTTGTCCAGATATTGATCATTTATGAGTGTTCAAAGTGTGGTGGTATGGTGCCATGTGTATACCTCAACTACCACTTGCATAGCAGAGGCTGGTATATGGAGTATTTTTAGGCATAGGTGAATAGTACACTGTTATACTGAACACGTTGAAACATTAGCAGTGTGTAGGTTTTCTTGTAGACATGCCTTCTATGCCAATATGTGTTCAGATTTATGTGAATTTTGGGTATATAATAAATACATAATGACCTACCATGCTTGTACATGCAACAAAACTCAATGGGAATTGATTTTATTTACAGAACTTGGCCTGGGACCTCGTTTCATAAAAACAACAATTCCCCATCTCGTTTTGTAGCATGTACAGCATGGTCAGGTTGTTCTATATATATGTGTGTAACCCTATTGACTCATATTTAATTTCCCTTTTCAAATGTTCAGATCCGTGTTCTGTAAGACATAACCTGAATAAACGAGGACATTACCCTCAGGAGCAGTCTTTTCTTATGAACATATGAATAAGATATGAATAAATACACAGTAGAACCCTGCCTAACGGACACCCTGTGTAAGTGGACTCCTCACATTAACGGACACCTATGCTCAGAACGGATCCCTCTATCATATGTTTAATTCAACCCCACGTAAGCATACATGCCACATAAGCAGACACTTTGGCCCTGAATTGAGGGTGTCCGCTTATGCTGGGTTCTCCTGTACTCCCAATATTTCATACATCTGTCACCTCATTAAAATGCAAATGTTTAGATGCAAAACAGGAATTTAAAAATTATATTTATCATTTTGTAATGTTTCGGTTTCTACATTCCTATTGTGACCAATCAAGGTCTAATTTCTGTCATGTGATTATAAGCCATCGGTAACAATTAGTTTACATGAGCATGTTTTCATTATTATTTATAGGTAGATCTGGTATATGACGCTCTCTATGATAGTGTACTAAAAGGAGCTGAGATGACAAGAATGGATTCACGAGTGAAGGCAGTTGTAGTAGAAGAGCTTGGACTGGACAGAGCATTTGCGGTCCTCTCAGACCCTTACACGAAAACCCACATTCTCCGCAATCCACACCTGCTGGCTTTCAACAACTGGCTTCCACTAGTAAAACATAGTAAGAGCCTGCGGAAGATTGCCTCAAGATGCAAGGTGTTTGCCACTTTCAAGTCAGGCTCAGGGAAGGCTCAGTGTATCAGTTATTTGTCTCTTCTCTGTGGGCATGTATTTGTGAACTGTGACATCTATGTACATGCATACGACCATGCTAATCTGGTGCTAGCACACCTGGCCCCCCATCTTCAGCACCTTGCTAAGGTCATCCAACCATCGCACAGGGTTGCTCTGCGGCTTCACTTTCCAACAGAAATAGACAAAGATGCAGTGAAAGAATTCCTCCTTCCAGTCTTTGGTAAGACCCATATAAGCAAGGCCCACCCATTGGAAAGTATGATAGTTGTGAAAAAAACATATAAATCCTGAAAACAAATCCAAATTATAAGTTTAGGTTTATGGACGTCATACTTGATTTCCTATATGAGGTAAAAATTCTGAACTCTTACACCTGGGTGTTATTTAATAATCCAGGATATTATAAACCTAAATTGTCTTTCGATCGTCCAATGCCAATGCCATGTCTAAGCTTTTTGGTCCTAGAGCTAGGGATGGTTTAAGGATACAATCAAGTCTAGGCTATGGAATATTGTTGCATAGATTTATCATTTATCTCTCCTTTGTCCTCAAACTTCTGTAGTCGTCTATAGGTCTGAAACTTTCCTAAGTCTAGGATACCTATAAGGGTAGTATAGCTTCTGCTTGGGCATCAGATATAGTCTAATTCTGTATTGATATTGTAAAAATTAACAATTTTGTGGTAAAATTGCTGGTTAGGGTTTATGAGATATGACTGAGTATCGCTTTATCGACAGGAAGGACATTTTTCAGGACTCAGATGGTTGTAGGTTTATTTATAGGAATCCATCCTGATTCAAGGGACAGTTTCCAGGTAATGTTCTGGGACATGGCCTAATGCATGATCCGCGGCAAATTTACTATATATTTCACGGATCAAAAACACCACCCAGGACAAGATTTCTGAAACAAATTCTATGATAGGTAATACAGATTCTTCTTTATAGTGAGTCTTAGTATATGTCCTCCAGGTCATAAAACGGCACCCTGGTTCATTAATATGCACAATGTCTATGTTGTGCTGTTGATGTTCCTTTTTTTCAGCATTATTTCTTTATTGGATCCAACTCAGTATACATACAACATAACATCTCCAGGTGTCTAGGATAAGTACAATATTTAGGCCAATAAAGCAGCAGTTGCCTCAATTGCAGTGAATTTGGTTTTCTTGGCATTACCAAACTGTCAAAATATGGTACAGTACGTCCATATTGTATAATTTTGTTTGATTCATATTGAAAGGAACCAGCTATCAGAAAGTACCTTGAATGAAGAGAGACGACTGGATTCCTTCTGTAGCTTTATTGTACGTCCATATCTGCCGGCTGACGAGAGCGTACTGACTCACACCGTGTGTGTGGGGCAGTGTGTGGGGGAGGGGGACTGTTGCCAGGGGCAACAGTCCTCCCCCGCACTGGTCAGCAGGGCCCGGGTAGGCGGGCTTACATAAGGATATTTAAGGGATATGAAATGGGATACTAACACAATGTACACAGAAGCAGTTTTCCTAATCATATATAAGACAAGTGTCCTTTTACCAATAATGTAGGGGGCGGGGTGATCTAGCGGTGTTTCGTCCACTCTTCGGGAGATGGCCACCACCACAATGAAATAGTCCAAAAACATTTACTATTTTTACTCAGCCAGGGGTACTGTGGGCAGTTAAGAATTATATTTCCATTACTTGCACATCTACAAACGGAGTACCTGCTAATTTATAAGACTTTTCTTTTCGTTAAAGATTTTTACATTTTGTATGTTTCTGTATTTCTTACAATGATTGGTCCCCTCTACACAACCAAGGTGCGATATGGAGGTTCTGAAGTCACGGTCACGGACTATTGATTTTTACCCAACTACCATGCCTATTGCCTGATTACTTTGGTTGATCATGGCATCTAGCACCACTCAGGGGCCATCCATAAAGTACGTACGCACCAAGGGGGGGTGGGGGGGTCAGAAATTTAGGAAAATCTGCGTATGCTCCCTCTTTGTTCTATTGCATACAAGATTAGGAGAGGGGGTGGGGGGGTCCAAAATTTCAGAAATTCTGCGTACATACTTTATGGATGGCCCCCCACTGACTATCTGACACTTTTGGGCAGATAATCATCAGGTGTAATAGGGGTTAACAATCTCAGGTTAATGATTTCTTAGATACATCTTAGATATAGCAGATATTTGATCCCTAAGGATGTCACCATAAAACTAGTAAAGCAGATGATATTACTAAAGCTAGAATGCAGTGACATTATCCATTATGCCCTAACCCGGAAGAAACAAAATGATATTCAAGTAATTCTAAATAATTGTTTATGCATAAAGGTAGGTGTACAGCAGGCAAGAAAACTTGTATCAAAATTATAAAATAAACCCATCATTGGTAAGGAGGGACAACATCTATCAAACTTGATTCATCAATGGAGTAAGGGTCCCAATGATGTAATTGATACTGACACTAGAATCAGACAAGGAAGCAAAATCACTCCATTAAGTAAAGAAACCCCATACTGAACAATTTAAGACATCAACGGTATATAGAAGTATGTTATTATTGAGCCAGTTACCCCATAAAATACAATCTATAGTAGAAACAAAAAATATTAAGAAGGTTATAAAAAAATATCCTGATCTAAACTATGATATACAATGTGATAGCGATTTTTCACTTCTGTCATATGACGAAGGTGATGATATATATCTGGTCTCCTGCGTTTTTTTCAAAGAAATTCTCAGAAGAATACATAGCACACTTCAATTACTGTCCTATACATGTACTGTCCTGTTAAGGTCCTGTCATGTGAATCTGTGTTACTCCTCAAACATGAAAATATTAATGCATAGAGACTCCATTTATATGGATTATGTGTAATGGTTGAAAATTCTGAGATAGGATTCAACAAACTATGTCTAATTGTATTATATATAAGTTATCTACCGACTGGCTACATGGAAGAACACCCACCATGGGTAGATGTTACCTTTTGATCTGAATAAAAAATCTCTCTCTAAATGGCGTTCTTGCAACTTTTTCCTGGAGATATGCTAGAGATTTTGCTCAGAAAATACCGTAAGGGGGTGCAGCAAACACAACAGGGGGATGGAAAAAGTCTGCGACAAAATCTGCTCAAAGGTTGGTCTCCCAACCAGGCGTTGGGCTGAAAACCATTTATTGTGTAAATGATTTAATGTATTGATTATTTCTTTTCAATATTCATTTGTTTCTATGTGGAAAGACAGATCACACAAAGAGAAAACAATTATGTCTGTCTCATGATTAAATCCCCCCCCCCCTCAAAGAAAATAAAGGTTATGGGCTGGGAGGGGTTGAGAGGGGCTAGGAGATGGACTGGTAGAAAAGGGGTTGGTGCAATATCTCAAGGAAACCCATGCCCACTTTGAGATATCATACCAGAAAAATATTGCAATGGGAGCTTTTCCCTGAAAAATGGAGAATGTCAAAAAGTGTGTGATACCCTTAACATTAAGCAATGTGGCACCACCTGATGATATTTGAGCTCACCAATTAAATGTATGTGCATACAGTGGCAGACTGCAGGTTCACACTATTGAAAAAGAAGGCCTTTCCCTCAGTGATGATGATTTCTAAAATAACCCAATTCACACTTATAGGAACCCCACCAGTTCTTCTATTGGAAATATATACTCAGCTGTAGCTTAGGCAGGGATTATCTTCAGGTAAAAATTGTGCTCCCCCAACTTAGGAAGTAAATGCTGAGCAGTCATCAGGTGGAAATGGTCTGTTATGGGGTCAATGATTACACACAAGGAAAAATCCCCAATGTACCACCTGCCAACTTTCGTACAGTGTCTGTTTCATGGGCAGGTTCAACTCATAAATGTGTTTTATCATATTCATGGAGGAGGAAGATGTGGAGTACCACAATGAGGAAGATGTTGATTTTGGTAGTAATTCCCTGAAGCAGACTCTAGCAGACAAAATTTATGCTTTATCAAAAGTTCAGCACTGCATATGATTGGTTGGTCTAAAATGACAATTACTGCAGTAAAGTATGGTGAAGTATCAATAGCTTTTCAGTGATCTAAGTTATTAGGAGTCTTATGCAATGGCCCCCCACTAAATTAATGGTGTATTATTGCAGCTTTGTCAAAGATGTAATAACTGTTATGTCATGCTATCTTACATAAGAAAAAAAAGAGTGGGGTTTGGAAAGTGTGACATAATATTTTGGGAGGTGGTACTAAATGTGTGACAAAGTGTGACAAGGGAGTGGGGAGGGGTCCTCATAATGCCCTAAAAAAGTGTGACATAATTTATGGACAGCCCCTTAGATGTTAGATCCAATGGTATACAAGAATACTACAGAAGGTATATATGTATATTTGTAAATATCAATTTTCATAGCTATATGTAATGCTACGCTGGTTACCCGGTTATCCACAAGGGGCCACGGGGGAATATTTTAGAAAGACATGGTTAGTGGGGCCGAATGGAATCTGTTCAGAGATATTTTGGTCAGAAATACTCACTGAAGTCGTAGACTGAGGTGAGTATTTCTGACCAAAATATCGAGGAACAGATGGAATTCGGCCACACTCACTATGTCTTTTTATTACTATATACCGATATTCGATTTAAATGCCATTTTGGTACTTACATTATCAACGTATTTCAACCTCCGAAATAAGATCACGTGGTACGGTGTGGCGTAAAAATAGTTTACGCCATGGTGCGGCCGAACGGAATCTTTTCTCTTATCGCGAGAGACATTCGTGCACCGGTATATAGTAATAGTACAACCACGAAACCAGCCAAGGTTATGGACAGATATATGGGGCATAGCTAGATATGTAACACATATCCAGATAGTAGTGTAATGCTGAATAGCAGATAGTCTAACAATGGATTGCAGATAGAAACTGGGGGTAGTCGATCACCACATATACATATTCACATCATTGTATAAATACAGTGAATGTTGTGTCTATATTTGTACTCTATATCATTGTAATTTAACATGTTCTTATTGGGGTTTACATCCTACTTGTTTAAAACTTACTGTTGACAATGTATGGTGATAATAGAATACCAATGTAATCATTTGAATCATGTCCAATAAATAAAGATATAAATAGTGGCTCAGGCGCAATGGGAGCCCAGCACATTGGGGCATCCTAACTGACAATATGACGTAGTGAGGGATGATTGGTGGATGATGAGTGACAATTGGGATGTATGAGACTTAAGTGCTGATTCCACCAACACGCAAGATATAGCGAAATTAGTCACAATTTGTTTGTCTTGCTAGATCTTGCTAGGTTTTGAATAATCATGTGCATATTTGCTGCAATGTGTCTTGAGGTGTTGCGGCGGTGGAGCATCAACATATATACATATCGCGCACTATGTATCATAACAAAGGGGTATGACATCGTGACACTGTAAGATGTATCGAGATATACTAAGATATACCACAGAAAATGCATTGCGTTGGTGGAACCAGCCCTTGAAATGACTGGTGGGTGAGGCTTCGAGGGAGATCCTGAGCAGAGAGGGGAGCAGAGAGCTGATATGACCTGCAGCAATATATCAGCAGGAACTAGCCAGTGCACCCGGCCCTGTCCCAAACAGGGCCGGCTACCTCTGCCAATAACTCTCCACCAGGGGGGTGTTTTTCAGTTGAGATGATCTCAACTTGAGATCCACTAAGATCGATCAAAGATCCTGAGACCGAATTTGAGATCAATGGCGGCAAGTGTTTTTCAGATGTTGTCTCAAGTCCAACCAGGGATCTCAGCTGAAACGATCTCAACTTGAGATCCCTAGCCCTCTGTAAAGAGTGATCTAAAGTTGAGACCGATCTCAAGTTGAGACCGACTTTAAGTGATACAGTAGATTCAGCACAAACTAGCTGAGTGGTGCAGTGCCTCCATTTTTATGTTGCTTATCAATTTTTTTCTCATGGTCATGATAGCCACAATAAAACTATGAAATTTGGAATATAAGTTTGCCAGGTTACTAATACACTTGGCTCTAAATATCTTTAAATTCTGTTATGTTTTGGCACCAGATGAGAAAGTTAAGACAAGTATCAACTGGTCTTAAGTTGAGACCGAAGTTGAGATCCTTTCACTTGAGATCCCCTAAGATCGTCTCAACTGAAAAACACCCAAAGCACCCCAAACAGTCTTATCTTAGTCTCAACTTGAGATCCCCTAAGATCATCTCAACTGAAAAACACTTTGGCCCTCAAACAGTCTCAACTTAAGATCGTCTCAACTGAAAAACACCCCCTGGTCTTCATTTCATACAGGCCGCACTCTGACATGTATGGAAATAAATTGAATTGATAAATATGTACCCATCTGCATACCTTCAAAATAGGTGTCTCTTGCTTTATAACTGTGTATTAAGAGCAAGTTTTTTTTCAGTTG
Source organism: Alentia gelatinosa (assembly GCA_950022655.1). Taxonomy (NCBI): domain Eukaryota; kingdom Metazoa; phylum Annelida; class Polychaeta; order Phyllodocida; family Polynoidae; genus Alentia; species Alentia gelatinosa. The sequence goes on from OX465591.1 coordinate 45,217,153, forward strand.
AGCTTGGCTGCTTCAGGCCTGGTTCCATGTAGCTGATTGTGAACCTGTTAGCCCACCAGGCCTTTTTAAAAAATTTTTTTTTAAAGAATTTCTTTATTGGCAATAAAACAATACAATGAGCATTTTGTTCCTAGTTGATTTAATAGTGCCAATAAAGCGGCCACGGCATCAGTTGCTATCATGGCATCTGGTTTTTATTGCCAGGCCTCACACAGTCTTACGAATAATGGATGGAACAAATGCAACATAACATCGATACACATAGATAGAGTTTCGTAGATACAACAATCTCACATGTAGTCCAGGATTTATAAGGTAAGGTCAGGCATGAAAAGCTAAAACAGTTGTGGTATAGTTTGAGTTAACAGTTTTTTGGTGATACTCTTAAAATACTTATAGGTTGGTATATTTCTTACAAGGGGTGAAAGTTCATTCCAAGCACATCCTCCATGGTATTCAATCCATTTGATATAAGCTACACAGTTTGGTCGATTTACAAGTAACAACAGTGCATCATAAGCCCTAGTTGCCAAATTATGTCTAACTAGATATCTTGAGTTTTGTGCTCTTTTAAACATGAAATTCTTTAGGTGCATGTCTCTTCGGTATTCTAATAATGGGAGTCCAGCCCTAGCATGGAATATGGGTTTAGGTGTTCTCCTGTGACATTTTAAACATGATCTTAAACATTTATTCTGAAATCGTTTGAGTTTGACGAGATATCTCCATAATCTAGATATGGAATGATACAGGATTTATACACTTTTGAAGCAGCAGTAGTGGAAAGGAATGGTTTCATCTTGGTCAACTGATATAGCTTGTGGCTCAGGTTTTTATATAGCCTATTTATGTGTGGTTTAAAGTTAAGATTTGTATCTAGAGTTACACCTAGGTAACTGTAGGTACTTACAATCTGTAATTTGGTGTTATCAATATAGTAATCGTTGGCAATGCCATCATCCAATTTCCTGTGTGTTTTAAACAACATAACCTTTGTTTTCTTTTTCTTCAAAGACAGTTTGTTCTGAATACACTACAATTCAATATTCTTTAGTTCATTTTGTAAAACATTTTGTATATTGTTTGAGTTTTTGCCAGACATATAGAGAACCATGTCGTCTGCATAGAGACCTACATTAGCTTTATACAATAATTTACTCAAATCATTTATGTAAACCAGGAACAAGAGAGGCCCCAGTATTGATCCCTGGGGCACACCACACAGAACTGTTTTTAACTCAGAATCCATTCCGTTTACATATACCCTTTGTAATCTTGAGTGCAGGTAGCTCCTAAGCCACTGCAAGTTAGTCGCACGAATACCATAATTTTCCAGTTTACTTAATAAAATTTCATGTTGAACCATATCAAAACCCTTAGAAAGGTCAAGAAAGATAACTGCAGTCTGAAGTCCTATATTATGGGAACAATGTTACCTAGAGAGTCATGTAGTTCGACATTTGGTTTGTTATCAGGGGACTCGAAGCCCGGTAGGATGCCATTTACCGTTCGCCAAAACTTGCGGTGATTGGTTTCAAGCTTGTGGAGTTTATATAATTCGTGCGCCTTTTGAACCATTTTATTGGTCTCGTTTCGCGATTTCTTGGCCCTTGTCCAGTCGGATGGAAAGCCTGAGTTTTTTGCAATCTGTGAGAGCCTATTTTTATCTCTAATTGCCTCTATCACTTCTAAAGTAATCCATGGTTGGTCTCTATCGATAATAGTTAACTTTACAGTCAAGATCAAGGTACTCATTTACTTTTTCAAGAATAATTTTCCATAACTGGCCTTTTTTATTAGTAGTACAAACAGTTCTTAAACCAAGGTTAGACCTTCCACTGTGTGATTACAGAGACACAAACAGAGGAATTAATTCATACAAACAACCAATCACCAAAGGACCGAGTGTTGTATTGTCATGTCTTGTATATTCATAATGAAGACTTATTATTATCTCCCAAATGAAGTTGTTGCAATTAAGGGTCTGACTTTCCTGACAATCAATACAAGAAGTTTGTACAAGAAGCTCGATCAGGTTAAGTTAATGTTTTCCGGGGTAGACTTCTTGGTGGTCACAGAATCCTGGCTTACCCAAAAGTATGATAAAGACCTTCTACATATCCAGGGTATGTCACACTTTAGACTTGATCGACCAGCGGACTTGGCGAAACAGGGAGGCGGCATAATTATGTATGTTAATACAAAACATGTCCCTTACCTGCAAGTAATTAAGGACCTGTCCTATGCTACTAAACACATTGAGGTCTTAACATGTGAATACTGTGAGCCAAATCATAAAAAAATGCTTGTTGTGTCGGTTTATAGACCCCCCCCAGGAAATCCTTTGGTTGCCTACGAAAGACTATTGGAAATACTAGGGAATCTAAAATATCAAAATTATGAATTCTGGGTGATTGGGGATTTAAATATTAATCTAAATTTACCTAGAACAAATAAATATGGAATAATGAAACGCTTCTTGGATCAACATCAATTAACGTTTATTAAAACTAAGGATACCTATCTAACTAAATACGGTAGTTCACGTATCGATCACATCTATACAAACTCAAAACATTTGGCTGCCCAAGGAAACTGTAACTGCTATATAAGTGATCATGTGCCGATATTCGCTCAGAGGAAGTTTGTTAAACCGAAGGTTACTGACCGCATGATTGAAGGGCGTTCATACAAAAACCTGGTTATAGATGATCTCGATGAGCATCTTCGTATGTTTGACCCGATGGGTGCTAATTTGATGCCCCCAGAAGTCCTCTTCAACAGTTTCGAAGATCACCTAACGGCCTACCTGGATGATTGTTGCCCAGTTATAAAATTTAAAGTCAAACAGAGAGACGGATTTGACCTTCCCCCAGAAATACAAATCAAAATAGCCAGACATGCCCGCCTGATACCAAAATGTTCAAAGCCAGGTAATAATAACATACGAATTGAATGTAGACGTTTATCTCGTGAAATCAACAAGGGTATTAGGAAAGTTAAGTCAACTTTCGTTCAAGAGACTTTAACGGCAAATATGGTTAACCCCCAAATTTTTTTGAAGGAAGTAAGTAATATTTGGAAGCCCAAGACAGATGATGTTGTTTATCAGATATCTGATGATGACTGTAACCCTGTGAACGATGATAATCTGCCTGAATTTCTAAATGAGCATTATGCTACAGTTGCCGAACTATTAACGACAGCAGCAGTCCGACTTGGCGATGTTGAGCATTACCTTAAAAAACCGGATGGAGACCTATTTGGCATTGAAAATAAGAAAATTGTGCTGATCAATATAAACATTACTCGAGCACTAGAGCTTGTAAAAAAGATTAAAGTGAATAAATCTACTGGAATTATCAATATAAATGCTACCGTGCTAAAGACAGCACTGCGGATAAGGCCTGATATATTGCTTCAAATTGTCAATACGGTACTCGGTACGGGACATTTCCCACCAATCTGGTGCGAGGGTATAGTGACACCAATACCCAAAATTGGTCTTCCGAGGAGGGCTGGTGATCTTAGACCGATATCGAACCTTCCTGTCATGTCAAAGTTACTTGAATACGAACTACATGCTCAACTGGTACCGCAGCTGTCTCTTTTAGAGGCCTTTGACCAGAGACAGTATGGTTTTCTTCCAGGTAGGTCTACCGGACAGGCTATCTTCGATTTAGTCTCTTCTCTTTTTGAGTCGAGGAATAGGAGGATGACCACGTTATGCCTGTTCGTAGACCTACAAAAAGCCTTCGACTGCGTCAAACACCACGTTCTCCTCACTAAGCTGGGTGATCTAGGAGCAAATGGGAGAGTGATTAGTCTTTTTATTTCATACTTCCGGAATCGGCAACAGACAACCAGAGTAAGAGGGGTAAAGTCGGTGCCTAGAACAGTTATAAAGGGTGTGCCTCAGGGATCGGTCCTGGGACCGATTCTTTTTATTTTTTATCTGAATGATATCGTTAAAACACTGAAACACTCAAAAATCATCCTGTTTGCAGATGATATGGTGATGGTTGTCAGTGGAAAGAACCCCCAGGTAATCAGAGACTTAATGCAGGACGATCTCAATCGATTCTGTAGTTGGCTCACCAAAAACAAATTGCTGATAAATGTTGCAAAGTCCAAGTTGATGTGGTGTCCACCTACAAGTCAAAAACTGCTGGTCTGCCCGAGTGCATGTACTGTAGATGGCCGGCAGCTAAGTGTCGTTAGCAGCTACAAGTATCTAGGTGTTACCATCGACGGGGCTCTATCGTTCAAACAGTATTTTGATGAACTTTTTTTTTTTTTAGGTCTTTTATTTATACTGGAGTTTTCCTCTAGGGTGAAGTCACCCTGTTTTCAGTGGGCTACCAGTCTGTGTCGGAGAAAATATTCAAACTAAGAAAATTAAGATACCTTTTGGATACGAGAACGTCCATCGCCCTAACTAAATCTATGATTCTATCAAAATTGGAATATAGCGATTTCTTATCAGTTGTGCTGAATGACTCTCAGCGGCAAAGCCTCCAGGTCTTGTTGAACAGTGCTCTGCGCTGCTGTTTCAGGATAAAACCCCAGGACCATATCAGAGTTGATGTCCTATTAGAACGTGCAGGACTGGAGAATCTAGCGCTGTGTAGGTCCCGTCATCTGTTGGCGATGATACACTGGTGGGCGACTGACCCTAACCATTTGGTAACAGAACATAATAGGGTAACGAGGCGTGCGGATAAGATAGTAGTAAAGGTGGAGGGACCCAGAACTGACCATTTTCTCCACTCTCCATTATGCTATGGTGTTAAGTTATGGGATAAGCTCAGTAGTAAAACCCAACATATTATGAGCAGAGATGCGTTTAAAGGGGTGCTAAAGGAACTGAACCTGGCCGAAATTTTCAATGGTATATTAAGATAATTTGTTGTACAACTTGATGTGTCTGAGTCTGTGTCCCCCATCAATCCACCATTCGCTGGCAATTTCTATGGCACAAAATGATACTGATATAGTCCACCCGTTTATATGACATTTATATGACATTCACTGTGTTTGTGTTATGTGTATATGTGTATATGTGCTCGATCTAGTTCATTTGAATATGCCAAAGTAACATGGAAGTTATATATCACCTACTCGAGAAATACTGGTAAAAAGCTGTATAAATACCATGCAATGATGGTGGTTAAATCCAAACATAGGTTATAGTTATACTCTCGTGGATTTGATGAAAACACTCTTGTATGTCTCTTGTTTTTTTAGTTGTTCTGTACGTATGTAGAGGTGTAAAACACCCAAATGTATATCTCTGTATGTTCAATATCGACGGATACATTGGAAGATCGCGGATAGCCTATCTGTGAATTGTATGTTCGTCAGAAATAAAAACTCTTTATAAAAAAATACAGTTAAGCCAAATATGGAAAGTAAGATAATAACATAGTAATGGTGTATTGGACAAAATGATGGGTCAGTGATTACAATTTCTGATCGTAGACAGAGTATAGGCATTTCAATTCCTTCTTAAGCACTTTGTATGTTTCACTTCTTTGTATCACTTCATCCAGACTATTCCATGATACTTGTCCTCAGTAATAAGGTGAATGTAAAGCATATTATCCACCAAGCCAGAGCTAGGGCCAAACGTTGGAATTCTGGAGGAACTGTGGACATCAGTGTGCAGGGTCGATTGTAGTTTCCCGGGCCGACGCTAGCCGACATAAAACTGATTCATTTAATTTTTAGTGGCGGCTGGCCAGCCACTGAAGCCCAGAGCAACAGGGAGAGCAATGCCCAGAGCAATGCTGGGATCCGTGTTGACCGCTCGCTCACCAGACATCAGCAGCTAGTTTATTATCCATCGTATACAAAGCCCCCATTGAAAAGGTATGGGGACTCAGTAAACTACCACCCATTGTATAAAACCTGTCAGATACCATAACTGTGGTATACGGATTCTAACCTGTGGTATACGGCCTCAAAACCATGATATACGGGAAAAATAGTCCCTTTTGCTATAGAGCAAAGAAATAGTCCCTATTGTTATACCCTTTAAAATGGCAATTACTGGGTTTAATTTATTCGAAAAGATGGATAATAAATGCAACAAACGATGATTTTGTGGACAGGCGGCTCTGTAAACCACTCGCGGTTGACCTCGTAATACACTTGCTAGCACTTGTGTATCACTACGCGTCAACCTCTCGTGGTTTACGGCCACCTGTCCACAAAACCATCGATTATTGTCAATGTATTGCCTTGCAAGGACCGGTCAGCCGCTGCACTTGGTGGACTCACTCGTTAGGCTCCCCCCCCACCCCACCCCCCAAGCACCATGTGTACGGCATGTGGACGTTGGCACGGCTAGAAATACTGGTTTTGGTGGATCAGCACAGAGAATTTGACAAATTTAGGATGGACGGCCAGCGGCCTAGCCGAGGATCGTCAGCTGGAAGGTAAAAGCCAGCTGGACAGCAACCTCTGGCTGTCTATGAGCGCCTATTTGGTGGATCACACACTCAAGTAGTTGCTACACAGAATTTGACAGTTCTTCAATTTAATCTGGTCCTCCACAGTGTGAGATCAAGATTGGTAACGTTGCTTGACTGTTTGTGCAGAATATTTAGTATCTGCATATTGCGACATGTATCTAGAAAATGGATGTTACAGTTGCTATGCATCGACTCCATATTATATATACGATTTGTTACATCAGGGACCTGTTTCAGTAGGTTGTGACATTAGGCCTAGACAGACATCAACAGTGGCACCAAACAGTGCAAGCAACAGCGGAAAAAGACTAGCAAATATCAGAAAATCGGAGTGGCCAATCTTCTTCATATTTAGAACGATTATAGGTTATATGTATCCCCTACTCACGTTAAAGTGTCATTGCTTAATTCCTTCGGGAAGTGAGTGAAACTCGGCGTGTCATCGATTGCAATCTTGTGATCTGTCCGTAGGGTGTCACAGACGCCATCTAGACATGTCACGAAACTGCTGAAACAGGTCCCAGGCCTTGAAGTGGCCTTTGCCAGGCCAATAGAGCAATAGTGGAAGACCTATAAATTTTAGACAATCTCAAGGGATCTCAAATGAAATGATCTCAAAAACGGACTCCACCTGAGACCAGTTGAGAAATGTTCGGTGTAAATATGGTCAAACTTGAATAAGTATAAATGTCTCAAATCAATCATTTCCAATTGCAGAATCTTGTACCTGGCAGGAAATGATCTCAAGTTGAGATCGTTTTAGCTGAGATCTGCTGTGTAGACTTTTGACCACCTCTGAAAAACACTTTCTGCTATTTATCTCAAATTTAGTTTCAAGATTGCTGATCAATTTTAGTGGATCTCAGGTTGAGATTGTCTCAACTGAATAACACCCCACTGGTTAGTGAGACACAGAAACTGGCATTCTGTACTCATCCAGGCTACACAACAAGTGGACTTAGAAACACATATGGAGTGTGGAACACTGCGTGACTATATAGAACACCACTATTGGACCCTGATGTGAAACCATGGCAATGTGAGCATCACGGATTGTGAAACTATGTAAATGTGAACATCATGAATTATTGTTTAGGATTGAAGCCAGTAATCCTTTACCAACAAGGATGCCTGATGCTCCTGTACTTAGTCATAATAAGCCAACTGCTTAGCATATATCAGGTCGCTACACTTCTAAGGAAGCAAGTTGTGCAATCAGCAAGCAATCAATGTAAAAAATACCGAAACATATAAAATGTTGAAATCTTTAACTCCGTTTGTAGATGTGCAAGTAATGGAAACATAATCAGAAAGTCTAGTTCCTGGCAATATCCCACCCTATGCACAATTATGTAGGTAGGTTTGGTATTTTCAGCAGGTATGAGCTAACCTAATCACACAGAACACAACTCTGCAACTTAGATGAACAACAGGTTGTTTATGTCAACTTCCCAGAGTGATCCCAGTTAGACCACTCTCAAAGTACAGTATTCTGGCACGGGGTGCCAGGTAATGCTGGGGAGGCTAATCTAGAGACCAGAGTCCTAGACTCACCTAACCACCAAGAGGGTTCAGAAAACCCTACCAGTATGAGGATCCAAGGGTCCACTCTTTGCAGAGAGACGTGCGAGGATAGCCTGTCAACCCACTGCGAACCTGGCCTATATATATATGCTGAGCTATGTAATCCCAGGTTCTGCCCACCCACATGTGCGGCATTACCTGGAACCACTACGCAGTGGGGATTCACTCTCCGTGCCATCTCCTGAAGAGCGGACGAACCACCGCTAGATCACCCTGCCCCCTACATTATTAGTGAAAGGACACTTTTCTATATATGATTATGATTATCAGAAAATTGTTTCTGTGTACAATGTTTTCTTTCAGTATGATTCAGAGAAATTATATGATATTGTTGTACTGTACCATACCTTCACAGTTTTGCAATGCCAAGAAAACCAATTTCCCTGCAATTGAGGCAACTGCCGCTTTATTGGCCTAAATATTGACCTTATCCTAGACACATGGAGATCCATTACGTTGTATGTATACTGAGTTGGATCCAATAAAGAAATGATGAAAACAAGGAACATCAACAGCACAACATAGACATTGTACATATTAATGGACCAGGGTGCCGTTTTATAACATACATACAATAAGACTCACAATAAAGAAGAATGTGTATTACCTATCATAGAATTTGTTTCAGAATTCTTGTCCTGGGTGGTGTCTTTGATCCTTCGTGAAATATATAGTAAATTTGCCTCGGATCATGCATTAGGCCATGTCCCAGAACATTACTTGGAAACTGTCCCTTGAATCAGGATGTATTCCTATAAATAAACCTACAACCATCTGAGTCATGAAAAAAATGTCCTTCCTGTTGATAAAGCGATACTCAGGCGGCGAAATCCAAAAACTCGCCCAGAAGCAAATTGGATATAATTAGATATTTTAAGGTATATGATATTTACCTACTCCTGCTCCCTGTGCAGTATGAATTGTATACTGCACCCTGTACAGCACACTGTTATACTGAACACATTGAAACATCAGTAGTGTGTAGGTTTTCCTGTAGACATGCCTTCTTTCCCAATCTGGGTTAGATTTAGTAAATTTTTGGTATATATAATGAATATATAAGAACCTACTGTGCTTGTACATGCTATAAAACTCGATGAGAATTGATGTTATTTACAGAACTCGGCCTGGGGCAAAAACAACAATTCCCCATCTAGCTTTGTAGCATGTACAGCATTGTGAGGTCGTTCTATATATCAGTGTCGTACGGATATAGATATGACATGGGTAGGAATGGGCCGTATGTGTAGAATATACTACCACATGTATATAATAAGTGTATATACTTACTTGTCTCAGAATGAGTGAGATATTCGTGTTAGCCCAATATGACATGGTGTGAATATGGGGTCTCTCTGAAGCCATCATCTCTGATCCTTCGTGAAATATATGGTAAATTTACCTCGGATCATGCATTAGGCCATGTCCCAGAAAATTACTTGGAAACTGTCCCTTGAATCAGGATGTATTCCTATAAATAAACCTACGACCATCTGAGTCCTAAAAAATGCCTTTCCTGTCGATAAAGCGATACTCAGTCATATCTCATAAACCCTAACCAACGATTTTACCACAAAATTGTTGATTTTTACAATATCAATACAGAATTAGACTATATCTGATGCCCAAGCAGAAGCTATGATACCCTTTTAGGTGTCATAGACTTAGGAGAGTTTCAGACGACTAAGGAGAAGTTTGTGGACAAAGGAGAGTTAAACGATAAATCTATGCAAGAATATTTCATAGCCTAGACCTGATTGTATCCTTAAACCATCTCTAGCTCTAGGACCAAAAACCTTAGACATGGCATTGGCCCTAGGATGATCAAAAGACAATTTAGGTCTATAATATCCTGGATTATTAAACAACACCCAGAGGTGTAAGATTTATGAATTTTTACATCATATAGGAAATTAAGCATGAAGTCCATAAACCTAAACTTATAATTTGGATTTGATTTCATGAGTTATATGTTTTTTCACAACTATGATACTTTCCAATGGATGGGCCTCACTTATATGGGTCTCTCCAAAGACTGGAAGGAGGAATCCTTTCACAGTTTCTTTGTCTATTTCTGTTGGAAAGTGAAGCTGCAGAGCGACCCTGTGCGCTGGTTGGATTACCTTAGCAAGGTGCTGAAGATGGCGGGCCAGGTGTGCTAGCACCAGATCGGCATGGTCGTACGCATGCACATAAATGTCACAGTTCACAAATACATGCCCACAGAGAAGAGACAAATGACTGATACACTGAGCCTTCCCTGAGCCTGGCTTGAAAGTGGCAAACACCTTGCATCTTGAGGCAATCTTCCGCAGGCTCTTGCTATGTTTTACTAGTGGAAGCCAGTTGTTGAAAGCTAGCAGGTGCAGATTGCGGAGAATGTGGGTTTTCGTGTAAGGGTCTGAGAGGACCACAAATGCTCTGTCCAGTCCCAGCTCTTCTACTACAACTGCCTTCACTCGTGAGTCCATTCTTGCTATCTTAGCTCCTTTTAGTACACTATCATAGGGAGCGTCATATACCAGCTCTACCTATAAATGATTATGAAAACATGCTCATGTAAAAATATTACCATTGGCTTAAAATCACATGACAGAAATTAGACCTTACCCTGTATCTTACCCCATATTTCTATCTATCACTCACATCTGACAAAAAGTCTTTTGAGAGGGATGTGTTTTGAAAGAGATATGTTTTGAAATGATGAAGGAATAACATTACGACAAAGTTAACAATTTACAGATTGTTTCAGGATTGAGAGAAGGTGAACAAATTGAATTACTCCTTTCTGATATTTTACTATCAGTTCTTCTATTGTTTTGTTAATTGATACATGGTCAGTCACAAACTGTAAAGCCTAGAGCCTAGACTAGCTAGGTGTAGACCTTAAGAGGGAGAAGATGCAGATGTACAATATACTAATATGAGTCAAGAACTTAACCTATTTAATGACAGGTTCATCCAGCTTATATACAATCAGCAGACCTGTGAAATCTTGGTACAAGCTAAGTTTTTCAACTCTGTGCTAGGATTGTAGTTGAGGCAACAGTCAATGAGGACTGGCCTTTTTTATTCCGGTCTGTCGACCATGCCAAGAGGGCCACTCATGTCACTAACAATTCAGGTGTCAGCGCCCCCTGCCCCCATGTGGCCAGATCAGGAACTAGAGCAAGCGATAATGGGGGTTAACATTCCATTCACTATATAGCTTCGTACAGTCAACATCAACAAAGGGAGCAGCTGCTACAAAAAAGGCGACTGTCTTAATCCAGTTATTTTGATACTAATACAGACAATTCAGATGACTAATCTCTTCACTTAGAAACCAATATGATTGGTCACAATAGGAATGTAGACACAGGAACATTACAAAATGATCAATATAATTTCTAAATTCATATTTTGCATCTAAATATTTGCATTTTAATGAGGTTACAGATGTATGAAATATTGGGAGTACAGTAGAACTCCACATCAGCAGACACCTTCCATTCCAGGCCAAAGTGTCTGCTTACGTGGGGTGTAGGCTTACACAGGGTTAAATTAAACATCCAATAGAGGGATCCGTTCCGAGCAAAGGTGTCCATTAATGTGGGAAGTCCGCTTATGCAGGGTGTCATTTAGGCGGGTTTCTACAGTATATTTATTGATATCTCATTGATATGTTCATAAAAAAAGACTGCTCCTGAGGGCAATGTCCTCGTTCATTTAGGACATGTCTTTCAGAACACGGATCTGAACATTTGAATAGGGAAATTAAATAGGGTTACATGCGTTAAATAGAATGACCTGACCATGTTGTACATGGGGTAGGTATGTGGCGTACGGGGCATGTACGGCGGCTAAATCCCAAAACTTGCCCAGAAGCAAATTGCATACCATTGGATATTTTAAGCTATATGATAATTATGTACTGCTGCTTCCTGTGCAGCATGAATTGTATACTGCACCCTGTACAATACACTTTTATACTGAACACGTTGAAACATCAGCAGTGTGTAAGTTTTCCCATAGACATGCCTTCTTTGCCAATATGTGGTTAGATTTTTTTTAAATTTTGGGTATATAATGAATATATAACGACCTACCATGCTTGTAAATGCTAAAAAAACTCGATGGGAATTGATGTTATTTACAGAACTCGGCCTGGGGCTTCGTTCCGCAAAAACAACAATTCCCCATCTCGTTTTCTAGCATGTACAGCATGGTCAGTTCGTTCCATATATCAGTGTCGTACGGACATAGATATGACATAGGTAGGAATGGGCTGTATGTGTAAAATATACTACCACATGTATAATAAATGTATATACTTACTTGTCTCAGAATGAGTGAGATATTCGTGTTAGCCAAATATGACATGGTGTGAATGTGGGGTTTCTCTGAATATATCATCAATAGGTCGATTTGTTTCTCATCGTCCCTTGTCAGGAGAGCATTCATGTGTTTCTGTATCTCTGAACGAATGCCTGTATTTGAAATAAGATAGATGATTGAGTCACTGATATATACAGAAATATATAGAAACACAGGATGCTGTATCCCCGTCATGTATGAGGGGCAGTTCTGGACGTTCTCCTTCCATCCCATATTTCGTCATATTTTCTTATTCCATCCCACGGAATCACTCTTGTCCACGTAATCCATCCCACAGAATCATATTTTTCACGAAATGACTTTTCACGAATCAACCAGTCACAAAATCTATTTATGAAATGGACTTCTGAACAAATGAATTCACAAAATGGATTTTGTCAACAAAATGAAATCACAAAATGAATTTTTCTGGACGAAATTAATTTCGTCAATTTCACAAAATGCATTTCGTCAACAGAATGGATTTTGTGGTGTGGTCTCCATTCATCAGAGGGCGTCAGGGGTTGTATGCATTCTAACTCCGTTAGCGCCCTACCCACATTAATTAACCAAAGATACCCCTGGTACCAGATTTATTTAATCTAAGGGTTGGTGTTCAACCCCTGGTCCAGGTAATCCTTTTTAATGTTTTTCTTTAAAAAAAAAGAAAAAAATCACCCCTTCCCTTGCAGAAGCGCACAAAAGAATTGTCCACCTCTCCCTTCCAAATTTCTTTCAGAAATGTCCCTCATATAAAATGACATAAAATTTTCCCTCCCCTCAAACAGACCTACCAAATGAAGATAAACACACAAAATACCCCCCCCCCACCAAAGAGGCAACTGAAAAAATTCTGCCATACCATCGGCCTGGCGGAGCACCCTGTTATTGCTCAAACAATTGAAATGGTTTGTTTTTACATTGAGTTTTTTTTGTATTGACCTCCAGTGGTCCTGTCTGATAAGATGCGGAGGTCTTCTTGTGTTTTTGCCCATGTTACAGTGATGGTGTCCCTTGAGAATGTAGTATGTTTTATATATGAAACAACACTGCGCAAAAACCACCAGTTTATTCATATGTCATTGCACAAATGCTTGTATCGGATGTATACATATTGACATGTTTTCATATGTATACATACATTCATATTTTGCACCAGCGTATGCGGCATATACAACTCTGTTTCCTCTTAAATACGGATGCGTCTTGGCTGTATTTCACACCAGGTGTATACAAGAGGAAATGTCCTCTGTGCAAAATTTATACCCCGCTCATATACATGTTATATACTTTTGGCGTATTTGTATACTGAAAAAGAAAAAGAACCGCAACCCACTGCCACGCCTGTACTCATGGGTGTTGGTAGAGGTGGGGGGGGGGGGGTGGGGGGTTGGCCGCAGGGGCCTGTGGTGGCTGTGATTCCGACCCCAGTCTATAACCATACCATTACACAGTGTGCCTTATATACACATTCATCTGGAACCATACAGAAATATAGTGTTTTGAAAGTATAATCATAAGAAATTGGTAAAAAAGACAAGAGAATGCTCGGTTTATTATATGTAATTAATGAAATGATACTTATTAGGGTTTTAGAAAGATTTTATAATCAAAACAGATAATATAACATTGTTATTTTATTCATCATAGACTATGATAACTAATGGCAAATGATGTAAAACAACCGTGGTGTACCCAAGTGGCAGGGATCAGAATTATTGGATAGTGGTGTAAATACAACAGAATCAGGTGTATATATGACGTATATATGACCGCAACAGGGACACTATATAATAAGGGGTATACACGCCAGGCATAAACATATGTAAAATGGTGGTTTTTGTGCAGTACAAGATATTAGATATATTGAAGCAGACCCAGCAATGATACTTAGTAACATAATAAATAACTACATTGTGATCAAATTATGGGCATGCAATAAATCTTTAAGATTGTGTCCTCATCTATCTAGTTATTTTACATGTATATTTCTAGTTCCTGATACTGTGTAAGGCCCGGCGTCCACCTACTACGATATGGCTCCGATATGGTCTACGATGCACCTCCCGATAAAAAATCAAAATCGTGTTGGAAGGTTACCGATATATCAGGGCAGTTGACCACGTTCCTGCGATTAGACACCGATAAAAAACCCATACAATGCGTGGTGGATTGGCATGTCTAGACATATGTCTACGATTTTGCACGGTAGAATCATAGACCTCCCGATATGGCACCGTCAAAGTCGGTGCCATATCGGGAGGTCTACGATTTTATCGTAGTAGGTGGACGCCGGGCCTAAAGGTAACTGATTCCCAGTTGATATTAATCCAAGTGTTTACTGATTACCATGGCATCTGTATTCTTCCTTTGTCCTATTTGAAACCAGAGTACAAAATTTGCTTTCTTCATCCAAGAACTGACCAGCAAACGATACCTAACATTAGAGAGAGAGAAAGAAGTGTTGTTAAGGCCTTGCATTTCATATATTCTAATGGTCACATATAAATGGCAACAACACCTTGACTTAAAGTGCCCAAGCATTGATAGATTGGCCGCCACCTCTGTCTCCACTCTGTTCCAACTAAGAGGTTGGTATGGTAAAACGCAGTGTGTGTCCAGGCATTCTCACTGTCAGACCAAGACTTATTTTTTACATGTGGGTTCTGAGAGCAGAAATACTTACTAAGCTTCCCAAATTGATGATATAGTCTCCCTTTATGGTTATATCACCCAAAAGACACACAAAAGGAAATATGAACATGGAAAAATAGCTACAAGAGTGACAATGGACACTTTCTCATGCATGGTCTAGGTCAGATGAAAGATCTGCAAGGATGGTGTCAAACACCTACAGCTAGTGGGTCAAGGCAGCCACAGAATTAACTCAACCAGAGCTACTGTAGTGTTGCTCTGGCGGCCAGTGTAAAGCATTGATAGAATGTAATCAGGAAAATGGGAACAGCAGCTCGAAGGGTAACCTCAAGAGCAAATCACAGTCCTGGCTGAATATAATCTACATAATACAGGTAAGACATGGTAGAGACTGCAAAGGACTGAAGAGATTGACCTGCACTGGAGCAGCAGCCATCCTTAGACAGGATGTATCGATCACACTGTAAGGCCATGGGAAGTCCTACTACAGATTACCATCCAACCCTTTTTGAAAAGTGATGAGACTTTTTTTCATTATTCATTATTCATTAATTTTTCATACTTGGCCATATATGTCACATTATTGCTTGGTCAGATACTTGGGGTCATAGTCATAGTTCAGAGAAAGTTAAACACAAACACAAACAAATACTTGAAGTCTAGATTCATATCAAATAAGGCTTTCATCAAAGAAAACAAAACAAGATTAAGACTGTATGAGCTTTCTTTTTTTCTAATAGATGGCCGACTACTCAATTTAACTTTATGGTGATGGGTGTTGGTGTGGGGGTATATTAAATGTAGGCCTATGTGGGTGTTGGTATGTATTGTGGTTTACTATATACCCATGCCATATATACTGTAAAGAGGCAGTATTGAAAAAGCGTATGGAACAGTGTTCTGTACAGCAAAATACAAAACCTTGTTCCGTACATGTCAACTAAAACATTAGTTGTAAGGACACTGATGCCAATCAAAACACCAGGTGGCAAATCCAGTTATCAATGGATTTTATCAAAAAGATATTTTTTGGCTTGCCATAGAGGGGGTTTAGCCTTGTCTCACAGTTATCTATAGATTATAGGTGTATTAATACCAGATGATAGTGGTTGTCCTCCAACTACAGTGGTGCTATCTTACAATCTCCTGGCAGACGATGGCAGAACTAGTCACCAATTTGGTTAGTCACTTCCTCCAAGATGTTTACAGTATGGCTGCCATGTTTTTAATGGTATATGATACCCCTATTATCACTCAGCTTTAGTTCCTAGTATCTCCACATGAGGGCAGGGTGCTCTACCAATGACAGTTGTTCAGTGTCATGAGCGGCCTCCTGACATGTGCAAAAGACCAGAACAGGCACTTAACCGGAACGATTTGGTCATCCCCTATTGGCTGTTGGTACAAAAGCCAATGAGAGCACAAAGCTCACAGATGCCAAGCCTGTCATGTAAACCCCCTAGGTGATGGCCTGGGCTAGTGCCTGATTTAGGGAACACTTGCTAAAACCAGCATGCCAACACTCTGTTCCTGCCACAATATTGCATATAGAAATTATTAGTTGATCAACTGTTTCATAATTTTTAACTAATGCAGGAGGACACTGAAAATACACTTTACATAATAGACAATGAAAGTAGGAAGGTAGCGATAGGTGTGAGGTTGAAGTTTGGATATATTTTTGTGCGATTCAGTAAGAATCTGGTTGCATTTGAGAACTGAGAGAAATATTATGAGAAACAGATAATCATGGTATAAACACAAGGTCAAAATCGACCAGCATGGCTTACAATTTTCTTGTCCACTTCTGCCACATAGGCCGTGAAGCTTGGGTCTTGGAGCAGGATAGTGTACAATGTTGGCAGATAATCCATACCATCACTGATGTTGTGACTGATGTCCAGTACACTCTGCCTGTCTTTAAGTGTGGCCCGTCGGATTTTGATAGAAGTAGACATATTGGGTAAGTACTTTGTCCTCAGCCTCTGTCCTCAGAGAGAGAAAGTCCACTCTGTATAAGAGTTTATATTGGTGTACAAATCATATAGAGGGATGAAATAAAAATATGATTAGTCCCATCTCACATAATGTCCTTCTTTCACTCATCTTATCCTTGAGCTTTTTATCCAACAGTGTGAGCTGACACTATCATGCTATGTTTTCCACTCATCATTTTAAATTTTTTTCTGGACAATGCAATATATTTAGAATTTGTAATTATCACACTAAAGGGCAACACCATCAACCTGCCAGAAGCCAGGGATATTTACTTTGCATTCTTTTGATTCTATGTTTCTGTTTCCCTACATAAGCTATGATGATGCTGGTAATATGTTCCATTGCTTGTAAACCAAATGTAATTAAGGTAAGCAGTCGCTTGAGCTGTACGCCACGTCAACACATCAGTAATTAAGGTATTCCTCAACAAGATGATTAAAGTGTTTATATTAAAATCTATATATGAGACTAAACCGTTGTTTGCACCTAAACAACACCCAACTCCAAATGGAAAATCTGTATGACAGAATTTGGATTGTAATAAGGAAAATTTAAAAAGTGGATGAAATGAACTGCAATGAATGCTCTAGGCCCTACCAGGAATTTATAAACCAATAAAGAATTTACAGAAAAGTAAAATATAGAAGGAAACCGGTTTTCACTGTTTGGGGTGTTGATTTGACCATCTAGTGTTAGCTCCTAAACAATGTGTAGCATTCACATTTACACTATAGCAAAGAACTGTACAGCCAAGAAGCGCAATTCCATGGGACTTCCAGTTATCAGACTGGACAGTGACGCCTCACAGTGGTTGGCCTGTAGGAACTAATATTTTAGGGTGCTTAAGGATACCAGACTTTCCTGATATGCTGAATATTAAAGGTGTCACTATAGTTATAATGCTGAATTTTCAGAAATCAATATCACACATATTCCTTTTCAAAAAGATTTCCACAAAATGAAGCACATTCTCTACAAAATATGACAGAAGTATATTTATCTCCCCTCACGAACGGCACACGATAGAATGCCACACTATATATAACCTCTAACCTGGTTTAGAATATGAATATTTGTTTCACTTATAAAATTGTTGCAATAAAACAATGATAAGCTTGTCTATATGTCTAATTGTAATTGTGTAGCAAATAGGCATAATATATCAGTAAATATGATAGATCCTGCTACAAGATTATTTCTTTACCTCTGGTACACTGGCCACCAGAGCAAACCCTTTTTAAGCATGTTCTGCAGTCAAGCATAATGATTGAAAAACCTAAGGCTTTCAAAATTAAATACAGATAAATAAATCATGTTTAGTATTGTTTTCTGTGCCCTGAAGTATCAAGACATGTGATACACTTCGATATCATGCACTTTCAGCAAGTCCCACCTAGCCAATTATACTCTGGATTTAAATTCTTACAGGTCAACCATTGTGCGGCGCCACTGTGTCCATGCAATGACACGTCATAACACAGGAGTTGCTTTTCTTGTAGTTTTATTCTTCCCCTATAGTCCTGATCAAATTTGGACTGTTGACCTTGATTAACAGGAAGTATCAGCCATTTTGGAACGTCAGATGAGTTATGACTAGTGTTGCATGTTTAGTTTGGTATCCTAAAGTATTTGAAGCTGTTCTGTATAATCAACTATGCATTAAATGTTTATGTATATTTTCATGATCTCTCACCTAAAGTTTCTATGTGACATGTAAAGCTTATTAGTAATTATACAAAAAAATGTCATATATGTATGCTGTGGCTCAAATGCCACCATATTTCTTGTCTCAAATATGACCTAATGGCAGAATCTAAAGGGACTAGATTAATGGGTAGATTTTATTTGGCTGAATGTGCTGCCAATAACCTTAAGGACCCTAATTATGACTTGTTTTAGTACTTTTCCATAACGGAACCTGTAAAATATTATAGTACAACATGCACTTACCTCTTTGGCCAACCTAGTGGTAGACTGTGTCCGGAAGTGTTATGTGTGATTGTGTGAAATATGGGAATTAAGGCAGGATGATGGTGGATTATTGTGGCAGCATTTGTTCCTTTGTCTCCATATATACAGAGATTGAGAGAGAAGCATGCAAATATCAATCTGCCTTTTCCCATTACTTGTATTGAGAGACACATACAAACCTTGACCCACTGGCCTACGATCTCCGTCCCCATCTAGGTCAGTTATATTGAGGGTTTGGTCACGGGTAGGCCCACTGCTAAGTGGTATACGCCCTGTTGTGTCAACACTAACAAACGAGTTACCTACTCCTAGATCAATGTTATGACAATCATTGTTGTTACAACACGAATACAATGTGGCATGGCTTACCAGTTGACAATTTCCTTGACCAACAACTTCCATGTCAAAACACAATTACTAGGAATACTCTCAACAGGAATACACCGACCACTAGAAGACAAGTCCGTATCCTATTTGGTCTGCTTTACTTTCTTTAGCAGCTCACATTTGACCTTCGGGTGATCCTGATCACACACCCAACACTTGTGATCAAAACGACATTTTTGCACATTACATCGTCCATCTTGATACAATATACAGTATCGCACACCATCCTTTGGTTTAGCCTTGACCACCGACTTTTGGTTGGAACTTTTTGCGCGTTTAACAACTTCGCGGGTGGACTCCGCCCCTAAATATCTGGTCCAAACTCCGCAAAACCATTTTTTACAACTTTCTTCCTTAGTTCCTGGTCGTACTTGACCAGCGATGCCGTGGTGAAAGCTCTACTGTCCGCTTTTTCAGCTAGAAAGCTAATATGTTCAATTAGCCCCTTTACCTGCTTGCCTTCATCACACCTTTCAATCGCTAACGTACACAATAAGTGAATCAGATTTTCAAACGTGTCTTATTTCTTTCTTCTTTCGGGAGGGACCGATTCAAATCCAACTTACGCTCACGTTTCTTGTGAATATGCCTAGAACTTGTTTTCTTGATAGACGAACGCCTGTGGCGGTGTTGACGGCTAGATGAGTAGTCAGATGTACTGGAAGAAGGCGTGGACGACGAATCAGTAGAATATTCGGCTTTTTTCTTGCTACGATACTTTTTCTTCTCCACTTTATCCTTTTTGGTATCCATCTCCGATGCAGCACCATCCAAATTTGGATCAGACGAATCCAAACCTGAAGACTTGGGCGTTGAGTGCTGCATTGCTGATGCCGCAGCTCCCGCTTCACCTGCACTGGTACTCGCTATCGACACGGTTAACTTGGCCCCCGGAATGCTGCCCTCTGCGTGCGTTGCTGCCCGGTCTTCAAATTCCTTGCTTCTTGAAGTTGAAGGCGTGGTGAAGTCTACTTTAGACTTCTTGCCATCTCCCTTTCCTTTTGTTTGTAGAGATAGAAGTGATATTGATTCCCTAATGTCTGCAACTTGGCGGGAAACCGACTCGTAGACTTCCCTCATTTCTTCCCTAAGCATGGAAGTCTCGAGGTCTTCTGTTTTCTTCACACTTTTCATTTTCGTGGTCTTCTTTGGTGTGCCCTCTTCAGCCTGCCACTTACATTTTGATCCGGTGGGTTTGAAAATGTCTGGTATTGCACCTATACACACAAACCAGGTTCTGCCTAATATGGTCAACGGAAGTGCCGCCATGTTGACCCGGTTTTCGCGTCTGCGAAAACAAACGCACGTGGGTGCTAGTTTCACTATGGCGGCCTATGGGAGAGAGTTGGTAAGGTTGGGGATTATTGCCTGTATCTTTTTTCTTTGGGCAGATATACTTAAATTCTTTGGTGGGGAGATGTACAACATGTATATCTAACAGATGCCTGTTAATAAAGTTGTCTTTCACTTCTTTTTATAACAGTGTGGGAGTTGTTTTGGAACTCTCACTGAAACACAATACATGTGCATGTTTACTGTCAGTGTCACTTACAACCAGGGGTTTAAACTTTTGTGGTCGTAGTGATGTAGGATGTAGTGATGTAGGATGTGGGGATGTAATGATGTAGTGATGTAGTGATGTAGGATGTAGGATGTAGGATGTAGTGATGTAGAATGTAGTTATGTAGGATTTAGTGATGTAGGATGTTGGGATGTGGGGATTTAGTGATGTAGGATGTGGTGATGTAGGATTTAGTGATGTAGGATGTAGGATGTAGTGATGTAGGATATAGTGATATAGTGATGTAGGATGTAGAGATGTAGTGATGTAGGATGTAGGATGTAGTGATGTAGGATGTAGTGATGTAGTGATGAAGGATGTGGGGATGTAGTGATGTAGGATGTTGGGATGTAGGATGTAGTGATGTAGGATGTGAGGATGTGGGGATGTGGGGATATGTGGATATGTGGATGTAGGGATGTAGGATGTGGGGATGTGGAACGGAGGATGTAGGATGTGGTGATGTAGGATGTAAGGATATAGGATGTAGGGATGTAGGATGTAGGATGTAGTGATGTAGGATGTAGGGAAGTAGGATGTAGTGTTGTAGGATGTAGGATGTAACACATCCCTACCTGTGTATCTAGTGAGAAAGCTCTCCGTAATGCTTCCGTAACACAACCGTAACACAACCGTAACGCAAGAAATACCTCCGTTCCTTTACCGTAATTTTTTTCATTTATATCTGTTTATATCCGCTGGTCTCCGCAAGTCTTACGTTTCTCTTCCGGTAAACATATCTTACCAGGGACAGAGGTACAAGCTCCCTGTACGACACCCCCTGTACGTGTCGTTTAATTGTCCGTTTTTGGACGACGTAGGACCATGTGGAGGACAATCGTCCACTGGGGGATCAATTTGTTAAATGATATTTCATGCCTCATTATTGATCCTCTCCCTCGTTTGTCCTTCAGGAATTCTCCTAGCCCTTATTAAACGATATTGGGCCAAGGAGAATCGAACGACCATTTATTTTCTCCCTCGTAAGTTCTTAAACAGCACCCAGGACCTTTAAATATTCCGACAGAGAGACCTATAGAGCATGTTGTCTAACGCCCCAATTTTGAGAGGATAATACTAATGAGATATGAAATGAGAAATTATTTTTCCTTTATTGTGAGATGCTGACCAAAATCTCCACTGTGATACCTGAAAGTTTCAATACAATGGAATTATCAATTCTGGTATTAAAACATTGTGATTCCATGATGATATTTAAAAAAAAGGGCTGTTGGACAACATACCCATTAAAAGATGTATAGAAGAAATAACAATCATAATAGAATAACAAATACCCCTGTATATGTTAAGTATTCCTACCACTTATGAATATCCAGTTTACATTTTTCCTAAATAAAAAAATGTATTTCTTGTGGTTAAAAAACTGAAGACGTGTTGTCCGACACCCCGGGCATGCTCTTATATAAGTCATGAATTTGGGGCTGTTTCTTATCAATAACTGAGTGGTTTGCTTTGAAAAACGAAGATTTCTATCATTCGATTAAGAAAATATAGGATTATAGCCACAAATATTATTTTTTCCATTGATCTGAGTGATTTAAATAACGTGTTGTCTGACACCCCTCGTGTTGTTCGATACCCCTGTGTGGTCCAACACCTAAATATGGTCAGAGCTTTTGTTTGATATCTAATATGTGATAGAGGTGTTTTGGGTCAAATATAACATATGTCACCAAAAAAAAATCAGTTTGCTCAGATTATAACCTTTTATAACATTTCTTGAAATTCAAATATTCTAGGGGGGTGGAAAACATGCAGTATCATACACAATTTTAAAAGGCTCTCAAATCTGAACCAGTTGTCTGATTTTGTTGGAATAATGTTTTTCCGGAAGGTACTTGGTAGGAGACTAATGTAAAATATAAAAAGAAGAATTATTCTAAAATTATTTTTTGAGTGTCTGATCCCAGGAAGAATTAGTAGAAACTGAACGAGAGTTAGACAATGTTTATGCCACGACGGGAACGTCGCGTATTACTACATGAGGCGTAGCCGAGTGTAGTGAGGAGCAGACCTGACCTGACTGGCTGTGCATGTTGTATTTGTGGGTATCAATGGGTTCCCATTTTGTCCCAATTTTCGGAAAAATATATTTTTCTTCCGAAAATTGGGACAAAATTCCAGACCCATTACCCCCACCAGGGAACAGGGCAGGACCGAAATAACTACCTTTTTCCTCCTAATTTTTCCATGGAAAAAAGTTTGTTAGGTCCATACACCGACTTTAGTAAGCACGGATATCAATTTGGAAAAATAAAAACTCCTTATTGCTCTATCCAACCCCCAGCCAGATAAGCCTGACGAGATCTCATGATCGAAACTGCTGATGTAGGGAACCACAAGAACTAATGAGGTTCCTTTTTTGTAGCACCAAACTCCCACTAGGTTGGACTAAACTTCTGGAAGGAACAGTAGTCCATACTTTTAGAGGTGACTGTAAACCCCCACCAGTACAGGGACCAGACTGATCACCACCCCTAGAGGGCAGCACAGACACCCCAGACAGGGCACCTGTACTATGCCCACTGAGGGAGTAAGGGAGTCACTGATTGGAGGACACACACGCCACTCCAATCACAGACAGGGATCTGACCACATGATCAGAACACCCAACCGGTGCCAAGCTTACACACAGGACCCAGAGACACTTCCACTATATAAGGTGGAGCAAACACAAACCTAGTCATACATCAGCAGTCGCTTGAGCTGTACGCCACGTCAACACAACATAATGGATAATGTCACTGCATTCTAGCTTTAGTAATATCATCTGTTTTACTAGTTTTATGGTGACATCCTTAGGGATCAAATATCTGCTATATCTAAGATGTATCCAAGAAATCATTAACCTGAGATTGTTAGCCCCTATTACACCTGATGATTATCTGCCCAAAAGTGTCAAATAGTCAATGGGTGGTGCTAAATGCCATGATCAGCCAAAGTAATCAGGTAAAATGTGGCAATAGGCATGGGTTTCCTGGCAGAAACCTGTCCTCATTGATCATAAACAGGGAACTCTTCCAAGTATAACAGCACTCTCTGCTGTTACACTTAACCACTTGTAGCATACACATCTACTGATTTTGCTTGATCTGGACATTTTCTTATTTGGCTGCCTTTTTGATTAGGCGTTTAACTATATCAGTTGATTTGTGTATGCAGCCTTAACAGGATATCCATCCATAACTGCATATCATCATACTTTTCCCAACACCTTTCCAGCATGGGCAAAGTTGCCTCTAAAGTCTTGGAATGTTGCCTCTGAAGTCTTGGAATTAGGTGACACATGTTCTGTCACACAACTCTGGACAGCCCCTGTGATTTTTAGGCTGTGTCACATTTTTCAATCTAGCCTCCTCCCCCCTAAGTGTGACATAATTTATGGATGGCCCCTAATGTTAATTCCCTATTTGTGTTACTGTTAACATGACACACCTACTGTAAGCTGCTCGAATCACTCAAGGTATTTATAGGAACAGGGCATTGTGACATGCTTCTCTCTCAATCTCTGTATATATGGAGACAAAGGAACAAATGCTGCCACAATAATCCACCATCATCCTGCCTTAATTCCCATATTTCACACAATCACACATAACACTTCCGGATACAGTCTACCACTAGGTTGGCCAAAGAGGTAAGTGCATGTTGTACTATAATATTTTACAGGTTCCGTTATGGAAAAGTACTAAAACAGCTCATAATTAAGGCCCTTAAAGTTATTGGCAGCAAATTCAGCAAAATAGAATCAAGCCATTGAACTAGTCCCATTAGATTCTGCCATTAGGTAATATTTGAGACAAGAAATATGGTGGCATTTGAGCCACAGCATACACATATGACATTTTTTTGTATAATTACTAATAAGCTTTACATGTCACATAGAAACTTTAGGTGAGAGATCATGAAAATATACATATAACATTTAATGCATAGTTGATTATACATAACAGCTTCAAATACTTTAGGATACCAAACTAAACATGCAACACTAGTCATAACTCATCAGACGTTCCAAAATGGCCTATACTTCCTGTTAATCAAGCTAAACAGTCCCAGATTTGATCAGAACTATAGGCAAAGAATGAAACTACAAGAAGAGCAACTCCTGTGTTATGACGTGTCATTGCAGGGACACAGTGGTGCCGCACGATGGTTGACCTGTAAGAACTAAAATCTAGAGTATAATTGACTAGGTGGGACTTGCTGAAAGTGCATGATATCGAAGTGTATCGCATGTCTTGATACTTCAGGGCACAGAAAACAATACTAAACATGATTTATTTATCTGTATTTAATTTTGATAGCCTTTGCTTTTTCAATCATTATGCTTGACTGCAGAACATTTGTAAAAAGGGTTTGCTCTGGTGGCCAGTGTACCAGAGGTAAAGAAATAATCTTGTAGCAGGATCTATCATATTTACTGATATTATGCCTACTTGCTACACAATTACAATTAGACATATAGACAAGCTTATCATTGTTTTATTGCAACAATTTTATATGTGAAACAAATATTCATATTCTAAACCAGGTTAGAGGTTATATATAGTGTGGCATTCATGTGCCGTTCGTGAGGGGAGATAAATATACTTCTGTCATATTTTGTAGAGAATGTGCTTCATTTTGTGGAAATCTTTTTGAAAAGGAATATGTGTGATATTGATTTCCGAAAATTCAGCATTATAACTATAGTGACACCTTTAATATTCAGCATATCAGGAAAGTCTGGTATCCTTAAGCACCCTAAAATATTAGAAACATTGCCTGAAGAAGTCTGATAAATCAGACGAAACGTCGCAAAATTCCCAAATTCTACCTTTTAAACCTTTTAAATAAAATCAGTTTGTCTGGTTTTCTGTGAAAATTTCTACTATCTGTAAATATTAGTTCCTACAGGCCAACCACTGTTAGGCGTCACTGTCCAGTCTGATAACCTGAAGTCCCATGGAATTGCGCTTCTTGGCCGTATAGTTCTTTGCTATAGGGTAAACGTGAATGCTACACTTTGTTTAGGAGCTTGCACTAGATGGTCAAATCAACACCCGAAATAGTGAAAACCAGTTAACTGCTGTATTTTTCTTTTCTGTAAATTCTTTATTGGTTTATAAATTCCTGGTAGGGCCTAGAGCATTCATTAATGTTCATTTCATCCACTTTTTAAATTTTCCTTAGTACAATCCAAATTCTGTCATGCAGATCTTTCATTTGGAGTTGGGTGTTGTATAGGTGCAAACAGCAGTTTAGTCTCATATATGCATTTTAATATATACACTCTTATCATCTTGTTGAGAAATACCTTGATTACCTTTGGTTTACTTGCAATGGAACATATTACCAGCATCATCATAGCTTATGTAGGAAACAGAGACATAAAATCAAAAGAATGCAAAGTCCATATCCCTGGCTTCTGGCAGGTTGATGGTGCCGCCCTATAGTGTGATAACTGCAAATTCCGAATATATTGCATGGTCCAGAAAAAATTAAAAAATGATGAGTGGAAAATATAGCATGATAGTGTCAGCTCACACTGTTAGATAAGTAGCTCAAGGATAAGATGAGGGAAAGATGGACATTATGTGAGATGGGACTAATCATATTTTTATTTCATGCCTCTATATGATTTGTACATCAATATAAACTGTTATACAGAGTGGACTTTCTCTCTCTGAGGACAGAGGCTGAGGACAGAGTACTTACCCAATATGTCTACTTCTATCAAAATCCGACGGGCCACACTTAAAGACAGGCAGAGTGTACTGGACATCAGTCACAACATCAGTGATGGTATGGATTATCTGCCAGCATTGTACACTATCCTGCTCCAAGACCCAAGCTTCATGGCCTATGTGGCAGAAGTGGACAAGAAAATTGTAAGCCATGCTGGTCGATTTTGACCTTGTGTTTATACCATATGACATTCATGTAAGGTATTGTTAGTATGTAATGCTATTAGTATGCCTGATTAAGTATTATTGATAAAATGTTCATGTTATGGTCATGTATTGATGGATAAGCATTTGCTATTGATTTCTGGGTTAAATCTCATTCTATAATTATTTATACAAGGCAAATTACCATACCCAAATCACACTTCTTTATCACCATGATTAGAGAAAAAATTTCCAACCAGGAATTGCCTATTCCACAAATTGAAAATATTCCAACTTGAATCACAGTTTCAATGATTATCTGTTTCTCATAATATTTCTCTCAGTCTTAAAATACATCCAGATTCTTACTGAATTGCACAAAAATATACCCAAACTTCAACCTCACACCTATTGCTACATTCCTACTTTAACTGTTTATTATGTAAAGTTTATTTTCGGTGTCCTCCTGCATTAATTAAAATTCATGAAACAGTTGATCAACTAATAACTACTATATGCAATATTGTGGCGAGAACAGAATGTTGGCATGCCCGTTTCAGCAAGCGTTCCATAAATCTGGCACTAGCCCAGGCCAGGAGTTTACATGACAGGCTTGGCATCTGTGAGCTCTGCACTCTCATTGGCTGTTGTACCAATAGCCAATAGGGGATGACCAAATTGTTCTGGTTGTGTGTCTGTTCTAGTCTTTTGCACATGTCAGAAGGCCGCTGATGACATTAACAACTCATAGTGTCATTGGTAGAGCACCCTGCCCTCATGTGGAGATACTAGGAACTAAAGCTGAGTGATAATAGGGGTATCATATGCCATTCGTCAATTTGTTTACTAATAATTAGGGGTAATATACTTTTTTCTCATGGAAAACAAAATTACTTGGCCACGATAGGGATGTGTAGACCAACCTTGATCGATACATCCTGTCTAAGAATGGCTGCTGCTCTAGTGCAAGTTTATATCTTCAGCCCTTCCCAGTCTCTGCCCTGTCTTACCTATATTATGTAACTTATATTTAGCCAGGACTGTGATTTGCTCTGGAGGTTAACCTTCGAGTTGCTGTTCCCATTTTCATAATTACATTCTATCATTGCTTTACACTGGCTGCCAGAGCTACACTACAGTAGCTCTGGTTGAGTTAATTCCGTGGCCTCCTTGACCCACTAGCTGTAGGTGTTTGACACTCTCCTTGCACATCTTTCATCTGACCTAGACCTTGCATGAGAAAGTGTCCATTCTCACTCTTGAAGCTATTTTTCCATGTTCATATTTCCATTTGTGTGTCTTTTGGGTGATATAACCATGAAGGTAGACTATATTATCAATTTGGGAAGCTTGATAAGTAATTCTGCCACATGTAAAAAATAAGTCTTGGTCTGAGAGTGAGAATCCCTGGACAAACACTGTGTTTAACCATACCAACCTCTTAGTTGGAACAGAGTGGAGACAAAGGTGGCGGCCAATCTATTAATGCTTGGGCACTTTAAGTCAAGGTGTTGTTGCCATTTATATGTGACCATTAGAATATATGAAATGCAAGGCCTTAACAACACTTATTTCTCTCTCTATAATGTTAGGTATCGTTTGCTGGTCAGTTCTTGGATGAAGAAAGCAAATTTTGTACTCTGGTTTCAAGTAGGACAAAAGAAAAATACAGACGGCGAGGTAATCACTTCATTTACTATCAACTGGGAATCAGTTACCTTTACACAGTATCAGGAACTAGAAATATATATGAAAAATAACTAGATAGATGATGACACAATTTGTCAATGACATTTTCTTGAATATTTTATGTCCATAAATTGATCACAATACAGTTATTTATTATGTTACTCAGCATCATTTCTTGGTCTGTTTGCTTCAATTTATCTAACATCTTGCACTGCACAAAAACCACCATTTAACATATATGTATATGCCTGGTGTATATAGGTATGCTTTTGCATATACAAGGTTGATGTTTTTTCCATTGTGTATACGCCTTATCTATTGGCATATATATGTGTCCATGTTGCGGTCATATATACGTCATATACACACCTGATTCTTTTGTATTTACGCCACTCTCCAATAATTCTGATCTCTGCCACTTGGGTACACCACAGTTGTTTTATATCATTTGCCATTAGTTATCAAAGTCTATGGTATATAAAAAAACAATGTTATATTATCGGTTTTGATTATAAAATCTTTCTAAAACCCTAATAAGTATCATTTCATTAATTACGTATAATAAACCCAGCATTCTCTTTTTTTTTACCAATTTTTCAGGATTATACTTTCAAAACACCATATTTCTGTATGGTTCCAGATGAATGTGTATATTGCACACTGAGTAAGGGTAGCTTTTTTCAAACACAGGCATTCGTTCAGAGATACAGAAACACATGAATGCTCTCCTGACAAGGGATGATGAGAAACATGTTGACCTATTGATGATGGCTTCAGAGAAACCCCACATTCACACCTTGTCATACTGGGCTAACATAAATATCTCACTTATTCTGAGACAAGTAAGTATATACACTTATTATATACCCATGCAGTATATGATAATTACGTACTGCTGCTCCCTGTGCAGTATAAATTGTATACTGCACCCTGTGCAGTACATTAGGGAAACTAGCTAACGTAATTGGGACGGGTAATCTACCGCATGAACTGGTAGAGCGAATGAGGTTGATTTAGGGAAAGCAACAAGGTAAGAGGACCTGTCCCAATTAGGTTAACAAGTTGCATTTGTACTATACACCTCTAAATATTTGTAAATATTCAATAATTTACCAAAATAAGTCGACATCGAAGCGAAAGTCAAACTAGAGAGGTAGTTTGGAAGTCATTTTCTGCTATGAACTTACGCTCATTCCCCGGTCATTCACTAGCTTGCTTTACCACAATATTCATAGCCATGAATTTGTAAATAGAATTAAAACTCTTTGCAAACATTAGTCTCATAATATCATTTGTTAATTTTCTGATTCTTTTGTCCAGATATTGATCATTTATGAGTGTTCAAAGCGTGGTGGTATGGTGCCATACCGGCACAGTATGGTGGTATACCTCAACTACCACTTGCATAGCAGAGGCTGGTACATGGAGTATTTTTTGGCATAGGTGAATAGTACACTGTTATACTGAACACGTTGAAACATCAGCAGTGTGTAGGTTTTCTTGTAGACATGCCTTCTATGCCAATATGTGGTTAGATTTTTGCGAATTTTGGGTATATAATAAATACATAATGACCTACCATGCTTGTACATGCAACAAAACTCAATGGGAATTGATGTTATTTACAGAACTTGGCCTGGGACCTTGTTTCATAAAAACAACAATTCCCCATCTCGTTTTGTAGCATGTACAGCATGGTCAGGTCATTCTATATTAATGCATGTAACCCTATTGACTCATATCTAATTTCCCTATTCAAATGTTCAGATCCGTGTTCTGTAAGACATGACCTGAATAAACGAGGACATTGCGCTCAGGAGCAGTCTTTTCTTATGAACATATGAATAAGATATGAATAAATATACAGTAGAACCCTGCCTAACGGACACCCTGTGTAAGCGGACTCCTCACATTAACGGACACCTATGCTCAGAACGGATCCCTCTATCATATGTTTAATTCAACCCCACGTAAGCATACACCCCAAATAAGCGGACACTTTGGCCCTGAACTGAGGGTGGGCGCTTATGCTGGGTTCTACTGTACTCCCAATATTTCATACATCTGTCATACATTAAAATGCAAATGTTTAGATGCAAAATAGGAATTTAGAAATTATATTGATCATTTTCTAATGCTCCGGTGTCTACATTCCTATTGTGACCAGTCAAGGTCTAATTTCTGTCATGTGATTATAAGCCATTGGAAACAATTAGTTTACATGAGCATGTTTTCATTATTATTTATAGGTAGATCTGGTATATGACGCTCCCTATGATACTGTACTTAAAGGAGCTGAGATGGCAAGAATGAATTCAGGAGTGAAGGCAGTTGTAGTAGAAGAGCTCGGACTGGACAGAGCATTTGTGGTCCTCTCAGACCCTTACACAAAAACCCACATTCTCCGCAATCCGCACCTGCTGGCTTTCAACAACTGGCTTCCACTAGTAAAACATAGCAAGAGCCTGCGGAAGATTGCCTCAAGCTGCAAGGTGTTTGCCACTTTCAAGCCAGGCTCAGGGAAGGCTCAGTGTATCAGTCATTCGTCTCTTCTCTGTGGGCATATATTTGTGAACTGTGACATTTATGTGCATGCGTACGACCATGCCGATCTGGTGCTAGCACACCTGGCCCGCCATTTTCAGCACCTTGCTAAGGTCATCCAACCATCGCACAGGGTCGCTCTGCGGCTTCACTTTCCAGCAGAAATAGACAAAGAAACTGTGAAAGGATTCCTCCTTCCAGTCTTTGGTACGACCCATATAAGCAAGGCACACCCATTGGAAAGTATGATAGTTATGAAACAACATATAACTCCTGAAATGAAATCCAAATTATAAGTTTAGGTTTATGGACTTCATGCTTAATTTCTTATATGAGATAAAAATTCATAAATCTAACACCTGGGTGTTATTTGATAATCCAGGATATTATAGACCTAATTGTCTTTCGATTGTCTAATGCCAATGCCATGCCTAAGCTTTTTTGGTCCTAGAGCTAGGGGTGGTTTAAGGATACAATCAAGTCTAGGCTATGAAATATTGTTGCATAGACTTATCGTTTAACTCTCTTTTGTCCTCAAACTTCTCCTAAGTCGTCTAAAACTCTCCTAAGTCTAGGACACCTAAAAGGGTATCATAGCTTCTGCTTGGTCATCAAATATAGTCTAATTCTGTATTGATATTGTAAAAATCAACAATTTTGTGGTAAAATCGTTGGTCAATTTACAGCCGAAACACGCACTTCTGCGATGGCATATATAGGAATAAACTGGTGGTTTTTGCACAGTGTTACTTCATTAATTGAGAAAAGCTATATGGAAAATACAGAGGAAGGTAATTAAATGCTATATTATATGCTATTCCAGCTTGTTGGACTTTTTGTCATTGAAGTCCTTTGAAAATCGTTAAATATACAGAAATTTCAATAACTAATCATAGAATTTATCCAGAGCTGATATTTTTTCCTCTTTTTTTCATATCCAAGCTTTACAATCTGCACTCTAAAAAGATACAATTTTTCCTGTCAGAACATAGCGCTAGATGGTTAGCCAGGCCATATAGTCTGTTAATAAACGATTTTGTTTTAATGAAAAAAAGTTGGCATGATATCAGCTCACACTATAAAGAAAATGATAGTGACGATAATACCGGAGACCATCTACTTGTTGGATAAGTAGGGGGAGGACGGCATAAGGGCAAAGGCCAGATGATATGCTAAATGGGTCAAATCACCTGTAGATCTGGGAGCTGTTTAAAAAGTCGAGTGAAGTCTCCCCAGCAGCATGTCACATTTTAAAGCAAGAGGCCAGCAACAGCAAGCGGCACTTTGAATCAAAGCGGCAGCAAAACCGGTACCAATACCCAATTGCGAGCAGCGCCTCCACCTCAACAGCGACGCTTCAAGTGCCATTGTTAGCTCTCGCTTTGGCAGTGACTACTCTCGTTTAGCACCCTCCCGACTTATGTCATTGTGGACTATAAATGGATATAAACATTTTAAAGAGCATACAAGGTTCACTAAACCACAGTGCAGTGTAGCCCTCTAAGAGGGCTGGGGACAGAGTACTTACCCAATATGTCTACTTCTATCAACATCCGACGGGCCACACTTAAAGACAGGCAGAATGTACTGGACATCAGTCACAACATCAGTGATGGTATGGATTATCTGCCAACGTTGTTCACTATCCTGCTCCAAGACCAAAGCTTCACAGCCTATGTGGCAGAAGTGGACAAGAAAATTGTAAGCCATGCTGGTCGATTTTGACTTTATATCTTTTAATTGAAAAACGAAACATTGGCTGCAACTGAGATCGAACAAAAAGAAAATTTACCATAACTTTTTACACATATCATTTGCCATGTATGTGAGATACTGTTAAGATCTTGTTTGCCTTAATAAGTATTACTTGTAATGTGTTAAAAACATGATTAATCCTTATAAAAGATACTTTTGTCCTTATAAAAAATCACCACAATCAATCAGGGATGCATGATATCATATGATATCGACTTCAACATTTATTGAATTGCATGGCAATAATGCAATATATACATTTAGAAATTCATTCTTATACATAGTATTAGTCATGCTAAGTGAAAAAAAGACTAATCTGTTAATTACTAACGTTCACTTACATATACTAATAAAAATATCAAGTCATTACCGGGACCCATGAAGATCTATTGATCTCTTGGTTAAGGAGGTGTTCCACTGGACCGACGGTAGCCAATTCCGTAGCCAGACAATCGCCGATTATTATCGGATGCCCTAGAATTTCTCCAGTCTTTGAAAATGGTCATTTATTAGACTATTATTATCAGAATTAAATGAATTACAATACGTGAGCTTCCTCTTAAGGGCCCAGGAACAATTAATCGGGTGAGAAATCGGCCTGGTGGATTTTGCCCTTTAGCCCCAGTAATTTTTAAATGATATTGCCCCTTTCTTTCCTGTTTTGTCTTAATCCTTACAAACCATCAGATTATTAATGATAATAATATACATTAAGCCCACCCCACACCTTACCTCTACTCAACTGCGCTCTTAATCTCCATGGCAACTAGTCTCTTGTGAGAGGTGTGGTAACAATGTTAGAAAATCCTCAAAGTATTATTATTCTATTGCTTTAATCAAGAAGAGTACAAAATAATGTCTATCAACTAATTATTACAGAGTCTATACTTGTTTTTCTTTCTTTCTAATGTTAGGTATCGTTTGCTGGTCAGTTCTTTGATGAAGAAAACAAATGTTGTACTCTGGTTGCAAGTAGGACAAAAGAAGAATACAGACGCCGTGGTAATCAGTAAAAACCTCATTTATCATTATTCATCTCACCCCTGGTATTTTTTCCCCATAGACTCAACATTGGGAACTTGTATCCAACGCCCATGAGATATTCAGAAACCTATTCAAGTTTAAGGTCAGAGCTCGATCCCGTATCATATCTGTCTGCCTTCGTCATTGGGACAGGTAACATTCATCAATAATTGCACAAAATCGTTTACAAACAGCCCCATTTTGCTCTAGGCTGTGATCTATAACTTTTTACACAATTTATGGGATTTTTTTCCACTTCAATATGTAAGAATTACACAATCACCTATCTTTTTACAAATACAGGCATTCGTTCAGAGATACAGAAACACATGACTGCTCTCCTGATGAGGGATTGTGAGAAACACATCAACCTATTGACGGTGGCCTCAGAGAAACCCCACATTCACACCATGTCGTACTGGGCTAACACGAATATCTCACTTATTCTGAGGAGTGTAAGTATACACAAAGTTAATCCCAATCTTTACTATATACCCATGCCGTATATACTGTAAATACGCACCGTTTCGGCATATGACGTAAAAATACTGTACGGACCACTGGTCCGTACACTAAAACACGGACCACCTTGCAATACACGTTTATTAAGAAATTGCTTGTTAACCAAATGAAATTGATTTTTTTTTAAATTTCGGGTATATAGTAAATATATAACGTCCAACCATTCTTGTACAAGTCACAGAACTCGATGATAATTTACGGTTTGTATGGAACTCGGCAAAAATGCCTCGGTCCGTACAAACCGTAAATTACCATCTCGTTCTGCGAATTGTACAGCATGATCAGGACGTTCTATATAAGTATTTTTCTATTTGTATGCTTACATCTGTGATTGTAAGGACTAACTTGAACGCATTAGGACATTGCCTTGGGGGATATTTGAATTTTTATAATCCTTAGGTCTATCATTTGATAGAATGTAAGTTATGAATCTAAGATTTATATTGATCTTTTCAAAATATCTAGTAGGTATTGAATCGATAACTGAAATGGTAATTAAATAGTGATATAAAGAGACATAGTTATTGTGATTGAATGGAATCTGTTCAGAGATATTTTATTGAGTATTTCTGTCCAAAATAGCGAGGAACAGATGGAATTCAGTCACACTCACTATGTCTCTTTATCATTATGTACCTAGAAATCATTAAAAATGCCATTCTGCAACTCACTAAATGGCAGAATGACAGTGATAACGCGGAGGGACATATGAATATTCTTTTGTCACTTAGTGACAAACAGAATCTGTAGTCCAGGGACCTGTTTCAGTAGTCTCGTGACATTAGGCCTAGACAGACATCAACAGCGGCACCAACAGTGCAAGCAACAGCGGAAAAAGACTAGCAAATATCAGAAAATCGGAGTGACCAATCTCCTTCATATTTGGAACGATTATAGGTTCTATGTATCTTCTACTCATGTTAAAGTGTCATTGCTTAATTCTTACGAGAAGTGAGTGAAACTCCGAGTGTCATTGATTGCAATCTTGTGATCTGTCCATATGGTGTCACAGACGCCATCTAGACATGTCACGAAACTACTGAAACAGGTCCCTGGTCAGTAAAAGTAAGACATACCCCATAAGTAAATAGTAATAGGAAATATACTTCATTGGCATGGATGACATGTAGTGTAGTATTGTAGGGGTAGAATCAGTCGAGTGGTGGTGTGTTCACTTTACGCTAGAGGACGCAGGTGCTGATCCCTGCTGTGTGGTGATTCTGATGGGCCCATGAACGGAAGTGCTACAGGTTTACCTGGATTATGTAACTTGGTCAGTATATAAGACCAGGGACCTGTTTCACTAGTTTTTTTTTGTTTTTTTTTAAATTTTTTATTTGAAGTGTTTATTCAAATTCTGAACTACAGTCCAGTTCTTCCATTTGAAGAGTGCGGTGCAACCTGTACATTACGAGCATCTTAACATTAGCATAAACTGAAAAAAAAAAAAAAAAAAAAAAAAATACATATATATATATATAATAATACCCCTATATACAATCCCATCCCACCTGACCAACAAACCCTTATACCTGAAATTTCTCATGTTTGGTAGCGCGTCTAAAGGCAGCCATGTCCACAGAATTATGCGTGTCACTGCTCAGACAGTCCCACAGCCCAATGCCCCTGTACATTGGTGACTTGGTGTATTTTGATGTCTTGTGGTTTATTACTTTAAAACGCTTCCTGTTGCCCCAACGTGTTCTACTCTCTCTAGTATCTAGTAAGTTATAGTTGGTTGATAACTTGTACATACACCTTTCCAGTTTAAGCTCACGTCTGTCCTTCAACCATTCTACCCCCACTTTGGTGTGCAAGTCGGCAATGCTCTGCCTTCTGTATCTACTACCCTGTACCACCCTTAGGCCTCTGTTCTGTGCTCTTTGCAAAGCTAGTATATCACTGGATCTCGCTCCGTCGATAACAAAACTACTGTATTCCAGAATAGGCCGAATACAGGTACAATATATTTCTTTGGCAACCTTTTGCGATATCGATCTCCTAATTTTGTTTAATCTATAAATCCGGTTACTAGCAGTCTTTAATATCTGTTTGATTTGAGATAAGAAATTAAGGTCCTGATCTATTATTACCCCTAGATATTTATAAGCCTCCTTTGTGACCAGTTTATCATCACCACAACGCAAGTCAAGATCGGGTAGAAATCGCTTTCGTGCCTTAGACGCGTACCAACATGTACTAGTTTTTTTGGCATTCAACATTAAACCATTTATTTTACTCCAGTTGTAGACACTATTGACTGCCGTTTCAAGCCTCTGTCGAGCTGATTCCGGTCTTAGGTCACTAGTGTATACAACCAGATCGTCAGCATATTGTAACCATTTGACGCCCTCCAAACCACTACACATATCATTTATAAATACATTAAACAACAACGGGCCGAGCACGGACCCCTGCGGGACCCCAGTGGTTACATCCAACACTTCCGAGAGAGTACCATTTACAAAGCACCGCTGTTTCCGGTGTGCTAGGTAATCTATTAGCCAGTGGTTCCAGTTTTCTGGTATAAAAGCAAGCCGTTCCAATTTTGAAAGTAACAAACTATGCGGCACAGAGTCAAACGCCTTGCGTATATCAACAAAGCACGCGGCAGTTACTTCGGAACAATCTCGTCCAATATACAGACCATTAACAAACTCGAATATAGCGTCCTCTGTCCCGTAGCCGGGCCTGAAGCCATATTGATAGTCTGTTAGAAATTCATGCTCTTCGAGCCATCCATAAAGAGATCGGTGCATGATTTTTTCCAATAATTTAGCAGGTGCCGGGAGTATTGTGATAGGCCTCCAATTAGATACATCGGTATTGTCACCACCTTTGGGTATGGGGATTATGATACCTTCTTTCCATGAGTTAGGAACTAGACTATATTTGAAAGAACATCTCAACAGGTAGGTAAATTCGTCTAACAGAATAATAAGAGCATCTCTGAGGATCCGCGCTGATACGTCACTTACTCCAGACGACTTAGTCAGTTTCATCTCTTTAATCAATTTTAGTACATCTCCCTTATCAAAGTCTAGGTCAACAGTAGTATCGTTTTTCTCTAGGTCACCCAGATCACCTAATAGGTCCATGTGGGCATCAAGATCACAGCTTTCGAATATTTCAGACCCTATTTTTCCGAAGTAATTATTAACAAAATGGGCAGTGCTCTCGTCAGGCACCTGTTCACCACTATCCCCATCAACTAACTTGCAACTCGCTACCGTTTTTTTACCTTCTGTTAAGTCCTGAATAAGGCGCCAGAAGTCTCGTGGCGCACACCTAGCTTGGTCCATAGCCTCCCTACAGTAGTTGTCCTTTGCGTCCAGGAGTGATCTTTTAATATCAAGACCTAATCTCCTGGCCGCTTTAGCATCCGTTGTATTCTCACTCTCTCTTGCACTTTCCACAAGGCAAGCTCTTTCATGGATTTTAGAAAGTATGTCATCGGTGATCCAAGGGTCACGCTCCCTCTTGAAGGTCATCTCTTTTATGGGGCATACAATATCTAGATAATTGGTTATAGCTCTAACAATAATATCCCACTGCTCACTAGGGTCCGTGCTCGACCAGAGTACACTCCAATCGGAATCAGTTAAGTGAGTAGCAAAGGTATCATAGTTGTAATATTTATAACTACGTCCAGAAAAATGTACTTTTTTCTTAGGCTCTCTCAGCTTCTTTCTTTCAGCGTAGACTAACAGGTGGTCACTCAGGAGTATATTGCTGACACCAGCCTTATTTACAAAGTGCGAGTTCGTGTAAAGGTGGTCTATGAGGCTGCCACCACATCCGCTATTATCAGGTCTTGTCACCCCGTCCACAAGTTGTTTCAGTCCTTGGTCCTTTGCGAAGTCCATGAGTTTAGTTACAGATACATCATTCCGGGAATACAAGTTAGCATTGAAATCCCCAATTAGCCAGAACTCAAAATTGTTTAGGCTATCATCATTCAACAGGGCATCCAGTACGTTCAAGAACTCATCCATTGAACCTTTGTTGGGTCTATAGCAAGTCATTACAACCATCGCCCTATTATGAGGCTTTGTTATTTTCAAACACACACTCTCTATGTGATCGTTGATCAATGTATATTGGTTTACCATAGTTGTATACGGGTAATATTCCTTGGACACAAAACAGGAAACACCGCCACCTATCTTTACAGGACGATCTGCTCTGAAAATTCTGTGGTCCCCAAGCTGCACCATGCCATCACTTAACGCAGGCTTCAGCCATGTTTCGGTGACACCGATGAAGTCGTAATCATGCAGAATTATACGAACTTGGGACATTAGGGGATATAAACTACGAGCGTTGAAGTGACATAATTTGATAACCCCCATCTTCACGACAAATGACTTGTGCAGAGTGTGCAGGTGCGTGTGTGCAGAGTGCGATTTGTGCTGTGGTGAGTAATATGTGCTTGGTGAAGGAGACTTGCGTGGGGAATCCCAGGCAGCTCAGTGCTAGTAGGGGGAGTGTCGTGTCTGCACTCACCCTGCTAGGTGTAAGTGTCGTGTTATTTTTGGTGGTCAAGTTGTATTCGTGTGCCGTTTTTATCTGCTTGTGT
This sequence comes from Alentia gelatinosa, assembly GCA_950022655.1. NCBI lineage: Eukaryota > Metazoa > Annelida > Polychaeta > Phyllodocida > Polynoidae > Alentia > Alentia gelatinosa. The sequence continues at coordinate 45,256,147 of OX465591.1, forward strand.
TTCTGCGTGTGTCAAGCCATTGTCCATACGAGACAGGTAAAGAGCCATGGCAAGGTGGCAAGTGGCAGGGGCAAACACTGTACCGTGTTCACATTGATTAGAACACAAGTGTTGAGTAGAGCAGGTAATGGTCATATGTCTATAAGTCCAACTCAGTTGGTGCTGGATTCAATTAAGTATACAGAATCAATATATTTACACAAAAGACAACACATAAAGACAATTATCATCATCTTACACACAGGGAATAGGTTGCAACCACACGGAATACACACGGAATACACAGTTATCATGCTCTCTTTAGACTTAATGACTAATAGACGGTATGGGTATAATCAGCCCCAGTGACGCGCAAGACGGTAGTGAGTCAGTTCATAGTGAGTCAGTTCATATCATAAGTTTTGGTACGACAGTCCAGACAACCCATAAAATAGATAAGTGGGTACTCATCACTCTGTTCATCAGCGAGGGTTGGAGAGTTTTATATGTCCGGCTGTCGGTTTTGCGCCGTCATCATTCCGCCATGTTGTAAGAGCAATATGGATATAAATGCCATTTCATACTACGTCGGGCGTCAGGTTCTCTGGGGTAGAAGATTGAAATATATTAGTTAAGGTAAAGATCTAAAAAATACTAAATATATATATATATATATATGTATATACTTGTACAGAAGCCATTCGTTATTGATTACACCTTGAGGAAATATTAAAGATTATTCATTTATGTCTAGGCTTAGTTAAGTATGCTAGTAGCATCGTACCACTGTCATTCACCACTGACATAATTCACTTAACTTAGTTTCATCTTCAGCTTCGCCAGTCTTAGTAGATGTTTGGTTCCACTTCATTGGTCCGCCTGTAATCCACTAGGACATAGCGGTAGAGGTCTGATACCACTAGGCCATCAGCATCTCCACGTCACTATACCTAGAATCCATCACGGAAAACTTCCATCACTTATGACGACAACAGTAGCATCACCTCTCGGCCGAGTACTACTCTAGTCATCACCATAAGACGATACAATGACAAGGTTATACCCCAGTCAGCAGGTTCCTACGGATAGCACGGAGCAAGTAGTTCGCCAGATTAGGAGCATAGGTACTGTTAGCATGGCAACCGTCCCACAGCTTGTAATACAATACTGAGAAACGCGACTGCGCCGAGTGATCGACATAGACTAGGGTATCAAGGTGTGGGGTAGCCAGGCCTTTTCGCTGGTTAGACTCCACTATCAGGGAGTTAATAACTTGCACCCGTACGTCAATCTCTTGCTGCAGATCATAGTCTTTGGGTACTCGATAGTATCTAGCATAGTCTATGCCGAAGTATGTGCCAAAGCAGACCGACATACCAGGCCTTAAGTTCTCCAGCTCAGTAATTAACACATTCCGTAACTCCATCTGCTGTTCGACGTATTCTTTGGTATCCACGTGAGCTAGTACCAGTTTTCCTTCTCGATTAGTAACGAAGTCTAGATCGCAAATACCTCCGCATATGTAAACCGAAGTAAACGGCCGCGAGGAGGAACAGTGACGACGTGCTACGTTACCGAGTCGTCGGATTCCAGCTCCCGGGCATACTATCACGTCGTAAATCATTTGATCCCTCTTCAAGTGAGATGCGGCCACACCTAATCGGGAGTCGCTGATGACCAGTGCCATATCATCCGCTGTCACTAATACCGTATAGATTCAGTCAATCGTTTAACTCGTCTCGTATCCGCATTAGTAAGACTCCACACCTGTTTAGACCAGAATAGATAGACGCCTTGTGAGCTACCTCGTACACCAGACCAGTGCCCCAGTACTCGTTCGCCATGGCTTCTAGCAACGTATGTGGTCGGGTTCTCAGAAGTCGGGACCTAAGTTTGTCATTCTGCAGAAACTTGCACGACATGACATCTTTCAGCCTTTCCTCTTTCATGAGGTCCCAGTTTACCCCATTCAACACTCGTACTCTCTTACCCAGTTTATGCAGCTGATAAGGGTCATCCGTGTTTTCGATTTTGGTGGCCATGTCAGTATCACCACAATACAGAGCTTTGAAATGTTGATACGCCTTTTCAGAACTAGTGTATGTGTGCAGCTCAGGAGGGTCTTTGTCAGAATACAACGGGTACCTGACTGGGCAGCGATACAGATTACTCAGATAAGCTGTAGTACCAGCAAAAAATATACCGAGGGGGGTTTCACGAACCTGTTCCACAGGTGTCTTTTGCTTATTTCTAGGCGGCCGTTTAGGTGTGTCCTCTGGATACTCTCTAGCCTGCGTTTCCGCGGTCGCACCACTTGTGTCTAATTTAGCAGTCATTTTCGCGCGCACGTCTGGGTTTGGGTCAACAGTCATGGCCTGGTCAGTTCTAGCCCTCATGTCAAGAGGAGGGGGGGGGAGGTCTTCGGTCACGCTCTACTGCTTGGGCAGGCAGCCTTGCTGTGGGCAGCATAATACTAGTATAGCGGTCCCTTGAACCAGGTCGATTGAGGTCACCATGCGAGGCACCACAAATTCTCTCAGTAGGGCGGGTTGTCGGGTTCTGCTTATAGTCCGGCGGTATTAGTCTATGGGGTAGGGAGTCAGCTTGATCTAGGTCAAAGCTCTCGCCTTCAACAACAAGAGTACAACCATCACCCTCGATCCATGCATCCATACCGATCCTATTAGCATATCCACGCACCATACGAAATAGACCCTTTCTGCGTCTGATAACTGGCGGGTCGTCCGGTGCTAAAGCAACATAATGTAGTTGGGTTCGTTTTAGTTTGGGAGCTAGATGTAACACCTTGTTTTTTGCAGCTTTGTTAGAGAAGCAGACCATGATTGGGGGTGGCCTGTTATTGCGCGGCTGGTAGTTCTGACCCATCAATCTACTCGCGCTCAGTATGTCCATGTTTCTAACAGAGACACCGATGGTGTTCCATATACTTTGGACCACAACACACAAGTCCTCATTCTGTTCATATAACCTTCCAAGTATAATCACATTACGTTCACTTGAGGTATATAGAAATTGAGTTTGATCATCCGTGTCACCTCCTACCACACCGGCATAGGTGGGGGTTGCTGGTCCATTTGGGCGAATTGTATGGCTAGAGTCGATTTTGGCATCAATACGGTGGACCTTCTGCTCTAGTGAGCTCAGCCTACATTCTAGTTTTTCTCGATCTTCGATTCCCCCAGCGATTGATCTATCAACATCAGTTCTCAGTGAGTTAAATTCAACTCTTAGATCACGCACCTCAAAGAGGCACTCTTCTTTGAGAGTACCAAGCTTCTTGTCTAGATCACTATTCTTTGGCAAGTCAGCGATGTCACGCTTAGTTAATGAGTCCCTTTTTAGGTCCCTGAACATTTGTGTTATCACCCTCATGTCCGGTACAGCCTGACTTTCGTCACTACTGCTGTAATAATCAACGTTACCCCCGTCAAACGGTATGGATCTTTCTGATTCACACTCACTACTACTGTCAACAGTATCCGGGTTAGCATGCTCGCCGTTCGAATGGGTCCGCGTAGGCATTTTCTCGAAGTGAGTCCTAATATCACTAACCTTTGACTTTTTGGGTATAGGTTTCACTGTGGGCGTTCCTACATTAGCAGGACTAGGGGTAGACGACAGTATCCTTTTCTTTTGAGGCGTTCATTCATCAGCTACTTCTGGATTTAGGGCAGAGACGCGATCAATGTCCGCCATGCCGACGGGCGATAATACAAGATGTAGGTTTCACCGTTGTCGCGCTATGTTTCCTTTGAGATTAAAGGTCGCTGGTCACATATACAGTACACAACTATTACACATACGATCCATAGGCTTAGCTTGTCCTCATAATCCCTTTGAGATATCCACTTTAGGTCCTTAGAGCATTTAGATCACAGTGTTTGCCTCGCCACGCCGGAACACCACCTCACGCCTCGACTGCCATGGAACTTTTTTTGAACGTTAGTTTTGTGACATGTCTGTGACACCATAGAGACATTGGGGTTGTCTAGTTTTGTGACAGACCCCAAACATAAGAATTAAACAAATCTACACATCATGGACCTGTTTCACTAGTTTTGTGGCAAAAGTGTTAGACAGACAAGAAAAGCAGCACCAACAGTGCAAGCAAGAATGGACAAAGCAAAGTCTAATGTCGAGTTCTTATGAAACTGGACACACCATCTAGAGGCCATCTAGAAAAGTCACGAAACTAGTGAAACAGGTCCCTGGTCTGCATCAAGTCCATGATAGAGGATCTGGGGGCTGTTTTTCAGTCGTGATGATCTAAACTTGAGACCATTTTAGAGGCAAAGTGTTTTTCAGTTGAGACGATCTTAAGGGATCTCAAATTGGGACTGAGATGAGACCGTTTGGGGTGCTTTGTGTGTTTTTCAGTTGAGACAATCTGAAGGGATCTCAGGGGATCTCAAGTGAAACTTGAGACCAGGTGATACTTGTCATAAATTTTTTTTCAGGCGCTAAAACTTATTCAAATTAAAAATATTTAGAGTGAAGGGTACTAATACTCTGACATATCTCTATCCCAAATTCTACAGTTTTCCTGTGGCTATTAAGACAGTGATACATATTTGTCTGGAAATCTGAAAAATGCATGCACTGCACCACTCAGGCAGCTTGTGTCTAACCTACTGGACTACTCGCTTTTTATTTGTCAAGGTCACTCCATTTATGAATAACATCACACATTCAAAAAAGTAAAACATGTCTCACTTATGGAATACTCAAAGAAAAATTATGAAATTTTAGGATTGGATCAAATGGACATGGACAATTATTACCTACTATATCTAAAACGTTAGAATTTCTGTGATATCCGCTTGGAGACTCCTGCACATAAAGACGTAGTGAACCAGACATAGGAATGGAGAGTGAGGAGCCACGAGAGTGAGAATCTCGTGCAGTACTTAACTGAATCCTGCTATTTTTTGTGTGTTTCTCTACACAGATGTACTTCTATCCTTAAGATTTGTTTCTAGCTGTACTAAAAACATAATTTAGAACTGTACTTTTCCGATCTCCTTTCCTTGAGAGAATGCAATGAGATCACATTTCGCTGGTAGGCTAGTCGGTAAAATCTGTGTCACATGAAATAATGGTCGGGAACTAAATGATAGTTCCAGATATTAATAGTATGGGGCACCACTTAGTGCTGTTCCCCTATCTTTAGGGGGACAGCACTAGCAGGGAACGTACCTTGAACAGACTAAGGGGGGGGGGGGGGGGATACGACGCGACGAAGTCGCCAGTTCGCTATAAATACGGTCTCAGGATTGCCGATCGATCTTTGCCGATCTCAACTTGAGATCCTCTCGACTGAAAAACGCCCCCCTGGTCTGCAGTATGTTGATAGATTACTCTGTGCGTTCCTCTGTGAAGAGCGAATCCCTGGAGCCTCACGTCAGTGGTAGTAAGATTTTTTTAACCCTCTCAGTGGTTCAATAGGGAGCTTGCTTAGGCTTGTGGACTTATTCCCTCCACTTTACTTGACATTCCATAGTCAAGGTACTGTAACAAACATGGTTTTTTAAAACAGGGTATTCAATACAGTTTGTATACTCAAGTTTCAGAGTTTGGTTTGTGTGAACAGGGACCTATATAGTCATCCGACTTGTAAACCTTATATTCCGGTGTATTCCTATAATGCGGAATACACTGGAATATAAGGATTTTAAATAATTGTCCAAAAGGATTCTGTATGACTCGATTCCGACAGGCAACTGATTTTTATCCCATAGCCTTGCCATAATCCTGCTTATCAAAGAAATTATATCTATACCGTAATGCTATGGAGATGTTAACAAGCTAGGTTGGCACTAGGGAAATGTGAGTTTATTTTCTATTATCCATATATACTACTGAATAGGTTGTACTATAGGACAGACATACAGGGTATAACCTGCAGGACTAGGAGTGTTAAAAATGGCGGCCATAAAAACCAGCCACGGCTGATGGTCTTGCCCTTTCATTAGCAAAACTGTGAAATTCAAACATGTTACATGTAAAATGTTCATGAAAAGGCCAATAGAAATGTATTAAAAACCAACAACAAAAAAGAGTAACACCCAAACCAACCTATGTAAGTCTTCATAGGGTAGCAACGTAATATTGTCGGAATAGATACAATCTAACCCGTAGGTAGGACACCCAGAAAGCCCACAACAGGCGACTGCTATAGTATAAGCTAAGTTTGGCAATGCATACCATGAAGTAATAGGAGAACTGGAGGTGATGAGTTGCTAAATATTATGGGATCATCAGATATCCATGAAAACGCCAATGAGTTGGGAGGAGTAATATCAGATATTATAAGAAATCACTGGCAGCACACGACCAAATATAGCATGTAACCTTTAGAATTCTGTGATAATATTTCCAAAAATGCTGTTTTGTATACCTTCACAATTTCTGGAATGATTATCGCAGAATTTTATGGATTATATAACATATTTGGCTGAGTGCTGGATGAGAGTAAGAAAATTGAGATAAAGATTTATGAATTACTGATATTTCTAGATTCGTAAAATGTCTTTGTCATCAATTAATACTGCACAACACCTGTGGTGTAGTTTTTACAATTTGCTTAATAGCCAATGGGCACGGTGGGTGCTTTTAAGCAATGCTAATTCTCAGGTGAACTTAATAACAGGGGTGAGATAATTGTTCATACTTAACCACTAACAATCTTTATTTTAATGGTATTGCAATCATTAGGAATTTGTGTTGTCCACTTCTGCAATCTAACATCACCTATAATTCTCATATATGATACACAATTACCAGGTCATTATCACCCATTGGTATTAATCAGTCTACAGTATGCACACATTCTTTCTTAGGTATATCTGGTATATGAAGCTCCCTATGATACTGTACTTAAAGGAGCTGAGATGGCAAGAATGGATTCACGAGTGAAGGCAGTTGTAGTAGAAGAGCTTGGACTGGACAGAGCATTTGTGGTCCTCTCAGACCCTTACACGAAAACCCACATTCTCCGCAATTCACATTTCATGGCTCTCAGCAATTCCCTTCCTCTTGCAAAACATAGCAAGAATCTGCGGAGGATTGCCTCAAGCTGCAAGGTGTTTGCCACTTTCAGGCCAGGCTCAGGGAAGGCTCAGTGTATCAGTCATTCGTCTCTTCTCTGCGGGCATGTATTTGTTAATTGTAACATTTATGTGCATGCGTACGACCATGCCGATCTGGTGCTAGCACACCTGGCTCGCCATCTTCAGCACCTTGCTAAGGTAATCCAACCATCGCACAGGGTCGCTCTGCGGCTGTACTTTCCAGTGGAAATTGACAAGGAAGCTGTGAAAGGATTCCTTCTCCCAGTCTTTGGAAAGACCCGGATAAGTGCAGTTCATCCATTGGAGAGTGCAATAATTGTGAGAGAATGTATAGGTCCTGAAACTAAGTCCAAATTATAAGGCTCGGTGTATGAAGGTTGCCCCATTTTGTACTTACTTTTCTTTGAAATAAAAATATATTGTATGTCAAGCATAATTTACTGGCAATAGTTAAACAATTGACACTAGATATAAATGTAAGATGATTATTCTACAAATGGAGAAAATTTAGTTTGTCATGATAAACAAGCTTTATGATACATATTACTCAAGATGTTTGATGGGACTATAACGCTTTTTGAAGATATATGTATGATAAAACTGTATATACTTGAAAACGGAAAAAGAATATGTCTCATACTTATCATTCAACAAACCAGGATGTCTAGATGTACTCTTTGTGACGAAATAAAATCCAAGCTTGTTTTAGAATAAGAAATTATACCTTTCAATATAAAGCAGTTACAGTCTGGCAGCCCCTGGCGGCAGTTGCCCAAACCATCCCTCGGCGGGTAAAATCTGTTTGATGGAATAGCAAACCAATTGGTCGGTACCAAAGATAATTTTAAACTACTACAAAAACACAAACTCAAAGAGCTTCGAGCTCAGTATACATGATTGCTCTAATATGTTGACCCCATTAGTGTTTATACATACGTACCAAATATCTGAACTAAGAAGTGTTTAATATTATTGCCCTAAATGTTATATATATATATATTATCTAGATAAATGATAAATCTTATATTGTACGTTATGAGCCTCAGACGGGAGAATTTGATCCCATGCCAAAACGTTTGAACTTCACTCTTGTTAATGTTGTACTGTATTATATACCTATGGCCATATGACCTACACATACTGCCCGCTGCCACCCATAACGTATTTATGGCCGTACGTCACACTGTGACGTACGGGGTATGTGATCACGTGACTAGCTAAAGTTTCGCCATTTTTAGGTATATAATAATACGAAAACGGGCTGACTGTCTTCGTACGTCAGAATACTTGGTAAAATCATTGATCAGATACATCCCTCTGCCTTTGGCATCGGGATGTAGCTGATCAAGAATTCTACCGCGTATTTTAGACGTACGAAGACAGTCAGCCAGTTTCCGTATAATAGAGGGAAACTATGTTCCGGTGAAAGGAAGTCAAAGTTAAGAGGTAAGGCTTGGAAAAATTACTGCCCAAGGCCCTGGCCGCGGGCAGTAATTTTTCCAAGCCTTACCGAGTAATTTTGACTTCCATTCACTGGTACTTGGTTTCCCTATTCCTATATACCTTCAAATGTGGTTTAATAAGAGACAATCTGATTGGTCTAAATGTCAACCTTGGGTAGTATACGGCAACCTTGGGTAGTATACCAACCTTGGGTAGTATCAGATAGTTACTCCACCCCCCAGAGCGTGGTGTAAGCATAGAGTGTACAGCCATAGGTATATAGGAATATGTTTTTCCTTGTCTGACACTAGCATGGCCGCTGTAAACCTATAAGTTAGGTATTGGCAGAAAAACCAATTAAATCTGGAGCCGTTGGAAGATGGGTGGTTGTGTCCAGCCAAACATTTCACTCCAGTATAAATAAAAATCCTTAAAAAAACACCCAAATAAAACCAGTTTACCCGGGTGAACCCGGCTGTCCCCGCCGACCGCCGGGTCATCTCCGGGCCATGCTCCGTGTCTCAATAACCCACCGGCCGGCCGGCAGTCGGCGACGAGCAACAGACCAACCATTGCCGAAAGACCTTTTGTTGCTATTCCACCAATCAGGCCGGCCGGCAAGCCGGCCTCAATTTCTAGCGAGCCAGGCCAACCTAATTTGCATATTTGGAGCTGTTCCGTCTGTTCGCTCAACCACTGAAAGGCTCCGGGGAAACCTTACCAGTCTGCGAGGCTCCAAACAGTTGCTTGACACGGAGGAACACACAAGTAACCTGTCGACCTGCTGCGGACTCAGCCTAAATACACAGTAGAACCCCGCCTAACGGATATCCCATGTAAGCGGGCACCCCGCGTAAACGGATACCCCGCGTAAGCGGCACCTCGCGTAAGTGGACAGTTATTTTGGTGCAAAAAGGCCTAAGACCCCGTATAGGGACACCTCCGACGAACAACCGACTAAAAAGGGATAAATCTGTGTTTTTTAATGAGAGTATATTCATAGAAAATAAATTTTGTAATTCAAAGTTTAATAACTTCGGATCTAACTAAGGTATTGGAAAAAGGATTTCAGGGAGCTGTTTCAAAAGTCGAGTTAAGTCTATGGTTTTGAAACAGCTCCCTCATCTACCATCTCCTCTCTCTCCTCTACATATCGGTATTTTACACTCGCATATTGGCCCGGAGGAAATTTGAGGGTGACCGCTTACGCGGGGTTTTACTGTATATACACTCGTGGCACCTAGCGTAAAGCAAAGCAACCACTGCTCTATTACCCTGACCCAATCATGATGTTGATCCAAGAGGTTCTCATTTATTAAATTGACCAAGACTTTCTTAAAATAATACCTGCTATTCGGAACCCCTATTGAAAGTAAATGTTGATATGTTTTGTCAAATATCTAAAACTGTTCGTTTTTTTCCCATTTCTTGTTTGTTGTTGTTCAAAATATGCTTTTTATAAACTGGTTGCATCGATTGGTATTTTTCTAGAAGCGTTTATTTCTATCGAACATCCGTAGTGCATGATTTGTATGTTTTATTTGATATCTAGTTTATAGACAGTAACAAGGGAAAGGAAGAAATAAATCATCATTCGGCTTCGCCTCAATGTTTTTTTTGTTGTTGGTAATATTATCTTTTATTGAACTGCAAAGATTATACATATCTCTTCTGTTGTCATACGACACTCATGGTCATTTGGTTTTCGTAACATACTCGACGTTTCAGTCGTGAAACTTGAAGTTTATACAAGTGTAAATAGTGTCCAATAAAAGAGGCAACTGGCATCAATCCTAATACAGATTGGTTTTCATGTCTGGGCCATACAAAATAACAATGTTTTTCTTTTTTTTGCTCACTTGACTACATCAGACCCATGGAAGGCCCACAGATTAAGCTACTGTTGTTAACATTTGGAGAGTCAAGCCCTAAGACAAGCAGTCAAGTTATTATTACATACCTATAGCCGAACGTCAGTGAAATACTACCCGCTCACGGGGGTGTAGTATATTGCGACTACGGCCCACAATGGTACGCTTCGTCTCACTGTAAGATTCTAACGTGTATGTAACTAACTAGCCGCACCGCGCTAGGCGTGCGTATTCGACGTCATCGCAACCAAAAACAACATGGCGAACATCGTCAAATCGCGACTTTAAACTCGCAATACATGGCCCCCGCAACAATTACAAGTTCCTAATGACCAATCCTCGAGGTAACTAACGTTTGGCTCTCACCTGACACCGTTTAAATTGCTCAAATATGCGAAATTCATCGATAATAACAACATGATCCGCAACGGGCGACGCACAGACACTGCTGTGGCTGGTTCCTGGCGTATCCGGCTCCACACACGCCTAACGCTCTCCAATCGTATCTTCTGCTAACTGCACGCGTACCAAATAGAGACCAAACATCCGCTGGGCTAGTGACGGCCTATCGCGCATGCGCGAAACACAGATCCTGCGCAACTTCCGGTTCATAGCAGACAGTGTCAACATGGAGCGGTTGTGACTTAGGAACTCGATAAATGGCATGTTTCTGATCGAATTAAGGTATGTAATAATAAGAAGATAAATATTATGCCACACCATGGTCCATATTAAATGGTATAATAATAGGGACTCATCCCTCCGCCTGCGGCGTCGGGACGAATGTCCGCGATAGGTGACCTTGAACTAACCCATGGTTCGCCCGCAGTAAGGGCGTTTTCTCCTAATACACACAAATCACAAGCAGTTTAATAACATGCCATCCAATGAGGATTGTGGCACATCCAAACTCATGGGGTATTGCCTATTCATAAGATTCTCGATCCAGTTCTATGTAAGTCCATGAGCTCAGCATTTGAATCCCATGTATCTGCTGTGGTGTGGCGTTAGCCTATTGTTTTTTAACAGATATACTTCCAGAACCCGTTTGTTTACACTCTCCAAAACGAAACCTTGTTTTCATGTATCCAGATGAAGAGATCCAGATGTGACTGGAGAGTGAGGAAATAAATCATGGAGAGTGGAGACACAGGCAACACTCCCCTCCCTTCCCCGTCCCTCCGCACACACCCCACAAGGGTGACCAGTATACCTCTAGTGTCCAGTAAGGGGGTATAATGCACCCCCCTTCCTCCACACCCCCCCCCCCCACCAGGGTGACCAGCATACCTCTAGTGTCCAGTAAGGGGGTTTATTATCCATCGTATACAAAGCCCCCATTGAAAATGTATGGGGACTCAGTAAACGACCCATTATATAAAACCTGTCAGATACCATAACTGTGGTATACGGATTCAAACCTGTGGTATACGGCCTCAAAACCATGGTATACGGGGAAAAAAGTCCCTTTGTGCTATAGAGCAAAGAAATAGTCCCTATTATTATACCATTTAATATGGCAATTACTAGGTTTAATTTATTTGAAATAATGGATAATAAATACAACAAACGATGATTATCACTGCACGAAACATACCGCTTTACATATGTATCCGAAACGCGTCTAACAGTAGGATTTTGCTTATCTAGTGGCGTATATATACATGTCCATGGTGCGGTTTTATATACGTCATATATACGCCTGATACCGTTGTATATACACCACCATCCAATAGTTCCGATCTTTGCAACTTGGGGACACTACTGGTAGCATATTTCATTAACCATCCAAGTCTGTATTATATGAAAAATACAATCTTATTTTACCAATTTATTTAAGGGGGTGGGGTTGGGAGGTTGCGGGTGGCGGGTCAGTGTTGGTGCATCCTCTACCAACACCCACAGGACGGGGCGGGCCGCGGGTCGCAATATATATTTTTTTGGTATCATATATACGCCTGCCGTATATATCGCACAGAGCATGTTTTATCTTGGATACGCCAGGTGTGAAATACGGCCAAGTCGCACGCGTCTACATATGAAAACTACCTCGTAGACGCCCGAAACGCAGACGCAGATAAGAGGCGTATACAAATGTAAATAATGCACGATACAGCCGATATGTGCGTTATCGTAATGGCGTATATATATGTATAATAGTGGTTTTCGTGCAGTGTAAAGAACACAAGAGGATCATCAAACCAGGAGAAGTGTATGGGAATATGAAGAGGGTACTAAACCATGAGCCCATGGTCGCATTATCTACTCGGAGATTACGGCCACTCGTACACAAAACCGGTCATTATTGTATACATATTCTCATACTATTTTTTAATAGTGTGATGTTAATCATATGCATGAAATGGAATAGTTTCTTCTTATATTTAAGATTAAATAAGAAGATACTACAATGGATTCATGTTGAATCAGACGTTTTCTAGAAGAGGAATTCCCAGGGTAAATACCAACAAGAGGTTTATCTGTGCACAGCAATTCTGGTTTTCCTCAAATGTTTAGAAAAAACTCACATTTCAGGGACATCCCGAACGGGTTTATTTCCCCATGGGAGCTTCTTTGAACAAACGAATCGTGTATATGAGGAAAAAAATCAGGAAGAATATTGTCAGTTTCCTTGTAGTCAGCCAATCTATTTAAAACCTTCAACTGCAGTCTACAATATATACATGGAATCGAGGTTTGCCATATATGGTCATATAACGAGTGGACCGGCACTCAAATAGGGAGGATAAAGAATTTTGAAAGTATATCTTTTGAAAAATTGGCGAACACACTGTGGACTAATGCATCACCTTTTATGCAGAGCAGCACAGACTTTTGTTATCCACCTAATACAAAGCGTCCATAGAAAACACATAGGCAGCGTGTATGGACATACCCGGCGCATACGGATATGTTGTATGCTCCGGGTGGCGCACACGGAAAAATAGTGCGTATGGAAAAATAGTGCATAACTAAAATGAACTGATATCGACATGCCACTTGTCCAGAAAAGGTGGATAATAAATATAATATGGACTGGTTTCAGATAAAAGCGTTTGTATGCTCCTCGGAGTTGACTCTACACAATATCCTCGCATACGCTCGGATATTACTACGCGTCAACTCCTCGGAGCATACGGCCGCTTGTATCTGAAACCAGTCAATATTGTGTATTTATCTCACCCCTGGTACAGGTTTAGGCAAAGGAATGATATAAAAAAAGACCTCAACGATCACCCCAGTAAAGTGACAACACTATGCCATGGTCGTGGCGGACTGATGCTATATGACATCATATGCGATTGACCAATCAGCGGCTAGGATTTCAGAAGGCAGGCAAGACAGGAAGATTCAAATGTTTCTGGATTTGTGAAGTATATTGAATCATTCTAATATTTTGACACTATCCTAATGTCTGTAAAAAGTGTGAGATAAATCCAAAACTGCACCTGAATTGCATAATAAACAATACTCCACTTATTTAGATGCACTTTCATCGTCACTCGGCTTCAGCTCAATGACAATTGTGGCGCATCCAAAGTACTGCCTATTCATAAGATTCTCGATCCAGGGAGCTGTTTCATTAGTTGAAAAAACTCTCGTAGTTGCTCTCACTAACCAAATAGCGGCACCTCGCTAACAGCGAGCGGCACTTTGGACAAAGCGGCACCAACAGTGGTAGTACTCGTTTCAATAGTTAGGCTCTGAAACTCCGCTAAGAATTCATATAGAAGCGTCAAATAAAAACTGAAATGTAGGGAAAAATATGAGGAATAATTTGGAATTATTAAATCATTCGATATATAGTGATTTATTAAATGTCTCGTTTGTTATGGTGGCATAGCTAACGGCACTGGGATCTTAACAGCGACGCCAGTTCTGAAACGAGACCTTAGAACTCTCGCTTTTAATGCTGTTGATTGCCACTCTCCCAGCAGAGATCTTGCGCTCTACTTCCTGCAGCCGCGGCTTTGGGCAGTATTTTGTGGTTTACATGTAAATAGATATGCATATATTTATATGGTAAATGATTTACACTCATTTCTGTTATTTGTTATATCAAATCATGTATAGTCTTAGGGATTACGTTCTTCATTGGAAGGCACCTCATGTGTTACAGGGCTTTGTTTGTCAACATAACACATGTGCTCACTCGAAGGGGCAGTCTAATCAACAGTAGATTCACATCATAAAGTGGTTTAGAGATGAAAAAGAAACAGCTGGAATGTCTGTAAACCCAAATTACCAATTCCTATATTTCCTAACTAATGATATGTGAGTTGGTTGACTTGTATAACTTTTGCCAGTTGCCTTGTTTTGAATCTGAAATGTTCGCTGGTCTCCCCTGTTCTTAGTGGATACCCAGGGAACAGGCTTTGGGTTGGGGCAGAGACTAAGCACAGCGCTAGCGCCGCGAAAGATCTGGGGGGAGAGTGGTTGATTGCTCTCGCTTTGGCGGTGGCCATTCCCATTTACTCCCTCCGGCTTTTGAAACAGCTCCCAGTTCTGTAAGTATGTCCAAGTTCATGAGCTCAGCATTTGAACCCCATTTGATGCGGTGTAGCTATTGCGGGCCGTGGTGTGGCATTAGCGTATTGTGATTAAACAGATATACTTCCAGAACCAGTTTGTTTGCACTCTCCAAAACGAAACCTTGTTTTCATGTATCCAGATGAAGGGATCCAGATGCGACTGGAGAGTGAGGAAATAAATCATGGAAAGTGGAGACACAGGCAACACTCCCCTCCCTTCCCCGTCCCTCGCCCTACCAGGGTGACCAGCATACCTCTAGTGTCCAGTACGGGGGTATAATGTAACCCCCATTCTCCACAGTTACTGGAGAACTCGACCCGAAACGAACTCGACCCGTAATTGACAGGAGAACTCGACCCGTTTTGGAGAACTCGACCCGCGAACCCCACAAGGGTGACCAGCATACCTCTAGTGTCCAGTATGGGGGGGTATAATGCACCCAAAATACCAAACAGAGGGGTATCAGCCTCAAAGAACTAAAGAAGAAATCAACAAGTCTTGGTTAAAGTCGTGTTCTCCATGAGTTCGATGCGGAGTGATATGGCGAAAGCCAAGTGAATATCATGAGTTGCATTCTGTACTTACCTCATCTCTGTATACACTGAATGAATGGATGACACACAGGATAAAGACCATGGAGAACGGACTGCAATACTCGTAGGGGCATGGAGAACGGGTTCCCAGTTTTAAGCCTATGGGGAAACAATCCCAAGGGTAAGGTAAATAAGCGGATCATCAGATTAGCAGTGTATGTGGATATATAGAGAGTTACTAAACCATATGCCCATGGTGGAATTATAGTGGTCTCAACGTAACGGTTCATTACATCATACGCATACATTGTGTTGTTAGACTTGTATTTGCCTTTGCCTGTGACAATAAACATAAATTACGACACTGGCTGAGTTCAAATAAAATAAGAACACACCTGCTTACCAAATTATAGACAAATTGCTGCGAGACAGAAATTGTCATTACGATTTTTATTAACTCGTAAATAATTTAATGGTAGAATGTTATTGGACACGGAAAAAAAATAAAAGTAAGAATTGTTCCTTGGTTCTCCAAAATGTGACCACTCGAACCTTTAGTGAACGTATTCACACGTGCAAGCACGCTCTTATAATATAGAAAGACATAGTGAGTTAGTCTGAATGGAATCTGTTCAGAGATATTTGGGTCAGAAATATTCACCAAATTCGAAGAATGAGGTGAGTATTTTTGACCAAAATATCGAGGAACAGATTCCATTCAGACACACTCACTATATATTTTTTATTATTATATATACCTAGAAATCATTAAGATTGCCATTCTACAACTCACTAAATAGAAGCATGAGTGGTCACGTTTTACAGAGGGTAGTATCATACATATTACGCCACAGTGTGGACGAATGAAATCATTACTATTAGGGCCTATTCATGAGACATTCGTACATTGTATATATATAGACGATAATCGATGGTTTTGTGGACAGGCGGCCGTAAACCACGAAAGGTTGACACATAGTAATACACGAACGCTAGTGAGTGTATTACGACGTCAACCTCGAGTGGTCTATAGAGCCGCCTGTCCACAAAATCATCGTTTATTGCATTTATTATCCATCTTTTCAAATAAATTAAACCCAGTAATTGCCATATTAAAGGGTATAACAATAGGGACTATTTCTTTGCTCTATAGCAAAAGGGACTATTTTTTCCGTATACCATATGTTTTGAGGTCGTATACCACAGGTCTGAATCCGTATACCCCAGTCATGGTATCTGACAGGTTTTATACAATGGGTCGTGGTTTACTGAATCCCTATACATTTTCAATGGGGGCTTCGTATACGATCGATAATAAAATACAATATCTGTTTGTTTTCCTATGCAATAACACTGTGATGAGTCAAATATCATGTTGTCACTGTCCGGCCTCCGCGCCCTTCCCATTGTGAATCGTGCGGCTGGGAGTGCCCGCTCATTAGTACTTCTTTGTCACGACAGGTGGCGCCTGGAAAGAGTTAAACAAGTTTAAAGCTGCTTCAGATCAGTTCAAGTTCAGGTGCACCTTCCTGGGGGTGTGGGGGGTAGGCCTGGGGGCATTAGGGGGCAGTGAGGTGTGTGTGTGTGGGGGAAGATATGGTATCTCTTGGTCATGCATGACTGATTCCAAGCCACCATAACCTACCACCTTTCCCTGCCATGCTCCAGTACACAACCGTGCCACAGTAAGAACACATGACCGCAATTTAGCCAAGTTAAAAAGGATCGGTCCGACACTGGCTACCTGTGCGAGTATAATAATACAGAGCCAGTTCGTACCACTCCAGCAGCACGGAGACACCACAGGGGAGCTGGACCACGGGGATATGACTGGTGTGCAGGATCCTTAATGTTATTGTCAGCGCACACCTGTATGTATATATATCTACACACACTCATTGCTAAGACACTGACGGATAGGCGCGTATCATGGTGGAGTAGTTGCAGATCGGAACAAGGTAAGTCCTGATGAGAATCATTCAGTACTTTAAACACACACTAACATTAACATCGAGTGAGGCCACAACTCCCCAGGTAGGTAGGTAAGTAAGTACCATGGACTTATAGATGACCATGGGTTCATCGGAGCACCAAGGTACATGTAGTGACCCACCATCCAGCTAAAGCAATTCATCATTATTTCCTTATTGCTAAACATTGTGATTATTTCTTCCTGTATCTGAACCATGTCTAACTTGAGATCCTAAACACACTAGTTTGTGTTTCTTCTTTGGGCTGTAGGTACACTATTTAGGCCGGTATTATCCCCCCACCCCACCCCCTGAAATAGGCGGGAGGTCTGTCGCGGTTTAAACACAGTCGCAATAAGCGTTGGGGCTCTCGAGCACGAGAGAGGTCGTGGTTGGGTTTAAACTTGCATCGACTTAGGATAACTTCCAATAGTAAGATTTTGTTTAGAGTTTATCGACTCTTCACCTCATGGCTACCCATCCTGTCTGTGTTTTGATGATTCAGGATGTCGTAGGTTTATATCATCATGGTGAATGTATCAACATGCCCAGGACCTGCCTTGTATGTACTTAATGCTGACCTTTATATAGAACTTGCCCATTCAGGAGTGGCTATACCTCCACCACCTTCTCTCTGGTATGTGGCTGAACACTATGCCGCGCCGACTGTCATTAAACATGCGAATTATATAATTTATTATTCACCTGATACAGTGCTATATATCAAATCGTAAATATTACTAAATTTCACTAATAATACCTCGATGCATTATCCAGTCTATGCTCATGCTGGGAATGCCTCAAGGCATTATCTGGTCTCTGCTGGGGAATGCCTCGAGGCATTATTCGGTCTATGCTGGGGAATGCCTCGAGGCATTATCCAGTCTATGCTGGGGAATGCCTGGACTGGTTCCCTGCCCATATGAATAAGGGGCAGGTAACGGGTTCTGACGTCACGCTGGTACGACCTTCAACTCGCCAGCTCTCGCCCGTTGTCTCACAAGAACAGATAACACTGCAGTGCTTGAGTGGTGCAGTGTACGTCTCCCGCTCGAAATGAGCCCTTCTGTGGACGCCTTGAGCCTACCCCATTTAGATGTAAAAAACTTTGAAAAGTGTACTTATACTGGTTTATAGTCATATATACTCAACCCTAACCCTTACCAAACCCTTTTCTAACCCTAACCCGCAAATCAGAACTAAAATGGGGTAGGCTCAAGATGTCCACGGGGTAGGCTCAAGGCAGGGCTCAAGGCGTCCACGTTTTGGCACTGACAGGAGGCTCAAACGGTAAAAGGCTCAAGGCGTCCAATTCCCCTAGGAGTTGACACACTACTTCACCTCTTTGTTGTGTCGTCTGCTCTAGGTCTGCCAAGGTGGCGCAATCCCACAATGCAACAGCGTTACCAATAATGCACCATAAAAATGGAACCCGTTACCTGGCCTAACTAGGCCAGGCTGCCAGGCTAGGGAATGCCGACCCATAGAAAATACATAGGGAGTGTGTATAGTTTATAATTTATCATTCACCTAATACATACACAATAATGACTGGTTTTGTGTACGAGTGGCTGTAATCGCCGAGTAGTTGACGCGTAGTAATATCCGAGCGATTAGCGTCGTCAACTACGAGGAGATTATGGTCACTCATATACAAAACTAGTCGTTATTGTATTTATTACCCACCTACAAGATTGATAACAAGTCTATTGCAATTAAAAAGTTTCTGTAAGACATTTAGTTCCAGACACCACAGCACTGTCAAGCGTAGCAGTAATTCGGTGTAGACTTACACCAATAATATAGTTTGCTGTTACTTTAGCATGCAAAGTCTATTATGAAAGTGATTTCCGATGGTAAATGAGATTATTATGATTTTTTATAAATAATTAACATTGAATGAACATTCAAGAAACTTATTTTGAAGTACATGATGATTCGACTTAAGGACAGGACTATTTTTTCAGGAGATTCTAACATGCCAGAATCTCCGGGTAGCTGTTTCCAGGTGCCCTATACATTTCCTATGGAGACTCCGTAATAGATGGGTAATAAAGTGCTATATATGAAATCATAAATATTAATAAATTTCATAAATAATACCTCAATGCATTATCCAGTCTATGCTGGGGAAGGCCTCAAGATATTATCCAGTCTAGGCTGGGGAATGCCTCGAGGCATTATTCGGTCTATGCTGGGGAATGCTGACCCATAGAAAATACATAGGGAGTGTGTATCGCCATACCCAGAACATATATATGTATATACACAATATTGACTGGTTTCAGATACAAGTGGCCGTATGCTCCTCGGAGTTGACGCGTAGTAATATCCGAGCGTATGCGAGGATATTGCACAGAGTCAACTCAGAGAAGCATACAACCGCTTTTATCTGAAACCAGTCTATATTGTATTTATTATCCACCTTTTCTGGACAAGTGGCATGTCGATATCAGTTCCGTATTTTTCCATACGCACTATTTTTCCGTATGCGCCACCCGGAGCATACAACATATCTGTATGCACCGGGTATGTCCATACAAACTCCCTATGTGTTTTCTATGGACACTTTGTATTAGGTGGATAATAAATATATATATCCACCTAATACAAGGTGTCCCTAGAAAACACATAGGGAGTGTGTATCGCCATACCCGGAGCATATTATAGAGGAAACCCATGAAAGTTTAGGGTCTGAGTCCGTATCCCATCGAGTTTGAATCACATAGTATTTCACAAGGCGAAGCCGAGTGAATTACTACGTGATTCAAATGAGATGGGATCGAGCTCTGACCCTAAACTTGAATGGGTTTCTGAATTTATCCCACCCTTAATATTGAATAATGGGCTAACATTTGTGACATTATCCCCCATTGGATATTTTTCATAAATATCTAATAGGCATTAGATACGCGTTCCCAATGTTAAGTCTATGGAGAAAAAATATCTGGGGTGAGATAAATATATATATCTACCTTATACAAAGTGTCCATAGAGAACACACAGGGAATGTATATCAATCAAAAGTGGGTCAAGGCATTATCCGATCTATCCTGGGGAATACCACAATATAGGCTGCATGAAAGTGGTTGTATGCTCCTCGGAGTTGACTCTATGCAAAACCCTTGCATGTGCTCGTATATTACTACGATATCAGGGATATTACTACATGTCAAATATGCAGCTACCTTTTAGAGTCTACATACATGTATATCAATCAACAGTGGGTCAAAGAGGTAGTTCAGCTGTGGTGACTATTCATGGTCAGCTGGGCACTTCTCTAAGACACTAATTTATAGACACTGACTCTCTGCCCTTTCCCAATGTCACAGAGTTGGCACGCTGATAGTGAAGGGGTAGTTTTTGCAGCACGTTGAAAGTCTATATGACCTCTCCCTGACCTAAGCAGCGTATTTTAACGTGTCACACGCTAAATGTCCCCATTACAGATTTATTGGCCGGAATGTTACGTGTGGATACACAAATAACCGAATTCCTGAAATATCCATTAGGTGCCATCCATAAAGTACGTACGCACCGAGGAGGGTGGAAGGTGGGGGATGTGTGGGTGAAAAATTTCGGAAATTTTGCATAGCCCTCTGTTCTTTCGCGTATAATATTGAGGGTCGGGGTAAGGGGGGGGGGGGGGTAATATTTTCGGGATTTGTAAGTACATACTTTATGGATTGCCCCTTATGACATTATATGACATGTAATATCAAAATAAAACCATCAAATGATTTTAATTTTTATCAAAAGATGATGTTAAGGAATATTTCACTACGGATTTGAAGGTCTACATGTATACTAGAAGCTAAGAAATAGACAAAACCGACAGAATAAACAGAAAAAAGACCATTATATTAACTCCCAAAAGATTCGCTTTTCTTTATATTACCGCAGTCTTTTTGGGTCGATTTGCCATCGAGTATAACCTTCGTATCAATAGGTGAGTCTCGAAGACCTGGGAGTTGGGATATGTTAATTACAGTCTTGTCACTCTCATTACATAGATTTAATCACCATAATTTGATGCTGGCAGTTTCTACGGCATAGACACGACAATTCCCTGAGTAAACCGTGATTAAGTTAATTATTGGTGGAGACCACTGTTAGATGAGGCCTGGCGTCCGCCTGCTAGGATAGAAATTTAGATCTCCCGATATGGCACCGATACAAAAAGCAAATATCGGAGACATATCGGGAAGGTGCAAAATCGTAGATATATGTCTAGACATGCCAATCCACCACGCATTGCATGGAGTTTTTATCGGTGTCTGATCGCAGAGATGTGGTCAACTGCCCCAATATTAGGTGACCTTCCGACGCGATTTTGACTTTTTATCGGGAGGTGCATCATAGACCACATCGGAGCCATATCGTAGTAGGTGGACGCCGGGCCTTATTCAACATATGGCACACAGACCGCTTACGTTAAACTTGGATTTGGACCTTTATCTCACTCCTGGTATTTTTGTCCCATAGGCTTAATATTGGGAACTCGTTCTCCATGCCCCTACGAGTATTGCAGTCCGTTCTCAAAGGTCTATATCCCGTACAATGTGTGACAAACATACGACCATTTGCACGAACGATTCACGTGTCTCCCTACGATTGTTCAAAATTTATGTAACAGACCCCTGAGCCAATTTAACCTCCACAAACATCTAGGCAGCGTATCTGAGCGTGTTTTCGGAGGTATATAGTATATATGGAGGTTTAAATGAAAGACGGGAGGGGGCGCGCCGGACTACCCTCTGCGGTCACCCACGCACCTTGCGCCCCTAAAGGCCCATTCCCACTTGGCGATTCTTGCCCCTGAGACTACTGCCGGGCAAAATCGCCAAGAAACGGCAGTCGCACAGCGGGTAGTAGGGCATAGTCGCCGACTATGCCCTCGACTATGCCCTGATACATTTCAAACATGTTTGAAATTGAATCGCAAGAAACTGGTGCCCTTTTAAGAGAGAATCCAGTCGCATACTCATGCCCAAACAATTTTGGTTGATAGTCGGCGACTGGTGCCCTTTGAATGCCCCAAAATCGCTTAGTGGGAACCGGGCTTAAGCAGGGCAGACTGGACACTTCCCTGCCGGGGCCTGCGTGCAGCACACGCTATCATCATGGTGGACAAAAACAGTGAAGAATCCCAAGAACCGGGACGCCATTTTCAGTTCACGGCATGGGCTAAATCAGAGGGCATCAAAAGGAAGACCACAGAGGTGCTGTCAAACGAGGAGTATGCAGATTTTGACGTATTAGTCATGTAACAAACCCCTGAGCCTATATAACCTCCACAAACATCTAGGCAGGGTATCTGAGCGTGTTTTCGGAGGTATATAGTTTATATAGAGGTTTAAATGAAAGACGGGAGGGGGCGCGCCGGACGACCCTCTGCGGTCACCCACGCACCTCGCGCCCCTAAGCAGGGCAGACTGGACACTTCCCTGCCGTGGCCCGCGCGCAGCACACGCTATCATCATGGTGGACAAAAACAGTGAAGAATCCCAAGAACCGGGACGCAATTTTGAGTTCACGGCATGGGCTAAATCAGAGGGCCTCAAAAGGAAGACCCCAGAGGTGCTGTCAAACGAGGAGTATGCAGATTTTGACGTATTAGTCATGTAACAAACCCCTGAGCCTATATAACCTCCACAAACATCTAGGCAGGGTATCTGAGTGTGTTTTCGGAGGTATATAGTAGATATAGAGGTCTAAATGAAAGACGGGAGGGGGCGCGCCGGACGACCCTCTGCGGTCACCCACGCACCTCGCGCCCCTAAGCAGGGCAGACTGGACACTTCCCTGCTGGGGCCCGCACACAGCACACGCTATCATCATGGTGGACAAAAACAGTGAAGAATCCCAAGAACTGGGATGCGATTTTGAGTTCACGGTGTGGGCTAAAGGGGGTGTTCCACTGGACCGACGGTAGCCCATTCCGTAGCCAGACAATCGCCGATTATTATCGGATGCCCTAGTATTTCTAAAATCTTTGAAAATGTTCATTTATTAAACTATTATTATCAGAATTAAATGAATTACAATATGTGAGCTTCCTCTTAAGGGCCCAGGAACAATTAATCGGGTGAGAAATCGGCCTGGTGGAATGTGCCCTTAAATCAGAGGGCCTCAAAAGGAAGACCACGGAGGTGCTGTCAAACGAGGAGTATGCGGATTTAGACATATTAGTCATGTTACAGACCCCTGCGCATATTTAACCTCCACAAACATCTAGGCAGCGTATCTGAGCGCGTCTTCCCACGCTCAATAAACACAAAGAGCATTGCACCCTTCACTGAGGATTTACAATCAGCCAGGATGAACTTAAACGTCTGTTTGGACTGATGAGGAAAACGGGCAAAGGTAGCAATCGCACTTAATACTAGAGAAGAATAGAGGGAAACTATGTTCCAGTGGGAATAAGTCGAAGTTCCGAGGTAAGGCTTGGAAAAATTACTGCCCAAGGCCTTATTGGTATATACCTATGAGCGAACAACCTATGATTACTTAACGCTGCTGGGGGTGAAATAACTTTTGTTTACTGCCTAGGTTGAAGTTACTGCCAAGGTTGACGTTTACAGCCCAGGTTGACGTTCAGACATTCGGTTTTTATCGATATTAGCCGACAGTTGAAGATATATATAGGAATAGGGAAATCACGTACCAGTGGAAATAAGTCAAAGTTACTCCGTAACTTAAGCCTTGGACAGTAATTTTTCCAAGCCTTACCTCGTTACTTTGACCTTCTCCCACCGGAACATAGTTTCCCTCTATTCCGTAGGTCTTAGATATATGTTCTACTACGATCTTCTCCAGTAAAACCCTTTCGTACCGAGCAAAGTAGTCCCTTAAGCGGGGTGTTCCCGTAATCGGGGTTCAAATAAATTGAATAAAAAATTCTGTTCCGAGAAAACTGCCCTCTTAAGCGAGGTGTCCCAGAAGCGGGGTTTTACTGTACTTATAAATCATCATATGTAAATATAAAGAAAATAAAAAAAAACGAGAGTAAAATACATAAGACCACAATAAATGATATAAGATATTGTATTGTTATATACATATCATGTTCTTAAATATGCAAGTAGTATACATCTATGTATACTACTTATGCACAAGAACAGACGAAACGATCATGTGCTAATTGGAATGAAGACAATTGAAGTTCTTTGATAACAACGATAACATTGCACCCCTCTCTGTGCTGTAGATATAGTTATAAGGTTGTAGGCATTATCATATACCTGTGGTACGAAGACTGTAGGCCAGTTTCCGTATATTATCATACTATAGTTTATGTTAAGGTCACATACCTAGAGACAGCACACCACGTATGTAGGCTACACATTGTGGGCCTCGGCTGGAGCATGCATCACTGAATACCTGGCACCCTAACATATCACATCCTGTACTATTATACAACTGTTTATCTCACCCCTTGAATTTTGTATCGGGAGGTGCATCGTAGACCATATCGGTGCCATATCGTAGTAGGTGGACGCCGGGCCTTACAGTAGGCATTAGGCATAGTTCTTCAAGAATCTCCAGGACATCTTTAGTGTCCAATGAATTAATATACAATCATATTTGCAGTTTGATAGTCCTTCTGTATTAGCAATGGACACTGGTGCTTTTTTCTATTCTTTTATAGCTGTATTGTAATAGTGGCCATGAAAATGCATCACTGAATACCTGGCACCATAACATATCACATCCTGTACTATTGTACAACTGTTTATCTCACCCCTTGAATAAATGTCCATAGGCTTAACATTGGGAACTTGTTCTCAATGCCCATACAAGTATTGCAGTCCGTTCTCCACGGTCTATATTCTGTGTGTTGTTCATTCTTTTAGTGTGTACAGGGGTGAGATAAATACAGAAAGCAACTCGTTTTGGTCATATAAGTCATTCTCCAACTCGTTTGAATGCTATGTGATATTCACTCGGCTGTCGCCTCGTTCATGTCACTCTGCATCAAACGACGACTTTGACCAAAACTTGTTGGTTTCTTCTTTAGTTCTTTATTTTTGTCTTCGGACATTTGGTAATAAGGAAACGTCATAACTGAACGCGTATAGATGGCCTATGGTGTATGGGTCATAGTAAAGGGCATATCGGATGATCTCTATATGATGATCGTTAAGGCCCGGCGTCCACCTACTAGGATATTGCACCGATATGGTCTACGATGCACCTCCCGATAAAAAATCAAAATCGCCTCGGAAGGTCACCTAATATTTAGGCAGTTGATACAAAACCCCATACAATGCGTGGTGGATTGGCATGTTTAGACATATGTCTACAATGTTGCACCTTCCTGATATGTCTCCGATATTTGCTTTTTGTATCGGTGCCAAATCGGTAGGTCTAAATTTCTATCATAGAAGATGGACGCCAGGCCTAAGTATTGTAGTACACATATCTAACTTAAAAATCGGAGGTCACCGTGCTTACATGTCCATATAAGGGTATGTAGTTACAAATATCGGGGGTAATTATTCACAACGCTGATGTCATGAGTAGTATATTTTTACTAGAAATCTTTATTCCATTGTTATGAACATTGGTTTAACTGTGCGGTGTACAGACATGGATTTGATTACTTAATTCAATGCTGGATCACATCTAAGGGCATATTCTTCACACACCAGAGGTTAAATGATAACCCTTGAAGTACTCAGGGTAATCAATGGCACACATATCTAATGTCAATTTCTTCCTCTATTTCTTCCTGCCATTTCAATATGAATCCCCAGACATGAATCCATTGGACTCATTTTTGAAGGCCCTGCTCTGAACCATCCTTATACATTAGAACAACCAGGAAGTCTGATCTTCTGTGTGCCAACAACAAAGCACATTAAACCCAATTTTTCAATAGGAGCTTTTACTTGTCCATATTGAGTGGAAGGCCTGGCGTCCACCTACTACGATAGAAATTTAGACCTACCGATATGGCACCGATACAAAAAGCAAATATCGGAGACATATCGGGAAGGTGTAAAATCATAGACATATGTCTAGACATGCCAATCCACCACGCATTGTATGGGGTTTTTACCGGTGTCTAATCGCAGAAATGTGGTCAACTGCCCGGATATTAGGGGACCTTCCGACGCAATTTTTATTTTTTATCGTTATAGGTGCATCGTAGACCATATCGAAGCCATATCGTAGTAGGTGGACGCCCGGCCTTATTCGAATGAAACTATATTTGCTATCACGATTATCACATATATGCTTTATCTAGTTCTTTATCTATTTTCAAAGGCACCTATCGAAGTAGGTGGACGCCGGGCCTTACAGTAGTCACTAGGCATAGTTCTTCAAGAATCTTCAGTACATTTTTAGTGACCAATGAATTAATATACAATCATATTTGCAGTGTGATAGTACTTCTGTATTAGCAATGGACACTGGTGCTTTTATCTATTCTTTTTTAGTCGTATTATAATAGTGACCATGACAATAGGAGCATGTATGAATTTAACACAATCTTAACTATGTTTGTGACCACTTCCCTTTATCAGTCTGATACCAAATACTTAAAAAATAGGTATGTTGAACATTGAAGCGGACAGGAGAAGCTGTACATGCATAGACAAGATGGATTCGACATGGTACGCGAGTTGAGACGAACATATAAAGATTTTCCCAGTTGTTTACCTCAATTTCATAGATATATAGAGCATAGCAGAGTTCCGGTAAACGATCTATAAATGGGCCTATTCACGATTGAAGCGGGTTTGGGGCTTGAAAGATATACAACTGAATAACCATGGAGGTGTTTTATAAGAAAGGGCCCGTTTCCATTGGCCGATTTCCCGTCACCGATCTACAGTCAGGAACCACCGACGGACTTTTGGCACTGCTGACCCAAAATCGGTCAATGATAACGACCCAGCTCGTGAAATGACCATTGACTTTTTCTGCTTAGATTATGCAATGCGTCACCACCCACCACTGAGTAAAAGCTTGTCACTACGCACAGTCTGTGGCACCACCGACAGACTTTCTGTGTAACTAGAAAAATGAGAAATATTACAGCTATGCATATGAAGGATATTAACAGCAATATAACACCTCCAGGTATTGCCATACATACAACAGTATGGTACCTCCAGGCATTGCTGTGGGTACCGCAGAATAATGCCTCCAACATTACTGTGGCTACCGCAGCATAATGCCTCCAACATTACTGTGGCTACCGCAGCATAATGCCTCCAACATTACTGTGGCTACCGCAGCATAATGCCTCCAACATTACTGTGGCTACCGCAGCATAATGCCTCCAACATTACTGTGGGTACCGCAGCATAATGCCTCCAACATTACTGTGGCTACCGCAGCATAATGCCTCCAACATTACTGTGGCTACCGCAGCATAATGCCTCCAACATTACTGTGGGTACCGCAGCATAATACCTCCAACATTACTGTGGGTAATGATGCTCACGTACCTAAGGAGAGGGTATCTCTGCACTTATGGTACTTTGGAGGTTGACGAAGAAGCAGATCAAAATGATACTCAATTAGTACTGAGGTCACAACGTAAACGCATATATTCGGATTATGAAAAACCAAAAACAAATGAAGACAATTTTCGATGGTTTTGTGGACAGGCGGTCGTAAACCACGAGAAATTAACGCGTAGTAATACACGAGCGCTAGCGAGTAGATCACAAGCTCAACCCCAAGTGGTTTACAGAGCCACCTGTCCACAAAACCATCGTCTGTTGTATTTATTATCCATCTTTTTGAATAAATCAAATCTAGTAATTGCCATATTAAAAGGGCATAACAATAGGGACTATTTCTTTGCTCTATAGTACAACGGGACTATTTTCCCAGTATACCACAGCTATGAGGCCGTATACCACAGATATTTATAAGGAAACCCACGAGACGAAAATAGCTTGGTCCGTACTCCACTGAGTTTGACTGCAGAGTAATTCACTCAGCTTCGCTTCGTGAATTACTCTGTGGTCAAACGAGGTGGAGTGCAGTCCAAGTTATTTTCATTGAGTAGGTTTCTGATTTTATCTCACTCCGTATAACATTATTTATCTATGAAATGAATCACAAAATTAGCCATTGAGTATTGGATACACGAACCTCACAGCCGTGGAGTACGAGTTCCTAATATTAAGCCTATGGAGAAAAATACCGGGGTGAGATATGAATCCGTATACCACAGTTATGGTATCTGACAGGTTTTATATAATGGGTCGTGGTTTACTGAGTCCCCATACATTTTCATTGGGGTCTTTGAATACGATAAATAAAGAGGTAAGTAACTCTGGAACTGCATACGGGTAGCGGTATACATGTACATGACAAGACGGGGCCTGGTGTTTCGTCATGGTGTGTGCGGATTATCCACATAGCTCGGATTTACGTAATCCGTTTGGCACGCTTTGTGTACCAGGCATCGCTTGACCTTTTTTTTTATTCAGTGGAAACTTTTGAGAGGACTATCAAACATTTGCTAAGACAATTTTAGCGTTCTTCTATGTATGAGTCCCAACAATGCAATTAGACAAGACAATACAGGTGATACATACAAAAAAGAACTTGTGAAAACTTGCATATTTGCATACCGCATTAAAGCTTTAGTCTACGATCTATAGACCCTATTGAGG
The DNA here is from genome assembly GCA_950022655.1 of Alentia gelatinosa. Taxonomy (NCBI): domain Eukaryota; kingdom Metazoa; phylum Annelida; class Polychaeta; order Phyllodocida; family Polynoidae; genus Alentia; species Alentia gelatinosa. The sequence continues at coordinate 45,285,212 of OX465591.1, forward strand.
TATCCCAGAATTCAGTCTGTTTACAGGTCCCGATGTGCGCTTGTTACTGACGTTGTATGGTGATAGACCTTGAACCGCAACCCGAAATTAATGCAGTTTATCGGTTTTTATAAATCTTCAAATGGGAAATCCGATGTCAGAAATGGAAATTTCAGCTATTTATACATTTAAATCCGAAATTATATTCAAGTTCTTCAAATATTAATGGGAGAACTGTGGTTCATGTTGTCGTGGTGTGCCCACCCAGTCACGAGCGGAACTTGTATTTACCCTGGGCGATAATAGAGAGATTAGTAACCTCTGGAGGGCGTATAGTCTAAAGTATTCAGTTTCTTATCTCGGCAGGTCATATGACGCTGTGAATTCTGTCCTTGTGTACAATGTGAGAGGTATATTACCATACCTATTATTATAATCGTTCACCCAAATTAGTGCAAAGAGAGAGAAAAAGGGGCAATATTTTGTACATGTAAATCACAAATCACATAGAAACATTCGTTGACATGAGACTAACATGTTTGCTGGACACTACAGACAAACGAAACATTACAAACACAATGCTTGCTATTCATCCTGGCATCCTTATTTTTGTATTACTTTCTTCTCTGTGTACTACTTTCCTTTCAGTTTATTACTCACCTTAAACCATATTTCATACCAGGCTAAGATAAGGAATAGAGAGATAGAATAATGCCCACAATATAAACCTTCCTGACATCAACTGGAACTATCTTTTTTGTAGGCTGTGGATTTCTATACACTTTTTTTTTCTTTTTTTTTTCCCCAAACTTTTTATTGGTTCTCTCTTATTTGACATTCATTTCTTTTGTCATACAGTTATAACAGTACACAGGAGCCAATAATAGGATACCCGTCAGCGTTATATATAATAAGTGCTGGTTTTCTTCGGGCTTCCTTCTATTACACATCTTAACTATAGCAACTACTTTCTCCTTATATGTTACTTTCACTATGCGTTATGTAGTATCAACTGAGATAACTCCAAAATATGTCGTTCAGTGGTTTTTGGACCTGTAACATTTTCTTATTAATTAATAATAGTTAGAAATTTTCCTTTCTGTTTGTATTACGCAGGTATACTTTCAAGCATTGTTTTTTTTGTTAAGTTCTTAAATTGGGCATAGGTGGGTGTATTTCGTAACATCTGTTTTTATCCGTATGCATTGGAGTATAACATTGCTGATGGAACTTTCTTGTAAACTTCCTCGAAGAGCTACACACGACTGATGGGACAGTCCCACTATGATAGCACATTTTCCACTAGAGCTTTTTAGAGCGCGCTTGCTGCACTATATACGTTGCCTATAAAGCCCAATGCCCATCTTCTGATTTCGGAACATTCATGTACCTTCGTCGGCGACAAACGGACGGTAATTTGTCTCACCAAAGGCATCCTAACGGAGTCGGCCATAGTAAGTAGATGTAGGACAGCTAGGCAAGGGTGAGCCACCGATTAGTAGACCGATTTGCTTAGGACTAATATCCATCACCCCATCTTCTCAATGTCTGCCGGTCGAGCGAAGAGTTACGTAATTTGCCTGTGACAAGTCGACCGACTATACGATTTGGGAACTAATCGCTCAACCCTGAATCAGCAGATGGGCATCAGGCATAAAAGGTGGTCACATACACTATCAGCAGGCTGAGAAAAATCTATCCCTTCACTATCTGCGTGCTATTCGCTGTGCTATTGGATAAGGAGCAGGGTGCCAGTGTCTGAGGGTCATGCCCAACTGACCACGACCAATCACTCAAGACCGAAATACCTCATTGACTTACTGTTACTTGTAATGTTTTGATCCTAGACTCAGGCAGTTAGAGAAATGGCAAGTTGACTGGGTGCAAGTGGGTTACAGAAAACGACCCATAGACTAAATGTAACTAGACTGGTTCCCTGCCCATATGAATAGGGGACAGGTAACGGGTTCCTCCGACCTTCAACTAGACTGTAGTACGTCCCGTTGTCACAAGGGCCAGGGCACTAGTGGACTAGTGGTTCGGCTGGGTTCCGCATATATCTCCGCCGAGCCCCCTAGTGGATACCCCGGGAACCAGTGTACCTGGTGGTCTGCCAATCCCACAATGCAACAGAAAAATGGAGGCGTTACCAATAATGCACCACGAAACTGCAACCCGCTGCCTGGCCTTTAGTCTAACTAGGCCAGGCTGCCAGGCCAAAATGTAACCCAAAACCTTTAATTGTTATTCATTTACTAGGAGCAAATAGAATGCTCATCATAGATGAATGAGCGTGCAATTGTAAATGTATAACAACGAAAAGGTTTGGGTTACACTCAGTCTATGGATCGATTTCTATAACTACTTGCACACAGTGAACTTGCCATTTCTGTAACTGTCTAAGTCTGTCTATACAATCCAAACATATCAAACACCAGTAGGTCAATGAGGTATTTCGGTACTGGCGATTGGTCATGGTCAGCTGGGCATGCCTCTCAGACCCCCAGACACTGGCTCCCTGCTCTGTTCTCACTATCACAGTGAATAACATGCAGATAGTGAAGGGATAGTTTTCTGGAAGCACGCTGGAAGTTCAATGTGAGCACTATAACCTCTAGATGACGTATATAGCGCGTGTGAACACGCTCTAATAAAAGCACGCTCATTCATCAATGATGAACATTCTATTTGCTTCTAGTTATATGAAACATCTTGTGTTTAGATAGAACTTGGTCGAGAATCGTATGAATACTCAATGCTCCACGAGTTTGGATGCTCCGCAATCGTCAGCGAGGCAAAGCCGAGTGATGATTACGGTGCATCCAAATGAGTGGAGTATTGTCTATATAAACGATTAGAGTGCGGTTCTGGATTGATCTCAACACTTTCAATGACATTAAATAGCATCACAATATCAGAATGATTCAAATTACTTCGCAAATCCAGTTAGGAACATTTAGATCTTCATGTTTAGACCTTGTCTTTTCTCTTAAATCCTGGCCGCTGATTGGTCAATGCCAACAGCTCATACCCATGTCATATTCATCGCCGTACGTCACAGTGTGATAATAATAATATACGGAAACAGGGTTACTGTGGCCGTACGGCATAAATAAGCGGTAAAATTTACGATAAAAAGAACCGATGCCGAAGATAGAAGTTCGTTTTAATCGTCAATTTTGCCAAGTATTTATGCCATACAGACACATCATGCCTGTTTTCGTATTATCATATTCCCTAAATACCGTATGGGTAGGATATACCACCACAGGTATATAATGATAATAATGATAATAATTTGAAAACAGGCTCTCTTCAAATACGTGAAAATACCTGTTAAAATCATTGATCAGATATATCCCTCTGCCTATTGCATTGGGTTATATCTGATCAATAATTTCACTGCATATTGTAACTAGAATCTAAACTAAAGAGAACTAAAAACTGAAAAAGAAGATTTTGACATACGGAGCCAGTTTCTGTACATTAATTACTATATACCTGTGTGCGAACGTCTTTGAAATATTGCCCGCTGCTAGGGGTGTAGTATAAATAATGTTCGCGCCCGCTGTGACAGCGGGCTGTAGTGAATGGCAGTGGCTTTTCATGGAGCAGAAAAGTTGATAAAAGGGGTTTTAAACGAGTAGGAGGTATACAGTAATAAGAAAACGTAGTGACTGAGCCCGTACGGTGTCCGTTCTCGATCATTTGATGAAAAAAATACGGCCCTCCCGCCTGTGGCATCGGGCCGTATTTGTTCATCAAATGACCTCCCACAGCCACCCGTATGGGCTCAGTAACCACGTTTTCTCATATTACATGAAGTCTGTCCTATCATCACATAGTTCTCGTTCTCATTGGTAGTGACTCATTCATCCTGAATACTTTTCCCCGAGGCTGTGGTTCTTCATTTTCTACCCACAAACATTCTTTAGGCCTGGCGTCCACCTACTGCGATAGAAATTTAGACCTCCCGATATGGCACCAATACAAAAAAGAAAATATCGGAGACGTGTCGGGAAGGTTCAAAATCGTAGACATATGTCTAGACATGCCAATCCACCACGCATTGGATGGGTTTTTTATCGGTGTCTAATCGCAGAAACGTGGTCAACTGCCCCGATATTAGGTGACCTTCCGACGCGATTTTGACTTTTTATCGGGAGGTGCATCGTAGACCATATCGGAGCCATATCGTAGTAGGTGGACGCCGGGCATTACTATTGCCACTTCAGTAAAATTCCACATCTATTCGCTGTGTGTAAATTTCTTGTTTGATAAACGAAGTATCTTCAGAAGGAACACTTCACATACCAATTGATAAACGTGGCGTCAATTTGTCTATAATACAGGCCACCGACACCACTATAGAGAAGGTGTTTTTTTTTCTTTTATTTCTAGATTTTTTTTCCAGTAAAAGTTTTGTGACCAATGCATCCGCCCTTTGGCGATCTTCCATGCATTTAAGTCATGGGATTTCACAGGGCAATACAGAGAGAGAGTCATTACACAGTCATTCATACTAAGATAAGCTCTATTAAAAGCATATCGGACAATTTTGCTTAAAGATTAAAACCCATGTCATTTTGCTGAAAATTGAATATGATGATCTATAAGTGTTGTAGAACACATATCTGACTTAAAATTCATGGGTCACCGTCTTAGTTTTTGAATTAGAGGTGAATATTATGATAATTTTATAATAGAATATAAAAATTCTAAAAATTAATTCATTTTAGGTATGCACTATTTTTTCATTTACATAGACAATAATCGATGGTTTTGTGGACAGGCGGCCGTAAACCACGAGAGGTTGATGCGTAGGAATACACGAGCGCTAGCGATTGTATTACAACGTTAACCTCGAGTGGTTTACAGAGCCGCCTGTCTATAAAATCATCGTTTGTTGTATTTATTACCCATCTTTTCGAATGAATTAAATCCAGTAATTGCCATATTAAAGGAAATAGCAATAGGGACTATTTCTTCGCTCTGTAGCACAAAGGGACTATTTTTCCCGTATACCATGGTTTTGAGGCAGTATACCACAGATTTGAATCCGTATACCACAGTTACGGTATCTGACAGGTTTTATATAATAGGTTGTGGTTTACTGAGAACCCATACATTTTCAATGGGGTCTTTGTATACGATGGATAATAAACTATTTTTCTGTATGCTCCAGGTATGGAGATACATGCTGCCCATGTGTTTCCTATGGGCACTATAAATAAATGTTATTGTGATAACTATTATATTATATAAATAAATCTTTGAAACCTGCCATGTACATATGTTCACCAATCGATGTCTGTTAAAGGCTGACTGTAATCTGTAATTTGTGAAATCACGTTCTTTCCCAAAATGCAATATACTATACCAACTATGAATTTGGATTGTGAAATATTTTGTATTTTAACTGTTACGTGATGTGACTGACTATGAAGTAATTACAGAGACTGAGATTGTGTTATACTTCAACATGCAAATAAATTGGTATCTTTCATGCATTTAAAGTTGCTAGCTCTTAAATATTTTATATAGAAGATCTTGATAATGAAACTATCAAAACGCCATGTGAGTCCATAATCTGGACATAGGGCAACATAGGGATAACTTTGACTGGAGCCAGCGGAGGATAGACATTGTGTTGTCAAGCTGTCTACTCCAGTATAAATAAAAACCTTTAAAAAAAAGAAGCTCAAAACTGTAAACCCACTAGATGGGTAACTGAGCACATTGAATTTCTATAGCTCGAGATGATGAAAGATAGGTGCTAGACACCAAACCTCCAGGATAGATTAAAGCCTTAAAAAGTACTGTGTATCAGGTGGAGATGTCTCTGGAGGTCATGATCAGGGTGATTCACATTCACTGGGTAAATGCTTGACTCCATAAAGACCACGTTTACATCTACCGACAGAAAGCGCACCCACTGCACGAAAACCACTATTTTATTCATATATACGCCATCGCGGAAGTGCATTTATCCTACCCCTCATATAAATCTCCATACACTTAACATGGTGTAACTGTATGTTACGGTTATGACATAAAATATTTATATGCCACTGGTGACATATGAAGTTAAAAACATTTAACAGGGTAGGATAAAATCCAAACATCACTCAATTTCCTATAATTGTTTATATGCCATTCGTTGTCTTCCGCTACAGATATCACTCAGCTCCGCTTCGTGATATCATGCCGCGAAGACAACTCATGCCATATAAACAATCATATGTAGTTTTGTGATGTTTCATAATAGTATTGGCTGAATATTGACTTGTTTTCATATATATGTATATATATACGCCCAGGCCTTATATACAGACTCGTCTTGGCTGTATTTCACACCCAGCGTATAAGAGAGGAAACATCCTATCCCCTCACCGCCTCCCGCCCCTTTGTGTTGGTAGAAGTACAGGGGCCCTCAGTAGGAAGCCCTCCCCCCCCCCCCCCCCCACCCCCCGCCATCTCCCCCCGCCCGCTCTCAGTGAAGCCCTCTTCACTGGATGCTTATATACTCCTACAGATGAGGTGTATACACACTGGAAATTGGACGACCTTGTATACGCAAAATACCTACTTATATACGCCGGGCGCATCCATATGTAAAATAATTATGTTCGTGCAGTGACCGATATTATATCGGACAGAGAAAAATCGGTCGTACGCTTACCGATATCTTTTCGGGAATGTTTAATAATCGGTCGGCGGTGCTAGATTCTAAACTCGGTGTTGAAAATCGGAAGGTGTAAACTGGGTGTTAAGTAAGGATATAGATGGAGTCTATTGTGGGGTGGTAGTAGAATAAGTAATACGATTAAGGACAGGATGTTCAGAACATAATGACTTAATGATGGCTTGAATCACACTAAAATGCGGAAGTAAGGGCCCACTACGCTGCCAATATATGAGCTCCAGCTATACCTAGATAGGCCTTTTTTATTTGTGTCTGTATACCTGCGACCCACTTCCATTCACTCTTTTGTTAGCTATAGTATATTCTATTATCCTACCCCTCATATATCTCCATGTACTTAACATGGTGTGCCACGGTTATGCCGTAAAATATGTATATGACACAGGTGACATATGAAGTTAAAAACTTGTGATGGGTAGGATAAAATCTAAAGATCACTCAAATTCATACAATACTTTAAATGGCATTCGTTGTCTTCTGCTACAGATACCACTCTGCTTAAACATTTTCTTCTGTTTTCGATTTTTATAATGTCGGCTGCACAACTATACAGCTGGTTTGAATGCACCTGACCAGAGTGGCATAGACACTGACAAGTCTAACTCGAGTTCGGTTTCGTATTTTTCCTACCCCATCTCCATGACTTTATGATATTAGGAAAGTATGACTCGATTCCGTCCATGTTTGACAGCTGTCAGAATTTCTGCTCTGCAGCCGGAACTATTTATACAGGTGAATAATTCCTGATCGCTGATTGGTCAATCTTTTTATTTCTCTAGGTACATGAATTTTAATGTATATCATGGCACGCCACAAAAGGTTTGCCTATGTTAAATCAACGACGGTTTTTTATTAGGGGTAGGATAAGAGTCTGTACCTGGGTTTACTATATACCCATGCCCTATATACTGTAAATACGCACTGTTTTGGCATATGACGTAAAAATACTGGATGGACCAGTGGTCCTTACACTAAAATACGGACCATCTTGCCATACACATTTATTAAAATTTTGGTTGTTAAGAAAAATGAAATTGATTTTTTTTTAAATTTCGGGAATATAGTAAATATATATCGTCCAACCATGCTTGTACAAGTCACAGAACTCGATGCTAATTTACCGTTTGTACGAAACTCGGCATAAACGCCTCGGTCCGTATAAACGGTAAATTAGCATCTCGTTCTGTGACTTGTACAGCATGGTCAGGACGTTCTATATAATTACTGTATACCCATGCCCTATCTACTGTATCTTTCGCCATCCAACGTAAAAATACTGTACGGAACACTGTTCTGTACGGAGAAATACGGAACACTTGTTCTGTATACGTAGACTAAAATATGAGTTCTTAAGCCAAATGAAAATAATAATTTTTCTTAATTTCGGGTATAATAGATATATAACGTCCAACTATGATTGTTCAAGCCACAAAACTCAATGATAATTTACGGTTCGTACGGAACTCGGAGTAAATGACTCTTTCCGTACGAACCGTAAAATATCATCTCGTATTGTAGCTTGTACAGCAAGGTCAGGACGTTCTATATACATACATATATACATACATACATACATACAAACATACATACATACATACATACATACATACATACATACATACATACATACATACATACATACATACATACATACATATAAACATATACATATATATATATATATATATATACATATATATAAATATATATATGGGGTTGAAATATAAGTTAAGAGGACACTTGGCCCGGAACGGAGGGTGTCCCCTTATGCGGGGTTTTCAGGACGCCAGTGGTTAGACAATAGAGAATACCTACATAAATGAAGGAAATTATTATCAGGTTAAAAGGTTTATTAATAAATAAGCAAATAAATATAAATTATACAATAAAAATGAATAAAAATGAATATAAATGTAAAAAAAATAAAGATAAATAGATAAAAGAGGTTGGAGATGGATATGACTTCCTTGTGAAATTTGCTCCTTTTTATACCCCCGTTCAATGTCCCCCCCCCCACCCCCCGAAGTCAGCAGCCCTATGACCGTGAGCCGCCATGAGCCGCGACGGCTCACTGAATACCGCACCTTCAAGGTCCCCAGCCCACCCTGTGTCGCCCACCGCTAACCTGTAAGCGGGCCTGTAACCCCCTACCTTCAACGGGTGCGAAAATCGCTCATACTAATATCCACTCATAGTCGCCAGCCCAGAGCCGCTATATATACATATATACATATATACATATATATATATATATATATATATGAATATTATCGTAAAACTGGATGAGGTTTAATCTTGGCCACCGTATTCCACGACTGAAGTATGGCATAGTGACTTCATGAGGCGAAGCCGAGTGAAGTCCGGAGCCAAAACTTCAGGAGTGGAATGCGGTGGCCAAGATTAAAACGAATCAGGTTTTGATTTTATCCTACCCAATCTCCTCGATTTTGGAATATTACTTGATAACAATTCTGTATGCCACTAGTGGCATATAAAACTCTGTATGCCAGTCAGCGTGGCATACGGAAACCCAATGTTAAGCCTATGGGATTTTATATTAGGGGTAGGATAAATACATATATAAATATATATATATATATATATATATATATATATATATATATATATATATATATATATATATATATATATGTATATATATACATACATACATACATACATACATATACATATTTTTGAGGTACGAAGACACTAGTTTCCGTATAGTACAATATAATAAACTTTTTATTTATTTACAGATTGTCATGGCCAACGTCAGCGTTACGTTATGGATACTAGTGGCTGCGGTTTTCCTCTGCCGTGGCACGTTTTCCTATGAGATCCACGGGGTGGACCTGGCGGTGAGACTAATGGAGGTCGTGAGGGACGGTCTCGGGCAGGAGAAGATACAGGTAAGAGTCTTTTTAAAAAAAATTTACACAAGGGTACAAAAAATCAACTCTACCAGGGCAGATATTCTGGTCATTGAGGGAACCTGTTTCACTAGTTTTGTGATAAAAGTGTTAAGTCAGACATGAAAAGCGGCAGCAACAGTGCAAGCAAGAACGGACAAAACAAAGTCAAGTTTCATAACGAAGAGTATTGGTCGATCCGCGTAAACGTTAATTAAAAGTTAATCTCAATTCCATAAAAAAAACGGCAGACCTAATATGACAATATCGTAAACCCAAAATGATGTGTGAATCCTATGATGTGTAGATTTGTCTAATTCTTATTTTTGGGGTCTATCTTTTCCTAAGGGCAGCTACTTGTGTTGTCACGAAACTAGACAACCCCAATGTTTGTATACATATTGTCACAGACATGTCACAAAACTAGTGAAACAGGGCCCTGGGAACATCATATTAGACGGAAACGGTCCTCGTCTTTACGATAGAGAGTGTAATTACAGTTGGATGAATTAATCAGAATTGAAGATTGAAACGGAAAAATTATGTAATGTGTATGTACTAAAAATTGCCCCATGTCTTGCCAACTGAGTAAGGCCCGGCGTCCACCTACTACGATAGAATCGTAGACCTCCCGATATGGCACCGATACAAAATGTCAAAATCGGTGCCATATCGGGAAGGTGCAATATCGTAGACATATGTCTAGACATGCCAATTCACCACGCGTTGTATGGGGGTTCTATCGGTGTCTAATCGCAGAAACGTGGTCAACTGCCCCGATATCAGGCAACCTTCCGACGCAATTCTGAGTTTTTATCGGGAGGTGCATCGTAGACCATATCGGTGCCATATCGTAGTAGGTGGACGCCGGGCCTTACACTACCACAAGTGCCGATCGTAGCCGCAAACCCGCTCGGGCCTTGTTCCTGGTGCCTCATCCCTATTGGACGCCGACTCCAGTCAACATCCAATCTTATTGGTTGCTTAAAGATTCTTCAAGAACCCCCAATAGACTGGAATCATAATACCAAAAAAAGTGCTTAAAAAACTTCCTAGAGGCATTTTTGAGTAAAATTTGGTAAGAATCATTTTTAGGTCAGTTTTTGGGTGTAGATTTCGAAAAATAATTTTACCAAGCTGAAAAATCTATTTTTAGCCTTCTAGCTGACAAAAAACAAAATGGCCTCCAAGATCTATTAGAAGATCAAAGAATCTTTTCTAAAATCCTCATTATTTCATTTATATGGTCATGTAGTAGCTCAAATTAAAGATTTTTCAGCTTGGTAAAATTATTTTTCGAAATCTACACCCCAAAATTGACCTAAAAATGATTCTTACCAAATTTTACTCAAAAATTCCACTAGAACCCAAAATAGCTGGTTTTGATTCTAGTCTACAAAGGGAAGACGCGAATAAGGAATTTTTACATACAATCTTACCCTAAATTTTTATAGTTTTACTCTATGATACTTGAGAACAATGATAACATTGATTTTCTAGGTTCATTGAAACATTCTTGAAACTTGATTCTCGATCAACTACAAATAGACTAATTTTTTAATAATTTCTAATGGTATTCTCTTAATTTCATTTGATGAAGAAATCTCAGTGTACCACGTGCTTCATTTTATTGATAGCCCCCCCCTTTAACGGGGGATGGGCATCCTCATTAAATTCAGGTGCATTTTTTGTGGGCTTTCCATACAAATATTTACCGATGAATCGCCCTGAGGTGCCTCATGTTAAGATCAGTTTGGTGAATACTGAGGATATAAATAGCTGATGCCCTTATTTATCTAGAGGGAAAACCCACCCATTGAAATGCCTTATCAGACCTAGTGAACAGGTAAGTAGAGCATATCTGTGCTGGGAAAATCCTGATATACAGCACGATATGTTACAGTAAACAATGTGGTAATTGTGTTAGCCTGGGAGCCTGGCCAATTTGCACTCACATATTAGGCCAGGTAACTACCACCATTTCACTGGTGCATTGTGGGATTGCATTCAGCTGGTACCTGACTGACACCTGTTCGATTTTACGCTGGTTCTAGAACGCATGGCAAGATCTGTCATCTTTTTAAAGATAAATGATCTTTTATCTTTTGAAAGGTTGCTAATACTTTATTTTGCATCATCATACATTAAAAACAAGTATAAGTAAGTTATTTGGGAACTTTGTGAGGGAGAGAGGCAGATTTTCCTTGCCACTGCCATTCAGCGGGGAACCAGCAATAGTTCAAGGTCGCTCACTCCTTGGTCTAGTTGGGCGTTACCTGTCCTATTGTTCATTGAGGCAGGTAACCAGTCTATAGGCCTGTTTCCATTGGCCGACGAAAACGGTGGAGATTTTTTGAGTTACCCAGAAAGTCTGTCGGTGATGCCACTGAAGGCCCGTTTCCATTGGCCGACAAACTTTGTGTGATTTTTTTGTTTTGCCCAGAAAGTCTGTCGGTGGTGCCACAGACTGCGTCGATATAGAAGGGTAGTATATTTCACTAAGTGACCAAGCTTTCACTCAGTGGTGGGTGGTGCCACATTGCATAATATAAGCAGAAAAAGTCGTGGGTCATTTAACAAGCTGGGTCGTTTCCATTGACCGATTTTGGGTTAACAGTGCCAAAAGTCGGTGGTTCCTGACTGTAGATCGGTGACGGGAAATCGACCAATGGAAACGGGCCGTATAATTGCGTGTGTCTAGGGTTTGTCTGATCTGTATTTGAATGTCATCTACGGGATTTCCCATGCAGTATGTAGGTCAGATTTTTTTACATGGATTCCCTCGAAGAGAAATGTGGTTGTCACCTTTAGTTGTGTATTCAGTTAGAAAAACCTTTTCAATGAAAGGATGTTATCATATATCTGTGGTCGAACATCTATAGGCCTCTTTCCATTGGCCGACGAAAACGGTGTAGATTTTTTGTGTTCTCCTAATAGCCTATTTCCATTGGTCATCACCGAAATACAGTTAGGAACCACCAACGGACCTTAGTTTTTAAACAATGGGTAGTGGTTTACTGAGTTCCCATACATTCTTAATAGGGTCTTTGTGTACGATGGATAATAAAAATAAATTCATTATGTTTTCTAATCCGGGATAAAATACATCAAGATCAACGTACAATATGGTGGATTCTATAGGGGAAACCCATGAAAGTTTAGGGTCTGAGCTCGTATCCCATCGAGTTTGAATCACGTAGTAATTCACAAGGTGAAGCCGCGTGAATTGCTATGTGATTCAAATGAGATGGGATCGAGCTCTGACCCTAAACTTGAATGGGTTTCTGAATTTATTTCACCCTTAATATTGACTAATGGGCTAACGTTCGTGACATTATCCCCCATTGGATATTTTTCCTAAATATCTAATGGGTGTTAGATACGAGTTTCCAATGTTAACTCTATGGAGAAAAGATATCTGGGGTGAGATAATAGTCGGGATTGTTCACCATTGTATTTCTGGTAAATATTGCTGAAAAAAACCAGATATAGTTGTGTTAAAAGTACTATAAAAACGTTCATTTGTTTCAGGAAACGTTTGATGAATATGCTTCATTCGATACATCATTGGCAGATGGCGACGAAATTGTCCAGACGGTATGTATTCCTTGTCACAATGCAGCATTTGAGAGTTCCTGAGGAATCAGTTGTAAAGTTGCACTGTAGGTCTAACTGTCTCTCCGAGCTAATCGTCTTTCTACCAGAATCAGAACCCCTGCTGGAAGAGTGGATCATTCTTCCAGCAGATCTTCTGTCGTGGTTGTAGTCACGCACTATCATTCATGTTACATTTTCTTTTTTAGATCATTTTGATGAAGAGTCCAGGAAGTTAGACTATGCTATAAAATATCTAAGCTAATAATTTCTTGTAGTGAGTATTCACAGTTTATATTTCACAATATCCATATAGCTTTATGTTCCTTGTATTTTTTTTCTCAAAAATTAACAAAAAAGGAAATAAGAAAATAGATTATTCGCTTTGGAGTTATGAAATAACACACTCTCCAAGCACTGCAAAAGATCTGGTAGGAGAACAATTAACAGAACATAACAAAGTAAACAGATATAAATACTATCATGAAACATCACGAAACTTTATATGATTGTTTATATGGCATGAGTTGTCTTTGCAGAATGATACCACGACGCGGAACTGAGTGATATCTGTGGCAGAAGCATTGAATGCCATGTAAACTATCATATGAAATTGAGTGATGTTTAGATTTTACCCTACCCTGTCACATGTCTTTAACTTCATATGTCACTAGTGGCATATACCTATTTCATGGCATAACCGTGGCATACAGTCAAACCATGTTAAAGCTATGGAGGTTTACATGCGGGGTAGGATAGATATATAGATGAAACACACCAATATTTAACATGCTATAAGTTCATGAATGGAATACATTCAGGTATCATATTGGAGAATATAAAAGGTACTTTTCATATTGATACCGTATCTAATATGTGGTAGTGTCTAGGATAAATTCTTCGACACATTACTCTATACCTTTTTATTTGAAGTGTTCTTCATGCAGAGCCCTTTTGAAACGTTTGTCTCAATAGCTTTAAATCACTCTGGCAAGTTTCTCCATTTCCGATAACAAATACTGGAGAACTCGACCTGTTTTAAATCTTCCAAAATCAAGTAACTCATTACAACTGTGGATAAATATTATATCTAGTAGAAAGTATGTTATCTTAGCTTCAAATTTATTCTTCTCTGGGGAAGAAAACAAACAGAAAACCCTTCCCCTGAACCTATCCCTAACCCGAACCCGAACCCTATTCCTATCCCTAAGCCTAAGCCTATCCCTATCCCTAACCTTAACCCTTCACTTCAACAGAACTGGATTTGTTTTCTCTATCTGCTGGTTTAATTATCTTAAAGCTTACTAACTGAGAATATCTTATTGATAAAAAAGTATTTGAAAGGGGTCGATATCTCCAATCGATTTCTTCGAAATTGGTCGAGTTCTCCTCCCAACTACGGGTCGAGACCATTTCGGGTCGAGTTCTTTAGTAACCCTCATAACCATGATAGCAGGGTACAAGTTTAAGAAGTTCCATTGGAGTCTAGTTCTAACGTATTTCCATGCAATTCTTGCCATGTGATTTTCTGAAATGAACAGATCTATGATCTACATGTAAATAATTAAATGTCCTTACCTGGAGTGGCTTTCCCAGGCATAGTACGCTGTGATGTCTGGAGGCATTCCCAGGTATAGTACACTGTGATGCCTGGAGGCATTCCAGGCAGTATATGCTAAGAGGCCTTGAGGCATCATTTCCAAAATTTTAGTGATTGCTGTTCTTCAATGAAATAATGCGAATATTTTGATAGTATTTTTCCAACCTATGTAAAACTATATTCTAATTAATATCATTTCCATCATATGTAAAATTATTGATCCCATACATCCCTCTGCCCATGGCATCGGGATGTATGTGACCAATAATTTCACCGCATATTTTTGACGTACGAAGACAGAAAGCTAGACTTGCTCAAGTCATTTAATAAATGATTAAACACAATCAGAATAAAGTTCATTATAGTATGTATCCTTCTCTGACTGGCCCTTGAATCAAAGACTTGTCCAGTAGGAACAGAACCTCCTGTATTTGTCCCCCCCCAGTCGCTCCCTGTAACCCTATACCTCCTCATACCCCTCCCCCTCCCCTCCTCCAGTTCCCTGGCCGCCTGTGTTGACATAGCAATAAATTTCGCCTGCTCCTGACTGTAGCCCAATTGAGATCAAAGTGAGAGGGTATCAATCTCCCAGCAGATATCCTGACCAGTAGCCAGGATATCTGTATGCAGAGTGTTGGGAATACTGGAGCTAAACAGCACCAGAAATCTATCACCATTACCGATTGTACCAGTCCCTTTATCCTACCCCTAATAAAAAAACTCCATAGGCTTAACATTAGCGTACTGTATTTGGTCTGGAGTTCAGAAAAATGAAAAACATCGCTCTAGTGGGATACACTTGACAAATGACGTCATTTGTTAATGTAGAAGTAATTTAGACGGGTGGGGTAGGATAAATTCTAAACCAAACTCGAGTTAGTCGTGTTATTGTTCATCGCACTCCAGCAAGATCGCGTATTACTGCTCTCGGCTTTGCCTCGCACGGTAATACGCGATCTTGCCGTCGTGCGATAAACAACAACACAACTAACTCTTGTTTGGTTTCTCCATATCATCTTTGCAGCTTGCCTCTTCACTGGGCAGTCGTCTTAATCTCTACAACACGGCTCTCACCAAGCTCCGCCAGGCAGTTTCTGATAACTATGCGGGGTTCAGAAAAGGAAACTCCTCCATCAATCAATGCTGCAAAGTGGATGTCAACAGCCTGAATTATGACAGGAACCTGAAATCTGTGGTAAATACGATTACTCAGTTCATTATTATCATTCAATAATAATTAAAACGAAGACCATTGTGCAGTGAGTGAATATAAAATCAACCGAAACTCTGAGAAAACAAAGTTAAAACTAAAGATGCCAAATGGTAACAAATATTTAAAATCGCCGCTTTTTATTGGTACACAATTATGGGATAGATTGCGCCCTGAAACACATAATCTACCTAAAGGGGATGTATTTAAACAGGAAACAAAATTAGAATTGTTGAGTCCGTACTTGCTTGCACTGTTGGTGCCGCTTTTCATGTCTGTCTAACACTTTTGTCACAAAACTAGTGAAACAGGTCCATGACGTGTAGATTTGTCTAATTCTTATGTTTTTTTTGTTTTTTTTTGTTTGGGGTCTGTCTTTACCTAAGGGCAGCTACTTGTGTTGTCACGAAACTAGACAACCCAAATGTTTGTATGGAGTCACAGACATGTCACAAAATAGTGAAACAGGTCCCAGGTTATACAATTAGGCACCACCTGAAGACTATTGGACATGTTCTGACATCCGGGCTTTAATTAGTTGTCTACACAGGCGGTGATTCTGTTAAAACTTAAAGTCGTCAGTGTAAACGCTTGGGTACATTCTGAGGTCAATGACTTTTGCAGTGGACAATGCCACCACCTGACGACTATTTGACTGACAATCTATAGTTGCCATGTACTTAGTTATCTAGTGTATACGCCAGGGACCTGTTTCACTAGTTTTGTGACAAAAGTGTTAGACAGACATGAAAAGCGGCACCAACAATGCAAGCAGGAACGGACAAAACAAAGTCTAATTTCTAACTCTTATGAAACCAGACACACAGTGTTTGGGTTCTGTCTTGTCCTAAGGGCAGCTACTTGTGTTTTCACGAAACTAGTCAACTCCAATCTGTCTGTATGGTGTCACAGACGCCATCTAGACATGTCACGAAACTAGTGAAACAGGTCCCAGGTAAATCAGACTATGCTGTCTTCCACAATGCATCCCATGGCATGTTGTAGCAATGCTTATTTCACCTAAACATTTTTCAGAAATTAAGCTATTAATTGTTACATTTTTCAACAGGTAGACAGCAATGATGCTTGCTACAGAAGACCGAGCAATATGACCGAGAAACTGACTTCACTTCCACAGCCAATCATTGAAACCATGAGAAGCAACTACAAGTTAAACCCAAACCTTGGATGGCAATATATTGCCACTGAAGAGGGAATAACTGTCTCTTATCCTGAGGCCTTTGCTGGGGAATGTAACTACGATCCACGTGTTAGGTAAGAGGCTTTATCCTACCCCTAATAAAAACCTCCATAGGCTTAACATCGGGTAACTGTATTCGGTCTGAGGTTCAGAAAAATGAAAAATATCGCTCTAGTGGGATACACTTGACAAATGACGTCATTTGTTAATGTAGAAGTAATTTAGATGGGCGGGGTAGGATAAATTCTAAACCAAACTCGAGTTAGTCGTGTTATTGTTCATCGCACTCCAGCAAGATCGCATATTACTGCTCTCGGCTTTGCAACAACACGACTAACTCTTGTTTGGTTTCTCCATATTATTTCACCACTGGTATTTTTTCTACATAGACTTAACATTGGGAACTCGTATCCAACGCCCATTTGATATTTATGAAAAATATCCAATGGGGATTATGTCAAAAATGATAGCCCATTAGTCAATGTCAAGGGTGAGATAAATTCAGAAATTCATTCAAGCAAGCAACAGCGGAAAAATTTTGTCGGGTTGCAAAACGCATGTTACAGTTGATGTCAAATATCAGCAGATCGGTTATAGGTTATATGTATCCCTTACTCGTGTTAAAGTTTCATTGCTTAATTCCTACGGGAAGTGAGTGAAATTGTCTAATACTTTTGAAGCCTGACACACCGTGTTTGGGGTCTGCCTTGGCCTAAGTGCCGCAACTTGTGTTGATCTGTCCGTATGGTGTCACAGAGTCATCTAGACATGTCACGAAACTACTGAAACAGGTCCCTGCTTCTTAGTTATACGTATTACAACGCTGTGTCCGCTGTCACTCCCTACAGACGTTGTACTTCGTTTGTCTATAAGCTCGTTTCCATTTGCCGACGAAAAAGGTGTAGATTTTTTTAGTTCTCCTAAAAGCTCATTTCCATTGGCCATAACTGTGTCAGGAACCACCAACACTGCTGACTTCCTAAATCATGATATATTTCAATATCAAAAGTATGCCTGAGATTCACATTGATACAGAGATTGAATCTTGAGCCAATCGTGACCATGGGCTACGTTTTTTGTCCTCCAAAGCCGTTCCAAAATTCTACGATAGGCACCCATGTCCATGATTAAACTCATCTATCGTACCTATCATGCGTCGGTGCACCGCAATGAAATCAGTGCAATATTGCAGAACCTTTTATATCGATCCTATACATTTTATGTTTGGTTCTATACAATAAACGCCTACATATATAATGGTAACCTTGGTAGTTGTACTATTTCTATCTTACTTTCTTTTTATATTAGAATATATAACTTATGGTAGATAATAATCTATGCTTGTAATTTTAACAGTATATATATCCATGAGAATATGATATCATGTATCATAAACTACAACTATATCTTCATGTTGAAGGCCTTGGTATGCGGAAACCTACGCACCAAGACCCAAGGACATTGTCATCGTCTTTGAGAATACGGAGCTGCAAGTGGAGTCCTCCATAGAAGAAGCCGTGGAGATTCTTCTCAACACGACCAATCCCAACGACAGGGTAAGATATACACAGTAATACCCTTTATCTCACCCCTGGTACAAGTTTAGCCATAGGAATAACATTATACGCAACGATCATCCCGGTAAAGTGACAACAGTGCACTGGACCTAAGCCAAGCACAAATATTGAAATATATAAGAAAGGTATAAGAAATGTATAAGTAAAACTGTGAGCTCTTGTATAGCAGAAGTTTAGGCATATATCCCATATGAAACGCCCTGAGAGCTGTATCTAGGCCAGTGTGTCAGCACACAAGCACCCAAGGTGAAGGCCAGTAGGATGGAGCATTAGGGCCAGTGGGTCAGCGCCAGCACACCCACTGTCCCACTTAGCAGGGATGGATCATTTGGGCCAGTAGGTCAGCGCCTGCACACCTACTGCCCAACTTAGCCTGGGTCAGTAGGACAGGTCATTTGGGTTAGTAGGACAGAGTGTTGGGAGTGAGCATTTGGGACAACGACCTTGACACTTTAATGCATGCAACCTCAATACTAGCTATATAAGCCAGCTACACCCATCATTCGGGGTTCTTAGTCTGGCGTGTGAGGAACCTGTACCTGTGTGGATTACCAATAAAAGGAATATTTCAAAGTACCTCTGAGCAGATCTTATCTGTGAAGGGCTGACGCAGCCAAGAAGAAGTTCTCTACCTACTACATCCCCATGGACTTAAACTACAGTATTCTAGTGATAAGTTACTCCAGTGTTTGTGACATATTCTAGGACTTTACCAACTACAGTCCACATACACTACACGCTCTCCCCATCTACCACATCTTTACCACACATACACCGACCATCATATCACTGTAGACCAGTGCTGCATAGTGGTTTACAGTTCAGCCTATTATTATATACCTGTGGTAGTATATCCTACACATCAACCCGCTCCTACCCATGTCATCTTTATATCCGTACGACACCTAGGTGATGTACGGGGTATGTATGTGGCGTATGGGGCATGTACGGCGGCGAAATCCAAAAACTCCCCCAGAAGCAAGGTTAAAAATCGGATATTCTAAGGTATATAATAATAGAGAAACAGGCTTACTGTTTCCGTACGGATAAATTACGCGGTAAAATCGGCGATCAGATGAACCTCTGCCTCCGGCATCGGTTCATCTGATCGCCGATTTTACCGCGTATTTTATCCGTACGGAAACAGTAAGCCTGTTTCTCTATAATACTACGCCATGGTCATGGCGGAGTGAATACGAGATGAGGTCATAAGGAACTGGTCAATCAGCGGCCAGGATTTCAGAGAGCAGACAAGATGTCAACATGGAGATTTATTCATTCCTAACTGGATTTGCGAAGTAATTTGATTTTTTCTGATACTATGATGCTATTCAATGTCATTGAAAGAGGTGAGATAAATCCAGAACTTTACTTGAGGCATAATTGACACATAGTTGACACGTAGTAATATTCAAGCGTATGCGTAGAGTCAACTCAAAGGAGCATACAACTGCTTTTTATCTGAAACCAGTCTATATTGTATTTATTATCCACCTTTTCTGGACAAGTGGCATGTCAATATCAGTTCTTTTTAGTTATACACTATTTTTCAGTACACATTATTTTTCCTTAGGCGCCCCAGGATATACAACATATTGGTATGTTCTGAGTATGTCCATACATACATAATATTGACTGGTTTCGGATACAAGTGGCCATATGCTCCGAGGTATCTCCAAGGAGCATACAACTGCTTTTATCTGAAACCAGTCTATATTCTATTTATTATCCTCCTTTTTTAACAAGTGGCATGTCGATATCAGTTTGTTTTAGCTATGAACTATTTTCCCGTACCCACTATTTTTCCGCATGCGCCACCCGGAGCATACAACATATCGGTATGCGCCGGGTACGTCCATACAAACTCCCTATGTGTTTTCTATGGACACTTTGTATTAGGTGGATAATAAACACTCTATACCGACACTTATTAGGTGGATAATAGAGATACTTATATGATTGTGATTTATTCAACTCATGACATCATAGGTTCTGGATATCCATTACGGCAATGATAATAGGAAAATAGTCGATCGTGAGTGGATATAGAGAGGTTGCCTTATAATTTTGACTACCACTTGTAATTCATTTCTTTTAAGTCTTATGATTTTGGAAAACCTTTTTCTGACGATAGATGACTTCAAAGTTGATGTGATCTTCCACTCGACCCTACAGAGACACGTCTTTCTGAAAGAAGAATGAAAAAAACGAGTCGGTAAAAGCCAGTCACTTATTTTCAGATCGCAATATTGAAATTTGGTACACGAGTGACCAAGTACCTGGGTTCCAGTAACAAGTCACCATGCTACAGCAAAGACCTTGCCCTGGCCACGCCCCAGAACAGAGATGCTTTCCTAGAATTCGTGAAGAGGACAGAAACTTCAAAAACAGCCAACTATTTGCTAGCAATCAACGATGCCTTCAATTACTTTGAGAATGCAGCAGACACAGCAAATAGGAGTAAGTCTTTGATCTCTGTTGTGTTTATTTATTTCTCTACATCTGTAAACTCTAAAGATTTTAAACTTTAAGGACAACTGGGTATTAGTCCCCCGTACATACCCAGTATGATGTGTGTATGGGGGACTGGGTGATTTTTTTTTATCAATATGTATGTATATATATATATATATATATATATATATATATATATATATATATATATGCCTGCGTAAATAGCTACTTTTAAATAAATATGTAAATGTATATATATGTTTTGTATAAATTCAACAATTATCTCTTCATAAAACAATCGAATTGAAAATATAATTAAATTTCATAGATAATGCCTCAAGGTACTATCTGGTATATGTTGGGGAATGCCTCAAGGCATTATCCGGTCTATGTTGGGGAATGCCTCAAAGCATTATCCGGTCTATGTTGGGAATGCCTCAAGGCATTATCCGGTCTATGTTGGGGAATGCCTCAAAGCATTATCCGGTCTATGTTGGGAATGCCTCAAGGCATTATCCGGTCTATGTTGGGGAATGCCTCAAGGCATTATCTGGTCTATGCTGTGGAACACCTCAAGCATTATCTGGTCTACACTGGGGAATGCCTCGTGGCATTATCCAGTCTATGCTAGGGAGCGCCTCAAGACATTATCCGGTCTATGTTGGGGAATGCCTCAAGGCATTATCCAGTCTATGCTGGGGAGTGCCTCGAGGCATCATTCAGTCTATGCTGGAGAATGCCTCAAGGCTTTTCTGGCCCACACAGGAGAATGCCTCGAGGCATTATCCAGTCTATGCTGGGGAATGCCTCAAGGGATTATCCGCCCTGAAAGGGTTAAATGAATCTTTAGATGTCTGAATAACTAATCTGCATTCTGTTCTTCTCTAGGTCGACTCATTGTCTTTATTGCTGCCAGTCCTCCCTCAGATGTAGCAAACTCTGACGAGATCACGAACGTCATCAGAGGTAGAAACAGCCAGTTCGCTGAAAAGGTCGTCATCCAAACCTTTGCGTTTGGGAAAGGTGAGGATTCGCATATTTATCCAAGTTTTATGAGAAAAAAGGGTCCATAATTTCAGAAATTCTGCATATGTATTCAAGGATGGCCCCCTATCAATATTATAAAGCCCGGTGTCCACCTACTGCGATATGGCTCCGATATGGTCTACTATGGACCTCCCGATAAAAAATCAAAATCGTGTCAGAAGGTCACCTAATATCGGGGCAGTGGACCACATCTCTGCGATTATACACTGATGAAAAATGGGGATCTACCCCTTACAATGGTGAATTGACACGTCTAGACATATGTCTATGATTTCCCAATTTGTCTCCGATATTTGCTTTTTGTATCAGTGCCATATCGGTAGGTCTAAATTTCTAATGTAGTAGGTGGACGCCAAGCCTAAAGTTAAAAAATTTTGCTGAAATGAGAGAATAGTCTAAAAAGAGATATAGCTAGTGACCTACACCATTGTGAATGATAAATAAGATGAAACATGATAAATCTAAATTTACATAGACATTTGGATATATCTCATGTGTAACGGACCACCAGTTCTTAGGGTTCTAAACCCACTTCCTGAGATTAGATTATTCTATCCGGCGAAGTGAGACGAGTCGCTACCCTGTGTGATACTCAGCACAGGTTGGTTCGGGTATTCTCATGGTAAGTAAAAGGAGATGCGGAATCTACAACTTTACACTCAGCCTACCAACACAAGACTAGACTCTGAACAGTTTCAGGTACAAGCTCTTTATTAATACCTGGCATATCACAGCCGCCTAGCACGGAATGTGGGAATAAGGTGAGGTTCTTTTCTCTCAACCGCTGATAGGCTTCGCGGAGAAACCTAGCAGTGTGTGAGGCTCCAGGCAGTTCGCTCGATGCTGAGGAACGTACAAGTAACCTGTTGACCCGCTTCAGACTCGGCCTATATATACTGACCGAGTTACGTAATGCGGGCGACCCTGTAGTATTTGCATACACGGGTTCGCCGGCTTTACCACACAGCAGGGATCGGCACTCACTGCACCTGGCATAAAATGAACAAACTACTGCTCGACTACCCTGACCCCTACACATGTACAAATACAGCTACATAATATTTGTTTCCAGATGTATCTGAGGCAACTAGGAATATACTGAAGGACATGGCAGAAAGTACAGATTTTATCAATGCAAATGGAAATTCTCAAGTAAGTTATTTGGTTTCTAGGTAATTTCACTTGGTTATAGCCTCATGAACTTACTAGGCGATCAAAATTTGTAGTGTATTCAAACACTCTGATGCCTCTTGATGCAGTACTTTATTAGCACTATTATTAGTACTACATTCTTTCCTGTTTTAAGACCTCATGCCCTTGTATAAACAACTGTCGAAAGTTTTTCTGAGGTTGTATATGAAAGAAGAATGATGCTTTTACCAAAGCCTATTGGGAATTCAGTATATACCGCGTTTCTTTAACTCCTAAATGAACACATGGGGGTCCTTTAGTAGATTTTCGAAATCAAATAAGGTATGTACTGGACTTCTTATAAGCTGAATGCATTTTGCTTTTATTGTATGCCTTTAAATATCAATGATAACCAAGCTGCTATCCAGAGTGTTTTGGTATGGAAGAAAGTATTCTTGGGGTGTATGTTTAGTTTCTTGCAGAAAGTCTGAATGTATTTAGTAATTTCATTTTCGTAATATATGTTGTCATAATATTAAACTCCGATTTTCTGTGTATTTGTACAGTAATATTTCATGATATCAAATGTTCCATACATTGCTATACTTTCTGGCAGAGATTGTGCATTCAGAGTATGTGTGTATTTGTTTCCATACCAGCATACTGTGTGGTATGGCAATGATACCAATACTGAAGCAGAAGTTGGTATCTGTGGGACTCACCAACAAAGGTATATACTAAACAATACTGATTTATTACTAAAGAAAATGGTATTAATTTCAGTTGTTTTTCTATTTCAGGCAGGAAACTATACCTGGATAAAAAACAGAGATAGGCTGCGATCTCAACTTCGCTCCTATTACAATATGTTTGCCGATTCTGCCAGTGTCACAAGTCCTTTGGTAACAGTTCCCTACGTAGACCTTTGGGGACTAGGTAGGTTTTCAGAGGATTTTTAAAGATATTTTTTATCTTGGAGTAGACCTTTGGGGGACTAGGTAGGTTTTCAGAGGATTTTTAAAGATATTTTTTATCTTGGAGTAGACCTTTGGGGACTAGGTAGGTTTTCAGAGGATTTTTAAAGATATTTTATCTTAGAGTGCACTCAGTCCAAAAGGGCTAGTTTTCACGTGTCTCCGGCTGTTTCCATTTTCCATAGGGTAAGTTATAAAGTTGAGCAGAGCAAAGTGTCCATATTACAAGTGGAAAAACTGTACATGTACAGAATTGAATAAACTATAAATTCAAAAAAGGGGAAAAGCCCATTTTCCAGTGGTCGGTTGACTGTACTCCGGTGTATTCGTCAATCTGGACTACAATAACAATAATACCTTTCTCTCTGATTCTTATCATCTACAGGTCTGGTGGTATCCCTCTGCCTGCCATTCAACTACCAGGGAAGGTTTGAAGGTGTTGCCTGCCTGGATGCAAAGATCGAGGACATCTTCTTTAATGTTACTTATTATCATCAAGGCATGGACACGTATGCCTTCATCATAGATAGCCGAGGGAGAACAGTTCTGCACCCAAACCTGCCGAAGCCAACAGCGATACTGAAGAACTCTATATTCATCGATATATCAACACTGGAGAGGGAGACTGAAGCAAATGAAATAATAGCCTCAATGAAAGGGTATGCTACCATCGATGTGTTCTTAGCTTTAGGTTTAGTCTTCAAAAACCATAAGATGAATATTTACAGTGAAAGGAAATGTTATATTCATATACAAAACATCGAACTCCTGGAAAAAAAATATCCCATTGCTTAAATTTGTTTCAATTAAGTATAATGTTCACACATACACATAGCTTTATGCCTGACATGGACGACAGACCTATTCAGGATTGTCTTTTATTATCCATCGTATACTAAGCCCCCCTTGAAAATGTATAGGGACTCAGTAAACCTCGACCCATTGCATAAAACCTGACAGATACCATAACTGTGGTTTACGGTTTCAAACCTGTGGTATACGGCCTCAAAACCATGGTATACGGGGAAAATAGTCTCTTTTGCTATAGTGCAAAGAAATAGTTCCTATTGTTATACCCGTTAATATGGGAATTACTGGTTTTAATTTATTCGAAAAGATGGATAATAAATGCAATAACCGGTGATTTTGTGGACAGGCAGCTCTGTAAACCCGTAAAACATAGTAATACACGAGCGCTAGCGAGTGTATTACTACGCGTCAGCCTCTCGTTATTTACGGCCGCCTGTCAACAAAACCATCGATTATTGTCTATATATTCATTTAGTTGATATATATTCACATAGTTCAATGTTTATTGGAATTAAAGCTTTAAAAAAAGCTTCAAAAAAGCTGCTTTAAAAAAAGACAGTCCAAATACAACATAGACTCAAAATCAGATATCGGTACACGTATCACAATTTAGAGTCATATAATACTCCTGTTACCAGATCGTATCTGGTGATATACGGTCCTTCAAAAACATGGTTATAACAGAAATATTGAGCAATAATACTTGATAGAGAATCAAACATTGGAGATTTAAAACCGTTCGATTCATGGGCCATGGTGGACACTTATACATGGTGTTCCAACATTTTGAATTAGGTAAATAATAACAATTCATCCCTTAATTTTCTTATAACTAATCGTCTCTAAGTATATTATAATTCTACGCATGTAATATGTGCATAACAACATAAAAAAATACAAATATATCTGATAAGCCAGAAGCGAAGAACAGGCCAAGAGAATGCCGCTAAAGGTAAGGTTTGTTTATAAATCCCAACTACCGCTTGATATCATCAATCATTTCGGACCATTTTTGACCATGGACAAACCATCCGTGTACCATAAAGATATAACTTTAGAACTTATTGTTTCTTTAAGCAATATCAAATGATCTTGTATTAACCTTTATCCACTTTCTAGAGGTGGTACCGGAAGAAAGAACTTTTACACTAAACGAAACAGTCAGAAGCAGGGTGTTGCAGTCGACCCCACGGCATATGGCACTGTTTTATCTCACTACTTCTGGACCAAGGTGGGCTGTGCTTTTATTTGTATGTCTGAAAAATAGGTTTCATATCTTTGTAATCACTATCAGCAAAGCTCTGCCGCATTTTATGTTTAGCATCTTGTATTTCACATTTGTATGTTTAAGTAATAGGAAGCTAATGAATATAAGTCTTGATGAGAATGTATTCAGCAAAGTAATATTTGTAATCGTGTAGAATTGGAAAAAATGGCAATTTATATTTTCGTACCTTCTGGAGAGTGGACTGCTTGTATATCGAATATTTACTTGACAGGTTTTGTACAATAAGGTTTCTCTCGTCCATATTTCAACACGCTCTTCCTCAATATCTCCCCCTCTCTCCCTCTATCTTTTCCCCTCTCTTTCCCTCTCTCCCTCTCCTCTCTCTCTTCTCTCTCCCTCTCTTTTCCTCTCTATCCATCTCTTCCCCTTTCTCCCCCTCTCCCTCTCTCTCCCTCTCTCTCCCTCTCTCTCCCTCTCTCTCCCTCTCTCTCCCTCCTCTCTTTTTCCCTCTCGTACCCTTTCTTCCTCTCTCCCCTCTCTCCCCTCTCTCTCCCTCTCTCCCTCTTTCTCTCCCTCTTTCTCTCCCTCTTCCCCTCCCTCACCCTCTCTCTCCCTCTCTCTGTCCCTCTCTCTCTCACTCTCTCTCTCCCTCTCTCTCTTCCTTCCTCTACACCCATCACAAAGCAGGATGACATAATGATTAAACCCAGAACATGATATTTTTCACATGGAACACTTTATATATACATATGTGAGCAAGGCTATAGTTATGACACTTCCGAATTATCACTCACTTCTTTTGCACCTCCATTATTGAAGAGCACCTACTCGGGGGGCGTCATGGCAGTGCCCATGGATCATAGGCTATATGTCGTATATGATAATAGAGTTTATTTGGATTGCATAATAAGAAATGTGTGCTCTCTTGTGTCCAGGTACCACACACGGACTACTCCCTGTGTGTGGTCTTCACCGACAGGGATGGCATGGTGGAAATGAACCTCTACAACAAGATTGATACACCCCCGAATTATATTCACCCTTACGACATCGACCCGACGAGGGCCGATCTGTGTCAACATTCAGGAACGGCTGCCACTAAAAGTAGGTTTATTCAACTATTATAAATGTGCAAAGTAAAGTATGGTAATATTAAGAGACGTTCTTCCTGTACACGAAACGGTTCCTGTTCAAGGTCAGTCGTCGATTTTGTACAGCCTGACGCCATAGATACCAAGTATGAAATTGACGGCTGACCGAGAACGAGAAGCATTTCAACCACCAGGGACCTGTTTCAATAGTTGAAAATCCAATCGGTGTTGGTGTCATTGATCCCACAGTGGCAGTATAGTAGGTGAATTGTACAGCGAGCGTCACTTTGGAAATGAGCGTCACCAACAGTGGGAGTAAACGTTTCACCAGTCAAGTGGCGTTCACTCTTGCTGCCACTGTTGGTGGCGCTATATTTGCGGTGGTCTCGCCCGGACTGGGAACACGCATAGCAATACTCTGTGCTCAATTAGTGCACTATGCCGTTAACAACGACCGTCAGTGGGGGACAGGGAACGGCAGGGGCCCCTCAACAGCGACACAGCTATTGAAACGGGAATCTCTGTGCTTCGCTGTTGGTGCCACTATTACTGTCACTGTTGAGGCCTTCCTCTCACTATTACTAACACTTATATTGAAACAGGTCCCTGGTTGTAAAGTCTAGAGCCCCAGACTAGCTAGGTGTAGACCTTAAGAAGAAGGGAATAGGAACTCAAACACAGAGGTACTATGTACTATTTTGAGTCAAGAACTTAACTGAGCTTTAATGCTGAAGCTTATGAAATGACATGTTCATCCAGTTTACACACACTGCAGGTGGCATCTGAGTTAAGGGTAAGCTTGTACACTCTGTGCTGGGATTGGCTGTGGGAGTCACAGCCAATCAGAACTGACCAGTCTCATTCTGGTCTGTCGCACATGCCAAGGAGGGCTGCTCATGTCACTGACAACTCAGGTGTTAGTGGCATGTCAGAGCGCCCTGCCCCCATGTGGCCAGACTGGGAACTAGAGTGAGTGATAATGAGTGTAAATATGCCATTCACTACATGGCTGCCGTACGGTTAACATCAAGACAGGGAGGGAGCTACTACAAGATGGCGACTGTCCTAATGCAGTCATTGTGTTACTAATAAATCCGGGCAATTTGGATGACTTAATCTCTTCACATAGAAACCAATATAATTGGCACAATAGGGATGTATAGACTGGAACTTTACAGGGTGTTTAATTCACGCACCAACACTCTCCCCTCCACAGGTTGGGTTCACATTATTATATACTGAAATTGTTCCCACGAACCAGTGGTAGAACTGAGTTTCTTTTGCAAATAAAAAACCCTGTTTTCTGTTCAGAATCGCTGCCCATGTTCAACGGAGCAGCATACAGACAGCTAACCTACGATGTCGACCCACACGACCCTATCCAGAAAAATGCCTACACAAACTTCTTTCTAAGGAACGCCCATGATCAAACTCCAAGCTTTAAGGTATGTATCTGTTTATTTTACAATTAAACCCCATTCCATGAATTCCACGGTAAACATGGAACAGGCAGCCAGTCAAAAGCATCTAGATATATTACATATATGTACATGCATCTTCTTGTACTTAGATATTTTTTCTGACCAATCGGACTATTGCGATTCCAAATTTCATAGTTGTTATAGTGCTGCATGTGCAAATTGACCCAATGCAGTAAGGGAAATTCCAAAACGTGACAGAATTACAAGGGGTCAATGACCTCCAGGGCTGTGGCCCATCAAGAATGTATGCAATATTGTTAATCCTAGACATTTCTAGATTGCTTGTTGTCTTCTGTAATGGAACAGAGGGTTTTTGGTGACTTAAAATGTCTTTGAGTGAGGGAAATCAGTGACAACACTTCAACATAAATTTTGCATGTCACAGCACATAATTCCATCAAACGAGATGGCTATCTGAACAGAGACCAAACAGGAACATGTTTCTGATTTTATCTTAGCCTGGATATAATTATCTGTGTATCACCCCTGGTACAAGTTTAGCCATAGGAATAACATTCGAAAAAATACTCAACGATCACCCCCGTAAAGTGTCAATACTACGCCATGGCCGTGGCAAAGTGAATTTGAGATGATATCATTTGGATTTGCTAAGTCTATTCTAATTATTGTGAAATTTTGATGATATTTAATGTCATGTAAAGGGGTGAGATAAATCCAGAACCAACGCTCGAATCGTAAAATAGAAAAAACTCCACTCGTTTGAATGGGCCGTAATCGTCACTCGGCTTCACCTCGATGTTGATTGCGGCACATCCTAACTCATGGAGTGTTGTCTATTTATACTATTCTCGATGCAGTTCTATATAACCATACTCACATGCCTGTTGAGAACGAATTCCTAAAGTTAAGTCTATGGACGTTTATACAAGTCTTTATCTTAGGCTGGTATAAACGTCCATAGGCTTAACATTACAAACTCGTTCTCAACAGGCTTGCGAGAACGGTAACTCGTTCTCAACAAGTGATAAAGAGATAAATATTTCCATGCTAAGATAAAATCAGAAACATATTTGTGCTTGGCGTGAATCCCTATTCACTATCTCGTTTGGAATGCTTCAGAATATTCACTCGGCTATCGCCTCATTCATATTACTGCGCACTCCAAACTCGATGGCGAACGAGGATACTATGCAGAAACCAAACAAGAGTTAATTGTGTTGTTGTTTATTGAATGACGGCAAGATCGCGTATTACTGCACAAGGCAAAGTCGAGAGCAGTAATATGCGATCTTGCCGGAGTGCATTGAACAATAACATGACTAATTCGAGTTTGGTTGAGAATTTATCCTACCCCGCCCGTCTAAATTACTTCTACATTAACAAATGACATCATTTGTCAAGTGTATCCCACT
Organism: Alentia gelatinosa; assembly: GCA_950022655.1. Taxonomy (NCBI): domain Eukaryota; kingdom Metazoa; phylum Annelida; class Polychaeta; order Phyllodocida; family Polynoidae; genus Alentia; species Alentia gelatinosa. Next base: position 45,315,580 of record OX465591.1, read on the forward strand.
AGAGCGATATTTTTCATTTTTCTGAACTCCAGACCGAATACAGTGACCCAATGTTAAGCCTATGGAGTTTTTTATTAGGGGTAGGATAAAGACCAAACACTCATCGATTTCCTTCTTCTTATGTTCTCTTTACTGGCAGCGCAAGACCCGTGTGTGGGTATTCCTCACTGGTCTTGTGGACAGCATCTGGAAGACTGAACCCAGCTCCCGGTACGACTCGGTCATACGGTGGAGACACCTGGTGACAACGAGTGGAGTCATCAGGCTCTATCCGGGTACTGTGTATCGTACTTACGATCCCAGTATCTTCTCATGGTAAGTTCACATAATATGAAGAGACATTACGAGTTTGAGTCTGAGTTTATTTATGCCATGCATTTTGTTGGCTCCATAATTTCACGAGTCGAAGACGAGTGACATTACGGAGCCAACATAATGAGTGGCATAAATAAGGTCAAACTCAAACGAGTGGCGTCTAGATTTTATCCTACCCCATTTCCATATTTTTTCAGTATCAGAAAGTAGTGGCATAAACAACACTTTATGTAACACCCGTGACATAAACGAATCCCATGTTAAGCCTATGGCGTTTTTTATTAGGGGTAGGATAAAGCATCATCTGCCACTACTGACTGTCAACGTGTCAACCAATGGCTCAGTGTCCATTGTACCAAGTCAGGCAATGTTAACTGTCTTTTTGTAAGTGATATTAATTTTGTGCCACAGTCATTTGGACGTGAAGTGTACAGAGCATTTTGTCATTCATTGGTTATTCCTCATCCGCTTTTACCTATCACAGCCCTTTATTTTAACATCTACTTTCTTTCATAGAAATTGTTAAATGTAAAATGTTATGAGTGTTATTCCATTTGGATAACCATGATTTCAATGCCATTAAGCATCTGCCAAACAAACCCATAAGCCTTTGTAACGGCCAACATTGGGACGGCAGCTGTGCCGCTAGGTGCCGCTAGGAGGTAGCTTATTAGGTTTTAGTGGACTTTGACAATTCTACTGCTGTGCAGCCGATGCCTTGATCATGTGACCTGCTCTATTTACTGCGCGAAAACCACCAGTTTATTCATATATATATGCCATCGCTTAAGTGCATGTTTCGGCTGATTATTGACACGTTTCCTCTTCTATATGTCGGCGTAATGGCTGCATTTACTGCAAAGCGTATATGAAGAATAATATCGTGTGGGAGACATGTATACACGGGTCATATACATTTTACACGTCTATAGATAGGGCGTATACACAACGGAAAATAGGACTACCTTGTATACGCAAAATAATACCGATATACGCCGGGTGTATACATATATAAACTGGTGGTTTTCGCGCAGTGATTGCACCTATTTCTATATCTGCCTGACTGCTGTGACAGTGTGATACTGTATTAACCCACAGGCCTTTGTCATGGCCACCATTGAACGGCAGCTGTGGAGGCGCCACTGGCACGTGGCTGGCAAAAGCTATTTCATTAGGTTTTAGTGGACTTTAGTGGACAATTCAACTGCTGTGCAGCCGATGCCTTGATCATGTGACCCGCTCCACTACACCTATTTATAGATATCTGCCTGACGGCTGTGATGCTAGGAATGCAGTGGAATTCACATGGTGGGATTTATGTTCCTCATAGGGTTCAAAATCTCATTCGATTCTATTCCTTTTTGGGGAAAATGTCTTTTACAATTACATGGAGGAAAACATGTTTCAGGGAAATGAATCCCTATAATTTAGACAAAGAGATTGTGTTCGAGTCTTTCGAGACTCTCAGCAGGATTTGTCTCAGAAAAACACCCTGTGAGGTACATGAATCCCATCGTATGAATCCCACTTTAGATTGGCTGCCACCTCTGTCTCTACTCTGTTCCAACTAAGAGGTTGGTATGGTTCAACTCAGGCTGCTTCCATGAAATCTTGGGCCAAACTTTTTTTCATATATGGATTCTGAGAGCAAAAATACTTGATTGTGTCAGGAATCTGCCAAACATTCTTATAGTGTACAGGCCCACTCTACAGTCACATTCTGGCCAAGCAGGTGCCACCCAGAGGTACCCAGCAAAAGCTTTTTAGGTTTTAGAAATCATTGGCTGTTCCACTGCAGATTGGCCAACGCCGATAAGCATGATGCCTGTCCAACGCACCTATTTCCTTTATGTCTACCTGACAGCCATTAACATGACAGCTATGTAGTCGCTGTGCAGTACCTACGCAGTGCAGTCAACACACTCTTAAATTGCCATCTCAATCGAAGCAATCAAACCAAAGAACCAGAACTCCTGGAAAGCCCACTCATGGCCGTTCAGCGTTGCGCCTATGGGAAGAACTCTTGCGTGAGCCTTGTTTTCAAGATACAGGGGAGGTGGACTTCCGGTTATCCATTCGACACATGGGGGTCGTTTTATTTTCAACTCTCGTTGGTGAGGAGAGCTCGCACGAAGGAGACCTCCACGGGCGACCTATTCATAAAAACAAATTGTTTCTCATCACCAAGCCATGAAAAATATGACGAGGGTGCTTTTTTGTTTTTTTGTTTTTTTTTGTTTTTTGCTATCTTAAAGATGGCTTTTGAAGTGCCATAAAATGGGCTTCAGACATACAGTAAAACCCCGCATAAGCGGACACCCTCTGATCCGGGCCAAAGTGGCTGCTTACGCAGGGTGTCTGCTTACAAAGGGTTTCCAGATCTTTATTGGCTATACATTTAATGCATCCTTGACATCAGGAGCTTTAATCTACACATACCTTTCATAATTTCTATTTGGACTATAGCCTTAATTCAAACTAATTTAGGCTTCCCACAAGTCAAAGAGTGTTGGTCAGACACTTGCCTATTTCAACAATTTATGCAGATGTTATAATAGTTGGGCTTAAACGTCCCCATAGGTGGGCCCTAATGTCCTGACTTTTAGGTTGTGGGCCCTAACGTCCTGCAATCGTTCCTATATGTGCAAACAGGGTTATTAAGAGAAAACCCTGCTGGTGAAAATCAGAGGGTTATCGATCGATGGTCAGTGGGTGGCGCTAAATGGCTGCTAAATGGCGCTAAATGTCAAAATCTGTAACCAACTATAAAGAAATATTATAGAGGAAACCTATGAAAGTTTAGGGTCAGAGCTCATATCTCATCGAGTTTGAATTGTGTGGTTATTCACAAGGCCAAGCTGCATGAATTCCGTTGCGATTCAAACAAGAAAAGCTCTGACCCTAGATGAATGGGTTTCTGAATTTATCTCACCCTTCACATTGACCAATGGGCTAACATTGGTGATATATTCTTCATATTTTTCCAAAATATCTCAGATACATTTGATGTTATCATATTTATTATACAACCATTCTTTGAGGAAAAATCCCTGACGTCCAGTGTGAACTGAATTGCATAAGCCCAATACACATCTACCGATTGATGGTTGAACGATTAGTTCCTAAATGGTATAGGGGTCTGTGAACTTGTCACAGGCAAATTACGTAACCCTTCGGCTCTTGTTGACCAACCAATCAGGGGCCATTTACCAACGGGACGTCCAATCTCGCCAAGAGACTGTTGGTATGTGACTAGACCGTAGAGCACCGTTCGCGGGCTCCGTGTATAATTTATTCGATCTCGTACAAAGCGCGGCACCTATTGGGTTACCCTAGTCAGCAGGTGGTCTCCCCTAGTTCCCATTGGGCAGGATTACGGACAAAGGGTGGTTTGTATTTGTCCTGTCCATACAGAGAGCGGATTCTGGCCATGTTTGGGTGTCAGGCCACTTCTGGTGGGGACATCTAGTGTGTAGTTGGGGCATTCCAGCTTCACTCATGTCATCTAGTGTGTGTGTGTGGGAGTTATAGGTGCATGTAGTCAGATCCCTATGCTGGAATCTGTCATACCAACAGTTTCAATAGTGTTCTATCTCTTCAGGCTATTTTGGCTGATTGTTAGGTCTTAGTAAATTGTTTTAATTAATGTATGACCTATGGCTTGTTTATTGGGTGGTTTTGTGCCTCCCAGTGAGAAATTATAATGGTGTGTCTAGTCACATTTGGTCTCTTATGTACGTTTTGGTTGATGGGGTATGGATCATAGTTTTGTTAAAACTTTTTCCCGACTAGCCTAATTCCCGGGGGTGGGTGTGGGCGTGTTAGATTCGTAGAAAAAAATTTTGACGTGGCATTCAGTAGTCCATCAACCGTACCTGCTACCCATGGTATTGAGGCCCATAGGCGCCTGAGTTTTTAACCGGTGTATCCAGTTATATTCAACCTTCAATCTGAGGTTTTTGGCTGCCTGACTGTCCGGATGGCAGTGGATGAAGTCTTTAGACCAAAGAACTCAGGCTCTAAGATTGAATCATAATTCTCGCAATAGTAATCACCACTGAAATTATCATCAACTATGCGAAAACCATTGTAGACTCCATTGAGTATAAATTCTTTATCAATAACTTCGTCTGCAATCTCTTGCGACATTTCCCAAAATACACAAGGGTTTAATTGAGTTTTGCAACCTTCTAGATAATGATTTCTGTTACAAACACCATTACAAACCTGTTTGGAGTAGTTAAACACCGAACTAACACCATTGGTCGACGCAGTAACACCGCTTCCTTGTTGAGCACCAACTCGACCACCACCACCACCATATTCGTCCTGGCTACACAACATCGGTTTGACTATATCTGAAACAACAGCAGAAACCGCCTCGCCACCCAGTACACCACCACCTTCGCCTAAGCTGACTACTCTTGACCGAGTATCTGGGAATAGAAAATCATCCGGACCCGGGTCGACCGGACAATTACGACCAGCAGAAAAAACTGAAAAAGGCTCAGGCTGGACTTTCGCCTTCCGATGCAGGCTCTACGAAAACATCAAATTCCCGCTCCTGCCTATCCTCTCGGTCGCCCCTAACCATGCTACTCTGAACCTGACTACAACCCGAATCAAAAACTGGCTCAGAGCTAACCTGACTTCATTTAGATTCCTTTGGACAAGTGTGTACTGGGTGACCTCCCGAGCAGTCAATACACTCGTGTTTGTATTTACACCAGTTGATGGTACATCCTCTCCTCTCATTGAATGCCCAACATATTCCTATCTTTTTCATTTGCCTAGGCTTGTTAGACTTCTGCTTGTTAGTTGAGTCCTTGGACCTGTCAGCGGGTTTTAGGTTTTCTACCCCTAAGCATTGGAAAAACCCTTCATGGTCGCCATAAGAAAAAGCCTGCAAACCAACAACTTCGGCTTTTTCTCTAATCATTTGATCATATCTGACCATTGCTGGTCCGGCATATACTCTCGATTTATCAATGAGGAATTGGAGATGTTTAGAATAGGTTTCAGTCGGAATTCCCCTAGCCGCCATAGCGGCACACATACTGGCACTAGCTGACATTACGTCCTCGATACTGGCATTTGAGGCATTTTTACCAAACGGGTAGTGAAAATCGAGGTCAAACAAAAGGCACTTACGCTTCTTTTTTCTTTCCTAGCTCTTGCAGCACTGTGATGATGCTGACTGGCTTGTCCTGTCCATTATCCCGGGTGAAATAAAACCTGGAGACATTTTCCCTGCTACCGTGTCCGTTGGGAAAAAACCTTTAGCTGTAGCGCCTAAGGAATCTATCCCCTGAGGTGAAACTGGATAAAAGTCAGCCTTGGGAACCTTAGAACGTGCCCCCAACCCCAAAGCTTCCTTAACTTTGTCTGACTCAAACTAAACCGGTTTTTCTTTTTCTGCACTTTCTCCTGGAACTAACTTGTCCCAAGTGGCCCCTTTAGTCTGTGGTACATCTGAAACAGTCTTAGCACCCGCTAACCCTTCCTCACTCCCTACAGTAGCATTAGTAAGGATGGTCAATAACTGTAAAGCCTTTGTTAATTGTGAAGCATTAGCCTCCACTTTAGCTGCTAAACTTTTGTTAGCCTCTTCAGTAGCTAACAACCTAGCTTCTATTGACCCTTCGCTCGCTTCAGGACTAGCATTTTCCGTTTTCAAATAATTCTCATTATCCGCTAACATCTTATCTTCATCAATAAATTCCATGAAGTCACTTTCTGGCCTACCTGCCTTTTTGCAACGCTCCCGTGCTTCTAGTACATACCCACATGGTGATGGTCCTCTAGGCCGATGCAAATAACCACATTCCGAGCATCGGACAATGCGTGCCATGGCCCAGTACCGGCACCAAATTCCATGTATCGTAGTAGGTAGAGCGGTGGTCAGGCGTGCTGCGCGTCCTGAAGCTAAGCGGTGAGTGAGGCTCTGGGCACTGGTTGGATCCCTCACATCACATTCCACCCTCGATCGGCGGCTCCCTCTGACGGCTCCGTGATTATAACCGACCGGTAGTCCCTCTCGCGGCTCCCCTTTATACTGTAATAAAGGTGGCTTTATTTTCCCATATAGGTAAAAAAACACAACATTGTTCTTTATATATAAAAACCTGTCATTTATCTCAAACAAATAATCTTATAAATCAATTTTAGCGCCTGTAACCATTGTTACCTTTTTTTCATTTGAAAAATTAAACAATCGTAGAGAAGATTTTGATTATCTACTCAGTAGTTTTTTGGAAAATAGAAATTAAACATTATCTTCCAAAATTGCCAGTGTGCATTGGATTAGGACAAACCCCCACCTACTGATTGTTCCTAAATAGCAGCCAGTCTTTGAGGATTGAAATCGTATCTCTTTCGTCCAGTGTGTACTGAATTGCTTAGGACAACTCATACCACCCCATCTCGTATATCTTTTTTTCCCCAGTTTTTATTTATTCTGGAGGATCTACGTAGGGAGCTAGTCCCTGTTTTCTGTCGGCTCCAGTGGCCATATAATGATTTCAGTCCAAATTAATTTCATATCTTCTGAGATACATTCATCTCAGGCAACATTGTTTTTATTCAAATTATGTTTTATTTTACATCATTGGTATAACTAGCTTAATACAGAACAGCAACAAAACACCACTGGTGATATTTACAATGCAGGATGATGATAGTCATTTAATATCCTGTTAATAATATTTCATGTGGGTGGAGCAAGGATAGTGGGGATATTACAAATTGCTTCAAAACTGTACTTTTATTTAATTATTATAGTAATTTCTTTGGGCAATCTGGTTTTTTTTTTGTAAAGTCTCTAAATTCAAGGTTTGGTAGTAGTCTTATTTCGCTTGGTAGTCTGTTTCACAGTAGTGATGCTTTGTATTTTATACTCCTTCTGTATATTTCTAGTTTGAAGGGACCAGTGATCAGTACTGGTGCATCTCCTTGTCTTGTGTGCATAGCATTTGTTACCAGATGTTTTTCTTCCTGACTTCTTTTGTAGGCTAAGTTTAGTAGGTGTGCTTCCATTCTCTCTTTGAGTTTATTCATCTTACATTTTATATGGATGTAATATGTGCTTGTCCTCATTTCAGTATTCAGGCAGATTTTCAGGGCTTTGTTTTGTATTCTCTGTAGTTTTTTTGTTAGTTCGACATTACAGTTATACGCAAAGATGTCATGCTGTGTTTATTGCCGTTCGATCCGAATTTGCCTTAGACAAGCTTAGGATACGCTTAGGATGAAGCCTGATGCCCATGTACCGATTCAGGGTTGAGCGATTAGTTACCAAATTGTATAGGAGTCTGTCAACTGGTCGTAGGCAAATTACGTAACCCTTCGCTCGACCGGTGGACATTGAGGAGATGGGGTGCTGGATATTAGTCCTAAGCAAATCGGTCTATTTATCGGTGGCTCACCCTTGCCTAGCTGTCCTACATCTACCGACTACGGCCGACTCCGTTAGGATGCCTTGGGTGAGACAAATTACCATCCGTTTGTCGCCGACAAAGGTACATGAATGTTCCGAAAACGGTAGATGGGCATTGGGCTTAAAGGGGGTTTGTCCTAAGGAAATGAATCGTACAGTGTGCATTCCACTGAAGCTGTCCTACAACTACCGACTCATGCCGACTCTGTTAGGATGGCTCGCCTGAGACAAATTACCATTCCTTTGTCGCCGACAAAGGTACATCAATGTTCCGAAATCGGTAGATGTGTATTGGTCTTTAGGACAACTCCTGCCACCCCTTCTCCCGTATCATGTGTGTTTCTTGCCGCTTTTCGCAAAATTGCCTGAGACAAGCTTCAGATGCGCTTAGGATTAAGGGATTTTGTCCTAAAGAAATGAATCATACAGTAGGCATTCAGCTTCGACTTCTTAATTACTCTGCATCAACCTCTCGTAGTTAAAAGCCGCCTGTCTACAAAACCATCGATTTTTCTATATGTATACCTTCAAGTATAATGGTATATAACCGAGAAAAAAAAATCAACAATGCGAGCTCCTTGTGTTTTTCCCTGTTTTGAATTTAGTAAGAAAAAAAAGAAAAAAACTTTCATGCAATAGGGAACCAAAGTGAACCCGCTAAAACGGCAGATACCCGTACTCAAAACACCATTTCCGGTGGTCAGTAAGAACGAGGCTTAGTGCTAAACCTATGGGGGTTTAAGGCTGGAATTTTGTTTTTGGTCTCGTTTGTTACTTTTGAAGTGTAGTTTCCTACTATCGTCTCTGAATAACTCTGTCTCGAATCTACGATGACAGTTGTTAAGTTTATAAAAAAAAATCGATAAAGATAAGTGGCGCCATCAGTCTAGGCAAGTGGTGCCATCAGTCCAGGCACGGGTGCCATCAGTCCAGGTCCAGTTACCAGTAGTACAGTAATCTTAGACATATATATACATGCCGCGCAATACGAACATACTATGGAGAAACCAAACAAGAGTTAGTCGTGTTGTTGTTTATCGCACGACGGCAAGATCGCGTATTACTGCGCGAGGCAAAGCCAAGAGCAGTATAATACGCGATCTTGCCGGAGTGCGATGAAGAATAACACGACTAACTCGAGTTTGGTTTAGAATTTATCCTACCCCGCCCGTCTAAATTACTTCTGCATTAACAAATGACGTCATTTGTCAAGTGTATCCCACTAGAGCAATATTTTTCATTTTTCTGAACTCCAAACCAAATACAGTGACCCAATGTTAAGCCTATGGCGTTTTTTATTAGGGGTTTATTAGGATAATACATATTATTGTTACGTAAGGGTTGGCCTATGTGATGAAAACCAGCTTACCTGACGGCCGACATTACCGACCACTTTATTTGATGCTCAATTTTATTGTTACAGACTGTATAATTGTATTTTGCATCAATAAAGACATTTTTGGAAAAAAACACCAATATTACGTTACAAAGATATAAAGAAAAAGAATTTTCCACACTCAAACCATAACAGGTTACTATTTACGTGTATTGATAATTAGCAGTAAAGATGTTCTGAGCCTGGAAAAACACTTTTAAGCCTGGCGTCCACCTGCTACGATAGAAATTCAGACCTACCGATATGGTGCCGATACAAAAAGCAAATATCTGGGACATATCGGGAAGGTACAAAATTGTAGACATATGTCTAGACATTCCAATCCACCACGCATTGTATGGGGTTTTTCTCAGTGTCTAATCGCAGAAACGTGGTCAACTGCCCCGATATTAGGTGACCTTCCGACGCGATTTTGATTTTCTATCGGGAGGTGCATCGTAGACCATATCGGAGCCATATCGTAGTAGGTGGATGCCGGGCCTAAGTGTAGCAGCACCACTCTATAGCTTCCAGTAATACTATACATGGTGGCGGAATGAAGCCAGATACTATATAGAGATATAGTTAGTGTGACTGAATGGAATCTGTTCAGAGACAATTTGATCAGAAATACTCCCCGAGTTCGAAGAATGAGGTGAGTATTTTTGACCAAAATATCAAGGAACAGATGGAATTCAGTCACACTCACTGTGTCTCTTTATTATTATATACCTAGAAATCATTAAAAATGCCATTCTACAACTCACTAAATAGTAGAATGAGTGGTCACGTGGTATGCAGGGACGTATGGATATTCTTTCGTCACTCAGTGATGAACGGAATTTGTACTACTGGTCAGTAAAAGTGAAACATTCGCCTATAGGTATATAGTAATAGTAACGGCGTCATTTAATATCAAAGTTCCTTATAGGGGACAGAGCCATTGTTAGTTCACGAAGCAGTCACCAGGTGGTCGGGGGACAAACCTGTATTCTGGCTCTTTGTTCTTACAAAATTCAACTGCCTTTCAATATTTTACTATGGTTCCCTTGACTCTCTACACCCATCCCAAAGCAGGATGACATAATGATTAAACCCAAGACACGATATTTTCCATATGGAACACTTTATATAAAAATGTGAGCAAGGCTAAAGTTGTGACAATTCCCAATTATCACTCACTTCTTTTCCACCTCCTTTAGTGAAGAACACCTACTTTTTCACCTCCAATAGTGAAGAACACCTACTTGGGGGGCATCATGGTGGCCCCCATGGATCATAAGCTATATGCCGTATAGATCTCCATCATAAAATACATTCATGGGATTTCATCAGCTTAGAATTAGGTAATATTTAGAGTATAAGAGTATATCCGAAATTTTCATTACGTCAAGTAGTTCCATGCACGATCCCATGGGTTTATAAACATTGACTTTCCTAAGTCAATATTCATGTTTCCAAGAAATATAATTTTGATTTTGATTTTCTTCGATTTTAAGGCATATGTTTCAGCCATACAGGTAATCCATAGATTTATCTGAATTAATCCAAATTGCGGTACTCAGTATACAAAGCTACCATCATATTATTTTTGCCCTTTCCTAACAGTCCATAATTTTATTCCTGTTCTTGGCCAGGGCTTAGCAGTGTTTAATACTAGGACGCTTGGCTGTGTACATCTAGTCCTTGGGCGCGTCATCATGGCAAGAGGTTTATGTATTTTACGTTGGGTTTAATATAATTTTCGTTTATTTTTAAAACCTAGATTATGTCCAGAGCAACATGCATTTGGTTATGTTTTGCAACAGAATAGTTTAGTAAATGTGTTGAAGTGCTTCAGACTACATCAAGCATATGGTATCTCTGCCTTTTAATGAATATGCCATCATTCTTTGAATGATGAGGTTAGATATGATTAAGAACTGAATACGTTGGAGTATTATATATACATATGCCAGAAATTCCTAATGATACAAAACTCTGCTATACTTTCGGTCTTTTATCCATCCCAGCATACTGTGCTGGGATGGAAAAATCCTAACATACTGTGACTCGACCCCCCCCCCCCCTCAGTATACTCTGGATACTGGTTCAATGTTGTCATATTTTTTGGTACATAATTGATTAACCATCAATTCTTCAAGTAACTTATTACAAGTGAAACGTATTCACTTTGACAGGACGTCATTGTGTCAATATATCTCTTTTTAGACCATTCTCTCAGTTCAGCAAATATTTGAAGTTTAGGCCTGGCGTCCACCTACCACAATAGAAATTTAGACCTACCGATATGGCACCGATTCAAAAAGCAAATATTGGAGACCTATCGGGAAGGTGCAAAATCGTAGATATATGTCTAGACATGCCAATCCACCACGCATTGTATGTGTTTTTTATCGTTGTCTAATCGCAGAAACGTGGTCAGCTGCCCCGATATTAGGTAACTTTCCGACGCGATTTTGATTTTATATCGGGAGGTGCATCGTAGACCATATCAGAGCCATATCGTAGTAGGTGGACGCCAGACCTATTTGTATCGAGAAATTTGGAAAACTCGGGACATAAGGTCGTTCCAGCAAGGTCAATATGTTTCACTTTAGTACAAGTATAGCATGTTTAGTGAAACTGGAACAAGGGTATCCATTTAACATGTATATCCCACTTTCCAAAGTGAGGTTGACACACTGATAGTTGTAGTGGCACCTGCAGTTTTTATATAGAATGTTCTGAGCATGCTGTACTATGGAGAAACCAAACAAGAGTTAGTCGTGTTGTTGTTTATCGGTTCACCTCGCGCAGTAATACGCAATCTTGCCGAAGTGCGATGAACAATAACATGACTAACTCGAGTATTACTGTGCGAGGCAAAGCCAAGTGCAGTAATACTCAATCTTGCCGGAGTGAACAACAACATGACTAATTCGAGTTTGGTTTAGAATTTATCCTACCCCGACCATCTAAATTACTTCTACATTAACAATTGACATCATTTGTCAAGTGTATCCCACTAGAGCGATTTTTTTCATTTTTCTGACCTACAGACCGAAAACAGTGACCCAATGTTAAGCCTATGGAGTTTTTATTAGGGGTAGGATAAAAGCCACAAAATGAGATGATAATTTATGGTTTGTACGGAACGAGGTGTTTACACCGGGTTCCGTACAAACCATAAATTATTATCGAGTTTTGTAGCTTGCACAAGCATGGTAGGTCGCTCTATATTTACTATATACCCGAAATTGAAAAATTGATTTAATTAAATTTGGCCTTACAACTAATATTCTAGTCAACGTGTACCGGACGGTGTTCCGTATTTTGCTGTACGGAACACTGTTCCGTACGGTATTTTAACATTATATGGCGAAACAGTGCGTATTTACAGTATATACGGCATGGGTATATAGTAACAACGAGTACGTATTTACAACGAATGTACAACGGGTTAAACTTGGTTATTAAACACACTCCAGAAGAAGTAAGTTAGAACACCCTCCAAGCAGAAATCCGGCGCTCTACTTCCTGCAGCCAGTTGTATCTCTGCACCGACCTGCCTGTTTGGGACAAAATCCGTCCCATCCGCCATTTTTTTTTCAAATATCCTAAATTCTCAGGGATTATGGGGTTATATTGTGTTCTACTTGTAAATAGAGATGAACATATTAATTTGGTAAATAATATACACCATTTCTGTTCCTACTTATGTAAACCCAGATAGAATCTCTTAGATTACTTTCTACAGTGGATAGCACCCCATGTGTTATTGGGTTTGGTTTTGTCAACAAGACCCATATTTTTTTTGAAGGGGCAGTCTAATCAACTGTAGAGTCACATTATACAATTGTTTAAAGCTGAAAAGAAACAGCTGGATTGTCTGTGAAGCTCATTTAACAATTCATATATTTCACAACTCATAATATATAAGTTGTTTGAGTTTCATATCTTTTGACAGTTACCTTATTTTGAATCTGAAATTCTATCTGGTTCCCCCTGTCCTTAGTGGATACCCGGGGAACCAGCGTTGGGTTGAGGCAGAGATTAGCAAGCACTAGCGCCGCGAAAGATCTGGGAGGAGAGTGATGTTATTTTATGAATGATGTGAATTTGTCTCTAACACATGACCATAGAGCTATGGATACAAAAACATGATGAAGTGAGTGCCATTTTGGACACAAGGACACAGTTCTTGACACAGGACCTGTATTTCTGACATTTATTTTTAAAAACATTGTGTCACTTTTGCCAAGATGGCGCGTCAGGCTAGTTGCCCACCTGCTTAATATTTCGGGACTTTGGATCGGGAGTATAGGACTATTAATGAATAACCACCTTTAGTTATCAAACTACCAGTAATATTGCCTGGACTATAAAGATATAATTATTATTATATACCGGTGCACGAATGTCTCACTTTTACGCAATAGCAGAAAAGATTCCGTTCGGCCGCACTGTGGCGTAAAATATTTTTACGCCACACCGTACCACGTGACTTATTTCGGAGGTTGAAATAGGTTGATAATGTAAGTACAAAAATGGCATTTAAATCGAATATCGGTATATAATAATAAAAAGACATAGTGAGTGTGGCCGAATGGAATCTGTTCAGAGATATTTTGGTCAGAAATATTCACCGAAGTCGAAGACTGAGGTGAATATTTCTGACCAAAATATCGAGGAACAGATTCCATTCGGCCACACTAACCATGTCTTTCTATATTATTAATATCTGAATGACAACAATTTATGTGGTCTTAGCCGGACCGCGAATTAGCTTGTAAAAATGTTTAATTCTTTATGAGTACATAGGCTTATGTTTTTAAAAGAAGATTCACACAAGTATATTGAAGATTTCGGATGAAATCAAGAGAAAATGTCATGGATCGCCGTTCAGACAACATCAATGTAAAATCTAACACTTTACTTACATGTATGTAAATCGCAGACAACATCAATGTAAAATCTAACACTTTACTTACATGTATGTAAATCACAGACAACATCAATGTAAAATCTAACACTTTACTTACATGCATGTAAATCACAGGTCTGCATTTGTATATCAGGGGGTCGTTGCTCCTCTACGTAAGACATCTGGTTTTTTATTTTTAAATATTTAAAAAGTTTTTTTTATCTTATAAATAAATCTCCTACCAAGGTGAGATTTTCAGACACACGTATTTATAATCCCTTTCATCGGATCACAAATTTATTCTAACACTTTAACTGCAGCATGATGCCTCCAGGCATTCCCCTGGCTACAGCAGCATGATGCCTCCAGGTATCCCTGTGGCTACAGCAGCATGATGCCTTCAGGCATTCCTGTGGCTACAGCAGGATGATGTCTCCAGGCATTCCCCTGGCTATGGCAGCATGATGTCTCCAGGCATTCCCCAAGCTACCGCAGCAAGATGCCTCCAGGCATCATAGAGGCATCATTGATACTATACAAAATTCAATAAATGAAAAATTAATTGTTTGAATTGAAAGAAATTTTGACGATCTGACCTGAAAAGCATTGTTCCTGTAATATCGGATCGTATCCCTATATTCATGCGGTATCGCTAATTTTGATGACGTGATAGCGATACGGCACTTTCAGAGGCACATATTATCGTAAAACTGGATGAGTTTTAATCTTGTCCACCGTATGTCACGACTGGAGTTTGGCAGAGTGACTTCATGAGGCGAAGCCGAGTGAAGTCCGGAGCCAAAACTCCAGGAGTGGCATGCAGTGGCCAAGATTAAAACGAATCAGGTTTTGATTTTATCCTCCCAAAACTCCTAAAGTTTTGGCTCCGGACTTCACTCGGCTTCGCCTCATGAAGTCACTTTGCCAAACTCCAGTCGTGGAATACGGTGGACAAGATTAAACCTCATCCAGTTTTACGATAGTACGATCCACAGGGTTGTCGTAAACGTGGAGCAATGGCCCCCTGTACCAACAAAATTAACAGACCACTAATATAGCCCATAGAGATGTTGGTTCATGCAATAAATTACGGTGACTTCAGAAATTGAACTATTTATCACATATTAGTCATTTTAATCAAACCATTATACTAGTTGCCATGCCTTTTTGTCCTACAGGTCTAAATCCGTCTCTCTCCTTTTCTAGGTACAAACTGGCGATTCTGAATCTCGGCTGGATACAAGTGAGGAAACTTGACGGAGAGAATTTCAATCTGATGATATCTCAGTCTATATTCAAAGGAAGGTAATACGCATTATCCTACCCCTAATAAAAACTGTCAATGATTTAACATGGGCAAATTTTATGTGGCGTGCCATGACATAAAGTAATATTCATGTACCTAGAGAAATATAAAAAATTGACCAATCAGGAATTATTCACCTGTGTAAATAGTTCCGGCTGCAGAGCAGAAATTCTGGCAGCTGTCAAACATGGACGGGATTGAGTCGGACTTTCCTAATATCATAAAGTCATGGAGATAGGGTAGGATAAATATGAAACCGAACTTGAGTTAGACTTGTCAGTGTCTATGCCACTCTGGTCAGGTCTGTTCCTAACTATGCTCAGCTAACACTCCGCGTAGTAATACACGACCTTCCCGTCGTGGCATAAACACTGACATGTCTAACTCTCGTTAGTTTTCTACCAATTATCAAAAATAAAAATTTCCACCAAAAAGATGGAAAGACGCTTCCGTCCAAAACAAGCATATATTTGCTCCACACAGTATATATAACGGGGAAAAAAAGTACGCCCACATTTAATACACATTATCATCCACCTGATACAAGGTGTCCCTAGTAAACCCATATGAACTCTGTATGAACATACCTGGGGGGGGGGGGTATTTTTCAGTTGTGATTATCACACTTTTGGGGCTGCGAGCGAGAGGTATCATTCTATAGTCATAATATCACACAGACATGTGATAAATACCTGTAGCGGGCAAGCCCATGGTGGCCGACTTTGCAAGACTTTTTGCGATAATTAAGCCCAATGCCCATCTACCGATTTCGGAACATTTATGTACGTTTGTCGGCGACAAACGGAGTGTAATTTGTCCCAGCCGACCCATCCTAACAGAGTCGGTAGATGTAAGACAGCTAGGCAAGGCTACCCAGCGATTAGTGAACACTCGGTTTCTTTGGTTTTTGCCCTCCCCCAGCGATTAGTGGACCATACACCGATTTTATCAGTGTGCAGGTCGAGCGAGGGGTTACGTAATTTGCCTGCGACAAAGTGACTGACTCCTATACGATTTGGGAACTAATCGTTCAACCCTAAATCGGTAGATGGGCATCCGGCATTAGGGTCTGACCATTATCGCTTCCAAATACTTGTATATTGTGGGTTAGAGAACCATCCGAGGAGTGAGGGTGTCTCTAGAACAAGGGATGGACATTATTATGAATGATTATTGCCCACGCACTCGCTCCCCCCCCCCCCGACACATACTTACATATTGTAGGCACCGGGTTGTGATAAAGTGTGCATCTGGGCAGTAAGTCAGGATGATAAATATGATACAATTACCAATGCTCCTTTCATATATATATATCATACCTGAATACTGAACAATTGTTTCAACCTTAACCCTTTCCAAGCGAGCAGGTTGGTGGGTACCAGTGGCTCCAGGGGCCAGGATACCCCTGGGCTTTATGTCTCTGGGGGGCGAGAATACCTTAAGGCATTCAGTAAAGTTTCACTTGTCACGTGACCTAAAAAAATTTCTTTGTTACCAAAGTTCAATTTTTTTTAAACAGTTTACAAAATGTATCAATTTCAAAACATATCTTTCCATATTTTACACAATTTCTTTAAATTGTCCCTGTATTTATTGAAAAATGCCTGAATATATCATGAATGCATGGAGGCATTTTCGCCCCCTGTGTACATAATGCCTGTAGGCATTTTTGCCCTGATTGGGTTAAGGAAAATCAATGTTTTTGTATACTGTATGGAGCTCAGTATTGTAAATATTACCATCATCAATGAACACTGATTATTATATATATATATAAAAAGATATGTTAATGTATAATAAATAATAATGTTAATGCTTATTATACCTCACTCTATTTTACCTACAGCAAGGACGGGCGGCATGCCATAAGCGACACGCCAGTTGCCGTGGTTGGTGGAGAGATCAGATCAATATTTATTTACAACATTCTGGAGGATCTTTATCCAGTTTGCAGGACAGCAAGGTATGGTTCATCAAGTTGCCAATCTATTGCTTGTTTTTTCCCCCCAAGAGTCCAAAGATTCAACAAATACTATAAAATATAAAGAACAATTTTTTTTCCATCTCGTGCAGGAATAATGCCATATCTGGTATGTAGAAAATAGCAATCAATTAATCTTTGGGGCCATCTATAAAGTTCGTACGTTCAGAAAATACAGACACCCTCCCCCTCCCTTCATCTTGTACACAGTGGATTAATAGAGGGATCTATGCACCATACCCAAAATCTTAAGTCTATTGCACATATACCGAATGGTTGACAAACCGTAAAGCTGTCATTGAGCTAGTGTCAGGCAAAATTTGCTTCTGGTCGACAAACAAGCGGCAATCACAGCGGGATACCAGAGAAGAGGTATTGGGAGTTATATTAGTCCCAAGCAAATTGATCTACACTAAAGGCCAATGCCCATCTACCGATTTCGAAACATTTATGTACGTTTGTCGGTGACAAACGAAGGGTAATTTGTCTCAGGCGACATATCCTAACGGAGTCGGTAGATGTAAGACAGCTAGGCAAGGCTAACCAGCGATTAGTGAACCACTTTCTTTTGTCGCCGACACGTCGTGGTTTTTCCCTCCCAGCAATTAATGGACCATACAACGATTTTATCAGTGTGCGTATATATGTCGGTAGGAGTAGACTGATTTCCTTAGGACTAATACCCACCAGCCCTTCTCCTCGAGCGCCGCGGGTTGAGCAAAGGTTACATAATTTGCCTGCAACAAGGTGACCGATTCCTATACAATTTGAGAACTAATCGTTCAACCCTAAATTGGTAGATGGGCATCCGGCTTTACCGACAGAGATGTTCTACCCCGCCGACTGTGTTATGATTCTAGTCGTTGGTCAACTTTGGGGGCCCTAATCAGTGAGGGACTGCGTCTGACCACTTATCTGTGTGTGGCACCTTCTAAATCTCCTCACCCAGCGATTAATTATGTTAATTATGGACCTATATCGGTATACACCATGCAGAGGGGGAATTTCCAATGTTTCATTCTCACTGACAGAATTTATCAACATGTTGATAAACTCTTGGCGACCGATTTCGGCACATTGGCTGACAACTCGTTGGCGACAAAAGAGTATCTCAGCAGGGGGCATTCACTAATCTCCCCCTTGCCTAGCTGTGACACATCTACCCACTAGGGCCGACTGTGTTGAGATGCCTTGCCCACGGCAAAGTACCATTCCTTTATCGCCGACAAAGATACATGGATGTTCCGAAATTGCTTGAAAGAATTGGATTTATACCCACCCACTCACTGCGCACTTTATGGATGACCCCTTTATGAGAATTCTTTTCATATACATATATTCAGATAATGCATTGATTGTTTAGAATTTAATTGTTGAGTCTTTTGATTGCAGGTGTTTTGTCATTGACGAGAATGCTAATGTTCTCGCCCACAAGGCCTACAGTGGCACCCTGCAAAATGCCTCTCATCTTATAACAATGGTATGAACCTTTATGAAATCATCTCAATTCTTCTAATAAATGTACTGTCATACTTGAATTAAGGCCACTCAAAAAAGCCTTGTTTCTCATCACCGCGCGCGTCAGAAAAAACGGTTTTAGAAGTTGTTTTTTTTTTAAAATAAGATAAACCTTGATAGAAATTATGAAAAGTATGTGTATTTATTATTAAATTAAAGCTCCTGATGTCAGGGATGCATTAAACGTATGACCAGTAAAAATCTGGAACCCTGCGTAAGCGGCACTGCACGAAACTAACCGCATTATATATGAATACACCCGGCATATATAGGTATGCCTTTCCGTATACAAGGTCGTCTTATTCCCCGTGTGTATACGCCTTATCTGTAGGCGCCTGATTCATATATATACGCCTGATTCTGTTGTATTTACACCACTATCCAATAGTTCCGATCTCTACCACTTGGGGACACTGCTGGTAGCATATTTCATTTGCCATTAACCATTCAAGTCTGTATTATATGAAAATTGCAATCTTATATTACCAATTTATCTTATAAAACCTTTATAAAACCTGATTGAGTATAAATTGATTAATTACACATAATAAACCCTGCACTCTTTGTTTTTTCAACGTTTTTTAATAGATTTTACTTTCAAACACCAGTCTTCTGTAGAATGGTTGCCTTTATAAGCATTTAAGAAGTTGATACCAACGACACTGAAGACCACGCCGTCGTCTATACACGGGCCGGTGTGGTTTCAATGAATAGGGCTTCAGGGGGTCGCGGGAGCCGGCGGGAGGGGGAGGGTCTCTCAGGTCCTCAAAGTGTTAATACAACACACTGAGAAAATGCGGCAGCAGCGGGAGCTTGGGAAGAAGGAATTCCCATATCACTACCATACCAGTGAACATGAGAGCTAACCCGGGGCCCTTTTAATAATCTAGGATCGTACATGAAGACCTTTTTCTGTACCTGGTACAAGGGTTATCATTTAGTAATATTTAAGTCTGTTTGCTAAGACAGTACTTATTAGCCATCCATAAGGTCGTCCATAAGTGTTGAATAAAGTTGACCCACATCGTCCCCGGGTCTCTATGGCATAGAGAAAAGGGGCTAATTTTACGATCCTGGATTATTAAATGTTCCACTGGAATCTCTGAGAAATGTATTGGCCACTGGACAATCAATCACTTTCTTACTTTCTATTGCTTTGCCTTTCTAGGAGCCGAGGATTGCTCGCTTTCTGAGGGACACTGAACAACTGGTGAAGACTTCGTGCTTGAACTTTGAGAAATACACGACCCAAGTTTCCTGGATCGTACGTGGAAGTCCTTAATCTGAACAGTAACAGGAGAAAACGTGGTTACTGAGCCTGTACGGGTAGCCGTTCGAGGTCATTTGATGAAAAAATACGGCCCGATGCCTTAGGCTGCAGGGTCGTATTTTTTCATCAAATGACCTAGAATGGACACCGTATAGGCTCAGTCACTACATTGTCTTATTCCTATATACCTCCTACTCGTTTAAAAACCTGTTTTATTGATTTTTTTGCTCCACAAAAAGCCACTGCCATTCACTACGGCCCGCTGTCACAGCGGGCGCGAACATTATTTATACTACAACCCTAGCAGCGGGCAGTATTTCATACATGTTCGGCCATAGGTGTATAGTGATAAGAGAAAACGTGGTTACTGAGCCCGAAGGGATGGCCGTCCAAGGTCTTTTGATGTCATAAATACGTCCCGACGCCGCAGGCATCGAGAATAACATCCCTACAGGCTCAGTCACTACGTTTTCCTATTACTACATTCCTAAATTGAAAAAAACCCACCATTTTATATACTTATCATATGTACCAATTGACCTATAGGTTTACAATCGATGGTCACAGTGCGCCTGAATATTCACTACGGTCACAGTGCGCCCGAACATTATTTATATAGTAGCGAGTAGTATATCATAGACGTTCGGCCATAGGTATGTAATGATAACTATTATCTCACCCCCGAGAAATAATTAATGGAATCCAGTTGAAATCCAATATCAAATAGACCAAATCCCTTCATGTAACTTTTGTTGAGAATAAATTTTTGTCTCCTCTCAATCCACGTTTTTTTTTTACCAAATAACCAGATAGGGAAACAAACGTGGTCAGTTTAAAGAATTTATACTTATCTAGCATTGCACCTTTCAAATGTGGAACAATTATGAATCCTATTGAGCTTCATATAATCAAATGGAATTACTCATTTTATTATCCATCGTATACAAAGCCCCCATTGAAAGTCAGTAAACCACGACCTATTATATAAAACCTGTGAGATACCATAACTTGGGTATACAGGTTCAAACCTGTGTTATACAGCCTCAAAACCATGGTATACGAGAAAAATAGTTCCTTTTGCTATAGAGCAAAGAAATAGTCCCTATTGTTATACCCTTTAATACGGCAATTACTGGGTTTAATTTATTCAAAAAGATGGATAATAAATGCAACAGACGATGATTTTGTGGACATGCAGCTCTGTAAACCACGCGAGGTTGACGTCGCTAGTGCTCGTGTATTACTACGCGTCAACCTCTCGTGGTATACGACCGCCTGTCCACAAAACCATCGATTTTAGTCTCTATATATATCATAGTTATTGACCTACCGAATTGAATATTTGATACTTGTACAACAGTTATTAGCATGGACCCTCTCATTATATATCGTAATTATTGAATGATTTAATGCATTTACAACAGTTATTAGCAACCAGACGTTACCTCACAGATGTTCTCAAATGACTTGACGTCACCTCAAAGCTATTCTCAAATGACTTTACTTTACCTCAAATCTGTTCTCAAATGACTTGACTTCATCTCAAATCTGTTCTCAAATGACTTTACTTCATCTCACAGCTGTTCTCAAATGACTTGACTTCACCTCACAGCTGTTCTCAAATGACTTGACTTCATCTCAAATCTGTTCTCAAATGACTTTACTTCATCTCACAGCTGTTCTTAAATGACTTGACTTCACCTAATAGCTGTTCTCAAATGACTTGACTTCATCTCACGCTGTTCTCAAATGACTTGACTTCATCTCACAACTGTTCTCAAATGACTTGACTTTCGCCTCACGCTGTTCTCAAATGACTTAACTTCTCCTCATAGCTGTTCTCAAATGACTTGACTTCACCTCACAACTGTTCTCAAATGACTTGACTTCATCTCACAGCTATTCTCAAATGGCTTGACTTCATCTCACAGCTGTTCTCAAATGACTTGACTTCATCTCACAGCTATTCTCAAATGACTTGACTTTCGCCTCACGCTGTTCTCAAATGACTTAACTTCTCCTCATAGCTGTTCTCAAATGACTTGACTTCACCTCACAACTGTTCTCAAATGACTTGACTTCACCTCACAACTATTCTCAAATGACTTGACTTCACCTCACAACTTTTCTCAAATGACTTGACTTCATCTCACAGCTATTCCCAAATGACTTGACTTCAC
The DNA here is from genome assembly GCA_950022655.1 of Alentia gelatinosa. NCBI lineage: Eukaryota > Metazoa > Annelida > Polychaeta > Phyllodocida > Polynoidae > Alentia > Alentia gelatinosa. The sequence continues at coordinate 45,337,866 of OX465591.1, forward strand.
CTCATAGCTGTTCTCAAATGATTTGACTTCATCTCACAGCTATTCTCAAATGACTTGACTTTCGCCTCACGCTGTTCTCAAATGACTTAACTTCTCCTCATAGCTATTCTCAAATGACTTGACTTCACCTCACAACTGTTCTCAAATGACTTGACTTCACCTCACAACTATTCTCAAATGACTTGACTTCACGTCACAACTATTCTCAAATGACTTGACTTCACCTCATAGCTATTCTCAAATGACTTGGCTTTATCTCACAACTGTTCTTAAATGACTTGACTTCATCTCACAGCTGTTCTCAAATGACTTGACTTCTCCTCACAGCTGTTCTCAAATGACTTGACTTCATCTCACAGCTATTCTCAAATAACTTTGACTTCATCTCACAACTGTTCTTAAATGACTTGACTTCATCTCACAGATGTTCTCAAATAACTTGACTTCACCTCATAGATGTTCTCAAATGACTGGACTCATCTCATAGCTATTCTCAAATGACTTTACATTTTCTCAAATCTGTTCTCAAATGACTTGACTTCTCCTCATAGCTGTTCTCAAATGACTTGACTTCATCTCACAACTGTTCTCAAATGACTTGACTTTCGCCTCACGCTGTTCTCAAATGACTTGACTTCTCCTCACGCTGTTCTCAAATGACTTGACTTCATCTCAAATCTGTTCTCAAATGACTTGACTTCATCTCACAACTGTTCTCAAATGACTTGACTTTCGCCTCACGCTGTTCTCAAATGACTTGACTTCTCCTCACGCTGTTCTCAAATGACTTGACTTCATCTCAAATCTGTTCTCAAATGACTTGACTTTATCTCACAACTATTCTCAAATGACTTGACTTCATCTTCATCTCACAGCTGTTCTCAAATGACTTGACTTTCGCCTCACAGCTGTTCTCAAATGACTTGACTTCACCTCAAATCTGTTCTCAAATAACTTTGACTTCACCTCACAGATGTTCTTAAATGACTTGACTTCACCTCACAGATGTTCTTAAATGACTTGCAGGTCTCACTGAAAAGCTGGGTGGCCAGTTCCAGGTCCCCCCACTTTGAGCTGCACACAGTCCAGGGAACCAATGTGTATGTTGGAGTGACATGGGAGGCAGACAACTCCAAAACTACCTGTAACTGTCAGGTGAGTCAAACCACTCAGTCATCTATTGCCTCTCTAACTCCTATATATTATTATCCATCGTATACAAAGACCCCATTGATAATATATGGGGACTCAGTAAACCATGACCCATTATATAAAACCTGTCAGATACCATACCTGTGGTATACGGATTCAAACCTGTGGAATACGGCCTCAAAACCATAGTCCCTTTGTGCTATAGAGCAAAGAAATATTCCCCATTGTGATACCCTTTAATATGGAAATCACTGGGTTTAATTTATTCGAAAAGATGGATATAAGATACAACAAACGATGGTTTTGTGGACAGGTGGCTCTGCGAGCTCATGCGATAATTTTATAGAAAGTAACGCGCTACGATAAGCCGTCCCAATTAGGTTAACTAGTTTCCCTAATTTATAAACTGCTCTACTCACTGGTGTTTATTGAGTATTCAGAGTATGCGCGTATATACCATTACCAGCATACTGTGCGGTATGACAATACCATACTAGAGGGAAACTATGTTCCGGTGAGCAAAAGTTCAAAGTTACGAGGTAAGGCTTGGAAAAATTACTGCCCAAGGCCGCGGTCAGTAATTTTTACGAGCCTTACCGAGTAACTTTGACTTTTGATTACCGGTACTTGGTTTTCCTATTCCTATATACCTTAAAATATCGATAGAATTGATTATTTTCTTTCCTGCGATAGCCCCAGAAAAATGGCCACCCTTATCGAGTAACTGAAATAGCTAAGTTTTCGTCCCGCTACTCTTTGTCACATGGTTAGGCCAGGCAGAAAACGTCAGCCCGGGACGAAAACATCAGCCTGGGACGAAAATGTCAGCCTCCCTACATAACCTAAAATCATTGCACTCACAGCAGCGGTATGTAACTATAGAGGTTTCGGAAATGGGTATAGGAATACCGTGCACTCCAAACTCGATGGCGAACGGAAAACACTCATCCGGGTGTTTTTTTTATACTCTTTTATATCGGCTGTAACTCCATTTGTTCTCCAGAAACAAACTAATTCATGTACCCAGTCATGTTGAAAGATGTCTTACTAGAAATGTGGACTATTGTTAAATACTGAATTGACATCATCAGGGACCCGTTTAATAATCTAGGACCTTACATGCAGACCTTTTTCTGTATGCCATAGAGACCCAGGGACGATGTTGGTCAACTTTATTCAACACTTATTGATGACGTTATGGACGTCTAAGACTATCTTAGTGAACAGATCACCCTTGTGCGGTGTACGGAAAATGGTTTTCATGTACGACCCTAGATTATTAAACGGCACCCAGATCCTTCAGAAATAAAATGAGGGAAAATAACTCTTTGGCTCATCTTGACTACATACTGTGTGGTAATCCCATAAGACATGGTCTAAGCACATAATGTAGCTTACAAGAGACTTTTTTGTCTTTAAATAATTCAATGAGTGAAATCAATTCATATATATGCTATTCGAATAAACCTAAATCTATGAATTTTATATAAAAAAAGCTGTCAATTATTTGTTCTTGTGATACAGAGGTTTATTGATTTTTTTTTCCAGGACCTGACAGAGTGCCATCAGAACCAGAATCAAGATGACCAATGCGAGTGTCCATGTTTTCAGTCCCTCACCTTCAACTTCTGCAATAATTCTCTACCCATAAGGTAGGGTTATCACTTGGCTTAAGTTTCTCAGAAGGTAATATCTTAAATGGTCTTTCAAGTTCCATTTTCAAGATACCCCAAGAAGAAGGGTGCTTGTGCTACATATGGAACTGTGTTTTTTAAGACAAATGCTGGTAGTTGGGTGGTTTCTAAATTCTATTGATTTTTGTAAATAACCCTGGATAATGTAAGTTTCATGTATCAGCAAATAGAAAATGCAAAAGAATGGCATGTCACCATGCTAACTTCTATGCGAAAGCCATATGAAAATCTAGGTGTTTAACTATTGGTGTCTATGGGAAACTGCATTATTTTGACTTTATTGCTAAATGACACTGATGTTCTTTTGCTATATTCAAATAATTCTGGATTTTGATAATTGGGGACATGTACAAATGAGAAGTGCTAAAGAAACTATGTCACCATTCTAATGTCTATGGGAAAGCCATCTGAAGAAGGTAAGTGCTTATCTATTGGAAACTACTATATTTTCATTAAACCAGATGGCAGCAGCAGTGTTACATTAAGTAGACACAGGGGGCATTGCGATACATACCTGGGCCCTGTTTTTCAGTCAAGACGATCTCAAGTTGAGACCATTTGGAAGCTAAACTGTTTTTCAGTTGAGACAATCTCTGGGGATCTCAGCCTGAGACTGAGATGCGACCGTTTCAGGTGATTTTAGTGTTTTTCAGTTGTGATGATCTCAAGGGATCTAAAGTGAAATGATCACCCAAACGGTCTCAACCTGAGACCAATTGATACTTGTCATAACTTATTTTTTCAGATGCTTAAACTTATTCAAATTTGAAGAAATTTGGATTGGAGGATACTAATAATCTGACATACCTATATCCCAAATTTCATTGTATTTCTGTGGTTATTAAGACCGTGAAAACATTTGTCTGGAAATCTGAAAAAGGCAGGCACTGCACCACTCAGGCAGCTTGTGTATACCTACTGAAATGCTCGATTTTATTTGAGCAGGCTGAGGTCAAGGTCATCCCATATTTGTAAATAACAATAACACCCATTCAAAAAGTAGAAACATGTCTTACTTATTGAATACTCAATGGAAAATTATGAAATCTTATGATTGGATCAAATGGACATGGACAATTATTCGCTGTAAATATGGTCTAACTTGAATAAGCATAAGTATTTCAAATAAATAATCTCCGATTGCAGAATCTTGAAAACTGTAGGAAATGATCTCTAGGGATCTCAGGTTGAGATCGTTTTAGCTGAGATCCGCTGTGGTTAGCTGAGACCACCTCTGAAAAACACCTGCAGCCATTGATCTCCCAAATGGTCTCAGGATCGCTCATGGATCTCAGCGGATCTCAGCTTGAGATCGTCTCGACTGAAAAACAGGGCCCTGCATTTGTCATTAAATGGTAGGGACCAATCATTATTTATTCGTGGTCGTTTCTGTGTCTGTTGCTACGCCTCGTCTCACAGCACCAATCATCATTCATGATTAAAAACAATTTGTTTCTTTCAGAGGAGGAAAGGTTCCCCCAACATGTCCCATCCAAAAACAGGTGTTTGATATCATCGAAGAAGCAAATCGTGGTGTAAATGTGAGTCTGCTCGATCCCTGCTTCACAGAACCATGTCGCGGGGCACCTGTCAGGAGGTAAGTTTGCGGCATGATACTTTGACGATTAACGGGGGTGTCCACCTGGGCCCTGTTTTTCAGTCACGACATAGTCTTAGTCTTCGAAGCTAAGATATCTTAGCGACTGTAAGACATTTTACAAGACAAAAGATGGCCGGTGTTCTATAGACAGTATCGTAGTGCGCCACGTGAGATCGCCGCTAAAAGTGTCTCAAGTATAGAACTGTCTTAGGCTCTATAAAACCTCACTGTGCGTATATATAATTATATGAGGATTTCCTGTGCTTTCCATACGAATTAAGTGATGAGATTTTAACACGAGTAAGGGATATATATGACCTACAAGCGTACCAAATAAGAAGATCGGCCTCACCATTCCGAAGTTATCGGCGTTTGAATTTCGTATTATATTGGCATCGGTAAACTGGGCCCTGTTTTTCAGTCACGACAATCATTATGAACGACATGTTTTTGCTGTCAGTGTATTATAGTCGCGACATTTTAGGCGGTCGGCCATTCATCGTAGCCCTACGACACTTAGAGCGGTATTTGGTGTGCTATAGTCACGACAAATGTAAGGTCACGTGGGTAAATTTGTCTCCCAAACTGACGTAGCTCTAAGACATCTATGGACATGTCGTACCGAATGCGGAACTTCACTTCCCGTAGGAATTAAGCAATGAAAGTTAACACGAGTTCCTTGCCCCAATGAAATATGGGACAGGTAACGCCCGGCTAGACCAACGAGTGAGTGACCTTGAACTTTCGCTGGTTCCCTATTGATTTGCAGTGGCAAGGATAAACTTTCTCCATCATAAGGTTCCCCAAATAACTTACTAGTTCTTGTTTATACAATAATGCAAAATAAAGTAATATCAACCTTTCAAAAGGTAAAAGATAACATATTAGAATGTTTCTTATAAAGATAACAGATTTCGCCATGCCGTCTAGCGGGTAAACCAGCGTAAAAATGGCGGCTGTTACCCATTATGCACCAGAAAAATGGCGGGCGTTACCTGGCCTAGTATGTGAGTGAGTGAACACATAGGCCACACTTCCAGGCTATGGCATCGGGAGCATATCATAGAGGTTCCTGATGAAAAATTGTATCATTTCGGAAAGAAAGATGAAATCTTAGTAATGGATCAGGTTTCCCCAACGCAGTCTACAATGTACACCAATGCACTGCAATAACCTCCCGATATATTGTAATGTTTCAAAAGAAAGAAAGGCGCTACCCCAGATTTTGAAATAAACACTTTTAGAATAAAATAAAAAAAGAAAAAAGAGATTTCATTGAAGGATCATTATGCTTTCTTCCCAGATATCTAAAATCCATCGTTCGTTCCTCCTTTTTGATCTGATAATCTGATTCGGATGATTTCAAATTATTTCAGCATTCATGATTAATGGACAAATGCTTATTTATTAGATAGATACAAAGTGCACATATAACCGTGGCTTACCAATCAGTATCTAGCTTTTCTATAAATTGGTATGTAATAAACAGGTATATCGAGGGATGCATTATCTATTGAGCAGATCCTTTTTAAAATAGTTTATTTTGTAAACTGCTGCCTGTAAATCTGTCAGGCGTCTGCCGAACATGCTAAAGCGGGATTCACACGTAGAGACTGATATATCCGAGACAGGTGTACTTCTCACCTTTCCCCTAGTCTCAGACAGTTCTCCTTTGGCAAAAATTCTCTTACCATTCGGCTTTTACTAGTCTCAAGGAAAAATGGTGAATTTGATTCACATGGAAGGACACACTTGGTACAAAATCATAGTGAACGCTCACACAGGCACTCAAGAACCCTTCAGGTGAATGATGTGAAAAACATGTGAACCAGTTTGCTGGCAACCTACTGGCTAGGTTAGGTACTAAGTCAGGGACTCAGTCAATTTTAAAGTGTTTAAGATGGGATTCACATGATGGGATTCATGTATTTTACAAGGTATTTGTCTGAGACAAACCCTGCTGAGATTATGTACTTAACCACACTTTCTTTGTCAAAATTGTAGGTTCCGTTTCCCTGAGATGTGTTTTTCCTCTGTAATTGTTGGCGACATTTATCTCTAACAAGACACAGAATCTCATGAGATTTTGAACCCTGTGAGGTACATGAATCCCACCATGTAAGTTTCACTTGAAATCAAAATCTCATGAGATTCTGTACCTTGTTAGAGGTAATTGTTTCCTACAATTGCAGGGTAAAAACCTTGTCTCAGGGAAATGAAACCCTACAATTCAGACGAATAGATTGAGTTTCAGTACAAAATCTCAACAGGATTTGTCTCAAGCAAACGCTCTGTGAGGAACATGGATCCTACCGTCTGAATCACGCTTTGTAGCGTACAACCCCTCAGACCAATTCCACAGCTGATATATTCAATATAAGAAATATTTACTATGCCCTTCAGTCCCCCTCTAGTATATTCATAAATCTGTGATTATCATAACAATAAAATGCTACTCATCTCCATTTCAGTATGTGTCTTGAACTACCTGGGTGCAAATGGTGCATGGCGAATGGCGAAAAGACATCAGGATGCCATGGCGAAGAGGTCCAGTGTGACAGCAATACCTCGTACCCTATTGCCGCCATCATCATTCCTATCATCCTGCTACTGGTGATCATCGGAGTACTTGTCTTCATATGTGTGACTCGGAGGTGCTGCCCTGGTCTGATAGACAAGTGTTGGAGTAGCGTGCCCTGTGTTTGTCCGTTCGGAACAAAGAAGGAACAAAAGGAGCATGACATCATTATGGGTGTCAGCCCAAGCATATCCAACCTACCTCGAGCCCCCGAGCGCCCTCCACCGGGACGAAATGGCAACTCGTACTTTGGGTATGATAGATCTTTGGAAAGTAGTACTGATCCACCGACGCTTCCAAGTATGGATGGACGTCCCCAGACGAATCGTGGATATTCAGAAGATAATGGGTCGATCTATTATGAGGTGGATCCTGATCCAGCAATCGGTGGGAGGTTCTCATCAGGGAACCAACGCACTGAAACTATGCCAAATATGGTCAGGGAAAATAGAAGCAAACCATTGCAGGATCGAGCCATGACCGACCCAGGCATACGGCCACCCTCGGAGCAATATCTGCACCCTGATCCAAGAAACTTCCATGTACTCAGTTCTGGGCATCCTTCGACCCAGCCAAGTTCCTCATTGTCCAGTAGTTCAGGACCCTCATCGAAAGCAAGTTGGCAACGTTCTGGTTTTGATAATCAGTCAGGGAACTACCCTAGTGGCAATATAAGTGATGAACCCCAAAGTCAGCAGCAATACGTGCCGTATTCTCCGTTAAAACAGCCATCAACTAGCAAAGTCCCACCGATACCCACATTCCCCGATGGACCTCCTCATAACAAAGCCATTAACTTAAGTTCACCTGATAATAGCTTGAATTCAGCAAGTAATGGTAACGCTGTTAGATACCAAAAATCGCTTCCCAAGAGCGATACAAGCTTCCAGGAGGAACCGTTTGACCTATCGCAGCAAGGATCATACCAGTCAGGTGCCTGTGGGAATGAAGCTCTAGACCTAACTAGTGGGGTATATAAGAAGCCAAGATATCCAAGTGTTGATGAAGGCCATGAATTGGCACCGAACACCCCGAACCGGTATCCTCTGGTCAGTCAGGAGCATGTATCAGGAGACATTCAAGAGCATATCTATCACAATGAAGGGGCTATGATGCAGCCACCACAAAAGGAAAATCTTGATTTGAGTCTTGAATTAGAAAGCCATGATAATACGGAAAGACCCAGAAGTCCTGTGCTGCAATTAAACAATAATAACAATAGTTTTGGGGGTAGTATGCATGAGCCGGAACATTTGATGCCTGGGCCCTACGCCTATGGGGGTGAGGGTGAAGACAGCACTGGTTCAGAAAGAGAACAACCTAATTATAGGTTCCACACGTTTACTAATGACTCAGGGGTAGAGTCTGAGCATGCAAGATCAGGGGGAAGCAACACGGATCTAAAACATGCATAGCCTGATCAAAATCGGTTATCGCTAGTTATCGCTGTATTATGTCACCCCTGGTATGTTTTCTCCATAGATTTAACATTGGGAACTTGTATCCAACACCCCCATTGAGTATTTGTATAAGATATTCAATGGGGGATTATGTCACAAAGGTTAGTTCATTAGTCAGTGTGAAGGGTGAGATCAATTCAGAAACCTATTCAAGTTTACGGTCAGAGCTTGGGGTCAACATCTATTTTGACTTGCTACGTAATTCACGCAGCTTCACTTTGCGAATTACTATGCGATTCAAACTAGATGGGATATGAGCTCTGACCCTAAACTTTCATAGGTTTCCTCTATAATGAATTCATAGAATCAATGATATTAATGGTTGTGATCATCTATTTTTTCTTCTTATGTATTGGGTACATTGAATCTAATTGTTTTGTTGTTGTTGAATTGTTGTTGTTGAACAACACGAGGTGTTTGTAGGATTAATCTGCTACTAAGTTCAGGTATTGGATTGCATCTTCTATGAAGGTATTACATACATCTTTGTGTATTGCCTTTGTGAGAGGTGGAGAGTTGAGTCTTTTGCCTCTCTATTGTTGAACTGTAAATGTCAGTTTTATGTATACTGCCCTCTGCTCAATGTATTATAGACCCTATTGGGGTATCCCATAATTCAGTCTGTTTACAGGATCCGGTGTTCACTGGTTGCCGTCGTTGTATGGTGATACACCCTTATTCCACAAGCTGCATTTATTGCAGTTTAACGGCTTTTCTAAATCTTCAATTTGGAAATCCGATGTCAGAAATGGAAATTTTAGTTATTTCTACATGTACATATCAAATTATATTCAGTTTCTCTGGTTATAAATCAGAAAATGATTGTTCATCGGAAGGCAGGCGGTCGTGGTGCGGCCAGCCAGTCGGGAGCGGATCCTGTACTTCCCGGGGCGATATTAGGGAGTTTAGTAACCTCTGGAGGGTCTATACTTAAAATGGATGTGATACTGATAAATAAAAGATGGACGGACATGTAGTGTGAGTAAAAGATGACCGATATGAAGAACCACAACTGCCCAGTATCACACTCACCAGTCGTAGTCGCATTACTATATACATAATCAAATGCTAAATGTTCGGAGACTGGAGCCTGTTTAATATCTGGAAGGATTCTCCTAGGACTGTCCAGTAAATACATTGTCCTTAGATTGTCCTTAACCCTTTAAGGACGGCTGCCTGGGGCCTAGCTACTCCCATAAGGATGAGTGCTGGTGGCAGTTTGTCTGGCTAGAGGACGGCCACATAATAGCTAAAACTGAATTCCAAGTTTCTAATCATGCAGTATGATACATAATCATAAATATGTTATTTCATTTTAATAGAAATACTAAATATGATGTTATATCTACATATTCTGAAGATTTCATGAATATTGCTCTATTATTTCTTTGTTAAAACATTTTTGTTAATATTGGGACAATGATGCCTCAAGGCATCTTTAGTGTGGTGATGCCTCCAGGCATCATGCGTCTTTAGTGTGGTGATGCCTCCAGGCATCATGCGTCTTTAGCACGGTGATGCCTCAAGGCATCATGCGTCCTCAAAGGGTTAAAAAGGACAGGGAGAAGGACGGAGACTTGGAATGTCCTTCCAGACTGTTTGATAAATCTGTCATTGTCCTGACCCATCCTGAAACTCTCCTTTTGGAAGTACATCTCAATAGGGAGCCAAAGTGAACCCGCTGAAACCACAGATACCCGTTCACAAAACACCATTTCTGGTGGCCAGCAAGAACGAGGCTTAGTGCTAAACCTATGGGGGTTTGAGGCTAGACTTTTGTTTTTGGTCTGGTTTGTTACTTTTGAAGTGTAGTTTACTACTATCGTCTCTGAATAATTCTGTCTCAAAGATATGATGACAGTTGTTAAGTTTATCAAAAATATGAATCTAAAAGATTGGAGAATGACACATATAATCTCCAACCTACATAGTCAAAATACTGAGTGCCTATATCCAGAAATAGTATTTTGTGACCGGCTATTTGTGGTTGGAGCGGGTTCACTTTGGCTCCCTATGAGAGGGGTGCCGCCTCACGTATCAGAGCAAGTAGTCGCCGATCTATGAGTTTGTAACTATTACCAGATAAAACACAGTCCCACTCTAGTGCCTGTGTGAGGGAGAAAATTACTTACCACTTTTAGATTATTTCACTATGACAATTCTGTTGGTTGGTTAGATGAAAACCCAAATTGATATTAGTTCTTGATATATTCTCATGTACAGTGTAAATATTGTAATAACCATTGTAATTCACAATTGTATAATTGAATGAAGAAATCCATTATACTGAAATGAACAGAATATTATCTGGCAGCTTGCAAATATTCCTAGTATCACAATCAGTTTATATATGGCACATAACCCTCCTAACATGTGTGTCACCATTAGACCCTGATACAGAACATGTGATGTCCAATGGCTTAGCTCTGAAGTGTCAATGAATGGAATAATACAGAGGTTAGCCCTCCAATGGTGGCACAATATCACAGGTTACACTTGAGTTCCCCTTGAGCCTCCTAGCAGATGGCTAGGAAAACAGGATAGGCTTTGTGCTGAATAGAAACATGGTTTTAACTTTGCCAGTGTTCACAAGTGTAGAGTATACATCACATGTTTCATTTTTATTCACTAGTTGTGTTCATATAAGCAACTATTTGTTGATAAATATCTAGACTTGCTTCAACCTTTGGACATTCCACCCCCCTCTCCTATCACCAATTCCTAACACAGAGAGGAGAGAAAGCCTGGAAATCTTTTTGGAAAGGGTTATTAATTAAATTCTTCAGCAAGTCTAGTTGGTATCCAAGAAGCTGATTAATTGGTATTGACGGAAGTATCACCCATTAACTTGTGATGTATAATCTTTTAACAATGTGTTTTTGTTGTTGGAGCATATATTGACTATGTCTCTTTGTACATGTATACCTATATCAATCCCATTATTTATGGAAAATGATAGTGTTTGATGACAAAATAATGAATCTCAAGAGTAATAATCTGGATAGTTTTCATTTGTTCCTAGCTTTTATTCAGGGATGAAAGTTGGGACTGGGGAAAAAATCGGAAAACAAAAAAATTGATAAGTGATAGATCAGCAAAACCCAAGTGGGTGCCGTCCAAAAAGGTTGAAAAGGGACGGAAGCGGTCGGCAGCTACCACCCCCGAGTTGCCGGGGATTCCCGCGAGGCAGGGCCGCCCGCTAGTGGCCGGCAACGGTCTTGGTTGGCAGCCGACAACAGTCTGCCGCTGAGTAAATATTAATGTTTTTATTCAATTATCATCTAGATACCGAAAAGTCAGATTTCCATCAATTGTTGGAAGACTTACATCCCTCTTTATCAATTTCATACAATGGAATGTGTGTACTTACGCAAACCAAGATGATATTATAACCCATGGGTAGATCCCAATGTACTGATACAATGGATATTGTAAATAAACCTATATTAATATTAGAGTTTACTGTCATTTGTGAATAGTACATGCATTTATCCTACCCCTAATATAAAATCCCATAGGCTTAACATTGAGTTTCCGTGTGCCAACCGGACTGGCATACAGAGTTTTATATGCCACTAGTGGCATACAGAATTGTTGTGACGTAATATTCCAAAATCGAGGAGACAGGATAGGATAAAATAAAAACCTGATTCCTTTTAATCTTGACCACCGCATTCCACTCCTGGAGTTTTGGCTCCGGACTTCACTCGGCTTTGCCTCATGAAGTCACTATGCCAAACACCAGTCGTTGCATACGGTGGCCAAGATTAAAACTCATCCAGTTTTACGATAGCTCATCATAGATTTGGTCATGATCAATCCTGATCAACCTATCAACAGTAAAGAACTGATTGTACATCAGAAGTTGTTTGGTTAATATAAAAAAAAAAGAATTTAGCAGAGATATCAGTTGGGGCCAGAAAAAAAGTGGAAGTATTTTTTGTGTATTATTATATACCTGTGTCAGTATATCCTACACATACTACCTGCTCCTACCCATGTCGTATTCATATCTGTACGACACCTAGGTGACGTACGGGGTATGTGTGTGGAGTCTGAGGCATGAACGACGCCGAAATAAAAAAACTCGCTTAAAAGCAAAGGTAAAAATTGGATTTTTTAAGGTTTATAATAATACGAGAACAGGTATACTGTGTCTGTACGTGATTGATACTTGGTAAAATTAACGATAAAACGAACCTCTGCCTCGTCTTACATCTAAATTTTCTAAAATCATTCCTACCTTTTCCTGAAATAATTATTTGGAATATTTATTTGGATTTTCTCATTGGAATATTCTTTTATTACTTTTATTTGCCTGAGAAATGAAGCAGTTTGTTCGGTTCATTCTACACATGGAATCACTATCAGCTGTATCTGAAATCGTAACAGAATCCTCTTTTTCATGTTTATTTTACCCCACCAAGCCAAAATCCCACGTGGGAGCTAAACAGCGCCAGAAATCCAACACCATTAACGATTGTACCAGTCCTTGTATCCAAGCGAGGAGGGTAGCCATAGGATTCAGGGACTGGAGCCAGTATCCCAGTGAGGAGGGTAGCCATAGGATGCAGGGACTGGAGCCAGTATCCCAGTGAGGAGGGTAGCCATAGGATTCAGGGACTGGAGCCAGTCTACCATTGTACATGCTAAGGTTCTTAAATTCCTATTGGTTGTCATCAAGGGTCGTTTAGCATTTATCCTATCCCATCTCCAAAATTATATATCAAATGAATAGTTACATGAAATAATTAAATGTACATTTCTCATTCACTCTCTCTGTTACGATGCTAGGAGGTGCAATTGTAACGGTTGTCATTGGTTGGTTGGTTGATATGATTTAACGTCCAGTTAACCATTGCAGGTTCTCACCAGACTTTCTCAAGGTTCTTTTACACCACAAGGGTGGTGATCGAATCTATGAAATGGATTTAGGTAGAAATCTCACCCCTACACATTTACTGAGGTGAGAGTTCTTTTACTTCCCACACCACATAGACATGGTATGAGAATGATTGGCCTTTGATAGAACAGTAAATCTACCACTGCTGGGGGTAAAGGAGAAAAGTGGCTGCCGTGGGACTCCAATCAAAAAAGTCCAGTGCTCTTTACCACTGAGCTAACTCCCCACCCCAGTCGCTTTTGATATGCTTGTGTGCAAGCATATCCGGTCTGTACCATGAGGAGGCGAGGCGACCAAGAGGGTGAACAGATTGGTACATATCTAGGATGAATAAAATATTAAAAAAAACCAAAAAACAAACGATAACAGCGTTAAAAATCAGTTGCATGAAATCCATTTTATTCCATGCCCCATCGAATACAGTAAGTTAACCCCATGGCCCTTTTTTATTCGGGGAGGAATAAAGATATACAACATATCACAATGGCTGCACAGAATCATTCGTAACTTTTCCTGAAATAATTATTTGGAATAATTATTTTGATTTTCTCATTGGAATTTTCTTTTATTACTTTTATTTGCCTGAGAAATTAAGCAATTTGTTCGGTTCATTCTACACATGGAATCACTATCAGCTGTATCTGAAATCGTAACAGAATCCTCTTTTTCATGTTTATTTTACCCCGCCAAGCCAAAATCCCACGTAAGGAGAGACTTTCACCTGGAACAGAGGGTATCCTGCTGAGAAGGATTCTGCTGTATTTACACGATGCAATACATGTTGCTGCTATTTGGGCAATGCAGCGAATGTTGCCACTATTTACAGTCAGGGTTTACGGCAAATGGCTGGAAGCTACCAAACAACAAACGGATGACCAAGGAACCAGTGCTAGTCCCAGGCATGATATCAGCCAACTTAGGTCTTCCCCATTCTAGCCAATCATATACTGGAAAAAGTCAGTGTGAAGAGTGGACTTGCTGAGCTGTTTGTTTCTTTGGGTAGTTTAAAATCCAATTTGTTCAATTAGTGCACATTGTCCACAAGTTAGTTGAGAGTTTTAAGTATTTACACTATTGTTTTATTTGTGCATTGTCGCTAATCACACTGTTGTTGCTGTTGATACCACAAATGAAAGACCACCTGTGAGGTGAATTTGTTGAAATAATAAAAACAATTTTCATATTGCAGCTATTTGCACCGTTGTTGTATCTGTATATTGCTGCTATTGGCACTGTTGTTGATAATACATATTGCAGCTATTTGCTCTGTTATTGATATCGTATATTGCAGCTATCTGCTCTGTTATTGATATCATCTATTGCAGCTAATCACACTGTTGTTGATAATACATATTGCAGCTATTTGCACTGTTATTGATATCGTATATTGCAGCTATCTGCTCTGTTATTGATATTGTCTATTGCAGCTAATCACACTGTTGTTGATAATACATATTGCAGCTATTTGCACTGTTGTTGATATTGTAAATTGCAGCTATTCACACTTTTATTGATATTGTAAATTGCAACTATTTGCACCGTTGTTGTTATTTGTGGGCACCCAGTTCGCGGGCTCGTAGCGTGGCAGCCTCCACAGCGTCCATGGCGGCAGACCGGAAACCGCCCGCCTCAAGACGGTGAAGCCCGGCTATGGTGGTGCCGCCTGGTGAGCATACTGCATCCTTCATGGCCGCCGGATGCTGAGAACTTTGAGCTACCAGCTGAGCACCCCCCTGAAAAGGAAAGCATATCATATCAGAAATACAATGACCTATAAGTAACTTTTTTTTATTTTTTATTTCGTTGTTTATACTGCCCCCATAACAACCTTTTAGGATGGTTTGACATTGGAGACAGTCCATTCCATTCGAATACATCAAAATCTTTGAGTCGCTCGATGACTCAGTGAGTACATAAACAAAATTTTGTTAGTAGACAATTATATATCGCCATACTTCGATGGCATAATACAATTTTACACGAAAATATGTCCTTTTTAAAGAAATACAGAGCGATAATACCTTAATCATTATGATAGTAGAGATAAGGAACAAGACGGAGTGCTAATTTCATAGTAACAGGATCGAGTGTCTACAACTTATATTAGCAACAATACTAGCCGACCCATCAATAATATCACGAAACCTTGTTACAGTATTGGTCCCCTTCAAATTACAATCAATTACATATTGCTTCTTGAATATAAACTAAGTTGTAAACAACTCAATGCAGCTTATGGAGAGGGAACAAGATACGAGTATGATCGACCCGAATGACTAAAACACAGTCATTATACAGTAATATAGAAAACACTCCGAAGTTTCCTCCAGTGACTCGATGTAACTAGTATCTATCTACCTACCTATTTTAAATGGGGAGGGAAACTTGGGTAGTTAGGGACATCAACGAAGATCTTGGTTCCACAGAGTGGTTTTTCTTTTAGATTTCCATTGGTTTTTTGCATTACTACAGTTTGGTTTAACATTACAAATACATCAGTAGCAACCAATAAACGGCACCATCAGCCGAATGGCTGATTTTCATTGGTGCCTACAAACCAATTCATTTGACAAGTACGTAAAGCAAATAAACTAGATCTTTTATTTAGTTTCCACCCTAATAGAAGTCATTTTCATACTGAAATATATCTGGGAGCTGTTTCACTAGAAGCTGCAAGTGTCGCTCTCTGTAATAGTGGCGCCACAGCGACAGTGTGCGTTTCATTAGGAGGTGCATTCAAGCGTGAATGGCACTCGGGAAAGGAGCGACACCAACAGTGGCAGTGACAGTTTCATCAGTAAAATTGGTGTCGCTGTTAGTGTCTCTGTGGAGCCTCTGTAAGCGACAGGGTCTACCCTGTCGTTTGTTACGTGTATAGAATACTCTCACCCACTTCCCATGAGAACTAAGCAATGAAATACACGAGTAAGATATACATATATCCTATAATCGTACCAAATATGAAGAAAATCGGCCAAGCGGTTCCGAAGTTATCGGCGTTTGGATTTTTTACTCCCTCCGTGCGTTTGCGTTGGTAGCTGTTCTTTTTCACTCCCACCGTAGTGCGGCGGGGTTTCGGCCGTTCTTTTTGTCTCCCCCCGGAGGCTGGCGGGAAGTGCAGTATTTGCTATGACAAATTTCAAAGGCCGAAATCTTGTGAACGGCTTGGCCGATTTTCTTCATATTTGGTACGATTATAGGTCATATATATACCTTACTCGTGTAAAAATTTCATTGCTTAGTTCTCATGGGAAGTGGTGAAAATACACGTCATTGCGGCCCGTTGACGAATAGATTTGAACATCAAACGCGTGCGCATAGCGAGAGCTGTGCCAACAGTGACAGCTAGTTCCACCTCAACAGCGACAGCACTGATGAAATGCAAATTTGGGCTTGCCACTGTTGGTGCCACTGTTGGTGCCACTGTTGCGGTCTCACCTCTCACTTTCACTCCACTACTAGTGAAACAGCTCCCTGATTATAATCTGGGACTGAGGTTCTGAATGAGGCTCAATAGACAATATCTTTGTTTTACACAAGAACAAATACTTTTTTATACTGAAAATGAAAAGGTGTATTTGCATGGAAAATGGAAAGCTGCTGTCTCTACAGCGCACACAGCTATTGTGTTATGGAGGCGGCCATCTTTCCCCCTGATGCTAAACAAAACACAGGGTGGTGGGTCAAGTTATCAATGGATTTTATTAAACACATTTCTGGGGACGGCAGAAAATAATGGATGTCCCCCGACTACGGTGGCGCCATCTTACAATTTCCTGGTGGATGATGGCGGAACTAGCAATCACTCTGTGCCCTATAGCGTTATGTCCGGATGGTGGCTCTACTTTTTTTTTTTTTTTTCTTTTTTTTTTTTAGATCTTTATTCTGGATACACTACTAGGGTTATAGATAACCCTATTTTCAGTAGGCTCCAGGGCCAATTTCTTTCCATTCTTCGTTGTGTATGTATAGTAAAGAGCAACATATATACAATATAAGAAGGCTGCGCCTTTCCTACATTATACAGGTAAGTTAGATGGTAATGTATAACTAGTATATGATGATATATACAATGAGTTGTCAGTATTGTTATCATGCTTCACTATTTAACCTTTGTGGGTGGAGGTTGGTTGGAGATCCTCATCTACTGTGACTAGATACATTTATACTAGTATGTTAGACGTTGGGCAAGGAGTCCTTCCTTGGTATATACTTGGTATATACTTACCATGAGAGACTGCGCCGCAAGTCGCGTGGCCAGATCTCGGGGAAGACCCATCTTCACCGCTCCATCGGACATGGCTTCTATGGCTACGAAGCTCTGGAATCATGTTTAATGTAGTCAGACATGCTTTTAATAGTGTTATTATTTATATATACCTGTGTGCGAATGTCAGTCAAATACTACCATCTCATGCTTGTTTCATCAAATGCACAATCATAGACCCTATTGAGATATCCCATAATTCAGTCTGTTTACAGAATCCGGTGTTTGCTGGTTGCCGTCGTTGTATGGTGATAAACCCTCAATGCATAACCCACAATTATAACAGTTTAACGGTTTTTATAAATCTTCAAATTGGAAATCCGATGCCAGAAATGGAAATTTCAGCTATTTCTACATTTATAACCGAAATTATATTCAGTTTCTCCAATTATAACCCGGAAAACTGTGGTTCACGCAGTCGTAGTGTGGCCAGCCAGTCGGAGCAGATACTTTATCTCACCCCTGGTGCAAGTTTAGTCAGAAATTTTGGAAAATCTGCGTATGCTCCCTCTTTGTTCTATTGAGTACAAGATTGGTAGAGGGGGTGGGGGGGGGGGGGGGGTCCAAAATTTCAGAAATTCTGCGTACATACTTTATGGATGGCCCCTTACCCGGGGCGATAATAGGAGTTTAGTAACGTTTGGAAGGTCTATGTGCTATATCTGCCCCACTAATATGTTTGTATGTGAACGAGGCAGAGACGCCTCCACTGCGGCTGACGCTACCTTGAATTTTGACCAGAATTTAATCTGATACAAGCCTGTTGCCATGTTATAAACGTAGCAACCATTGTTAAATGAGTCAACAATGTTGGGGAACCCTGGAAAATGTGATGTCTGTGTCCACATCCTCCAAACACACGTTTCGTTTGGTGGGAGAGTGTAAAAACTCTGCCACATCTGTATTTAAGATTTAGGAAAACGTGGCGAAAGCACTTCTGTCCCCCAACCGTGCTGAATTAAAAAGCACTGTATTTAAGATATGGGGTGTAGAAAATAGTATTTTCTAAGAGCTCAAACTCAAAATTTCGTCCGACGTGGGCTCCTCAGGCGTCTTAGGGGCGTACAAGATCTGGAGAGTGTCTAGTTTGGAAGAAAAAAATAACCATGGTATGTGATGTAAAATCTGATTGACAGTGAAATTTATGTTTCTTTGTGTCAATAAACAGTTGTCCATGAGAGTCAAAGTTGATTTTATGAATGTCATACCTGGTTTGGAGATAACAAAGGCAAACCATGTTATATAAATTAAAATGTAACAACCACTGGATTGTTTGTTATTAACATGGCTTTTAAGAAATGTTGAACCTACATGAGTAGAGGTGAAGTTTACCATCATGTGTTTATGTAATTTTTTCGGTTCCAACGGACTTGAAAGCAGTCCATGGTTGGAAAAAATGTTCATATCGTTACACCTCGTCAACAAACACGAAGTTTACCATCATGGCCTAAAAAGGTTTGATTTTAAAGAAGGGTAGGGGCAGGGACCCGTAACTTGAATAATTTTTATTTTTCGCTAATATGTTTGTGTTGGATTTATGTCACAACTCCATGGTCGTGGTCTTAAAGTCGAGAGATGTCTGTGTTTTCGAACAGATACTCACAATGATGGGCGTGCATACTGCGGTCATGATGTCGATATAGTTTTCTGGAACCTGCTCCACGAAGCCACACGTCTTGAACAGCCTCGACACCAGTTCACCGTGCTTAGGAAGTGCGCATGCGCCGAGACTGACGGCCGAGATGCCCCAGCCGATAGACGCCGGCAGGCTCGGCATCACGCGCACCACAGCCACCCCCTTGGGAAGTGCCTGAAAAGAAGATATTTTATAAAATTAATTAATCTTATAAAGCCTGATGCCCATCTACCGATTCAGGGTTGAGCGATTAGTTTGCAAATCGTATAGGAGTCGGTGAACTTGTCGCAGGCAAATTATGTAACTCTTCGCTCGATCTGCGGACATTGAGCAGAGTGGTTGGTGGGTATTAGTCCTAAGCAAATCGGTCTACTATTCGATGGCTCACCCTTGCCTAGCTGTCCTACATCTACCGACTACGGCCGACTCCGTTAGGATGCCTTGGCTGAGACAAATTACTGTCCGTTTGTCGCCGACAAAGGTACATGAATGTTCCAAAATCGGTAGATGGGCATTGGGCTTTAGGCCTTCATCTCACTGAGCCTTTCAGATATGATCCTACCCCTAATAGAAAATGTTGTAGGCTTCACTGAATTCGTGAAGAAAAGTGTTATTTATTGCACGAGGGTATTTAAAAATGACCAATCAGCGGCCAGAATGTGAGCGACGTCACACTAATGAACATGAATTGTTGACGACCTCTGGTCTTACTTGGCAATTGCCGCAAACTTCACTCACTCGAGCAGCTTGGAGGAACTGAAATGGCTAATTATTATTCTAAAGTCGTGGAGACGGGGTAGAATGAACATTAAACTGAACTGAAACTGAGCTAGTGGTCAAAGTATTTATTGCACTCAGGTTAGGTTGGCTACTGCCCATCGTACAATAAACATCAACACTAGTAACTCTCATTCAGTTCCTACTAAATATCTGTATTAGTCTATGCTTTCAAGAAATATCAAACAGGGCATAATGGTTCTAGGAAATGGTAGATGGCTGAGAAAATCATACAACTGTAATTCACTGCAACAAAACCTGAATTTGTTGCATGGAAATAGTAAAACAGTGAATCATGGCTGTGAAATAATAATCGATTTTTTTTTTGAGATAGAAGTGCATTTCGCCAGGTATCTCAATTCACCTGAAATAATAATCGATTAAAGTTTTGTTTTTTGCTATAGTGGGAGGACCAACACTCGCATCATTTATTTACCTCCTCGATGGTGGAAATGGTGACGCCGGCGGCTACGGAGACGACTAGCGCGTCGTGACGTAGGTTGTGACGTACTTCCTGCAGGACACGCGTCACGAGGTGCGGCTTGACGGCCACCACGATGACGTCACAACCTCGCGCCACGTCACCATTGTCCTGAGACGCCCGGATGCCCAGACTCTGGATAATCAATGTTTGTAAATCTCTTACAACACAATGCATGCATCGGCATCACCGCTCTATGAATCACATATGGTATATAACATCTGGGATGTCAGTTGGTGCCAGAAAAAATGAAGGAAATATTTTTCCTGGCAATATAGGGTAAGACATTAGATCTATATATATACATACACCAAAAAGACCTGAAATATATGTATACAAATAACATTATCACTACGGAACATGGGTCTGGAGGCAGGGGAATTATGAGTTATGGCTGATTTGAGTATGCATTACTTGTTATGTTCATTTTACACAAGGAAAAGTGTTTTCTTATCCCAAAAATGAAAACACAGAATTCCGGGGAAACAAGGAAAACTGGCATCCCTGTAACATTAAGGAATGCTGATATGCTTGGAAGCCAGCATGCTTTGGACGATACACTCCCTATTCTTGGACATTACACTTCGTTTTCTCGCTCTCGTGGTGAACTGCTTAAGAAACAATGACAAATAATCATGTTACCTATCATAAATCAAAATATAAACGTACCAGCTGTTTTCCGCACATCTTTAGCTATCTACTGATCTTTATTTGAAGTTCATATGTCAATACTTGACAGAGTTCTGACATAATTTGAAAGAAATGTAGCTTCAGTCAGTCACCAGCCGAAAACTAAAGGGCTGATTCCACCAACACGAAAGATTTGTTGTAATATATCTTGGTATATCTTGTAATATCTTACAGTGTCACGATATGTTGTTCCTCCGTTGTTGCAAAACGTAGCCGTGCAGTGTCAGGTGTATGTTTTGGTGCTCCACCACCACGACACCTCAACACACATCGCGACAAATAGGCACGCGATTATTCAAACCTAGCCCGATTTAGCAAGACAACAAAATCGTGACCAATCTCGCTGTATCTGGTGTGTCGGTGGAATCAGCACTCGAAGTATACTGGCTGTGAAGCATATCATCCAGATACCACATTAAGTACCAGTACCTACTTTATTAGAGTACCCGTATGCAATGTAAAATGAAACCTGAACTGCCGCATGAATATCCATTTTAAAAGTAAAAGTATTATCGTAAAACTGGATGAGTTTTGATATTGGCCGAATACGGGAGCCAATATCAAAACGAATAAGGTTTTGATTTTATCCTACCCCCACTGAATGTAAAAATTATTAAATTAAACTCTAACAAGTAAGCATTCCAGGGTAAGGCTGCAATGTAGTAGCCTCTGCCATCTCGCTTGTCATCGAGGGCCCCACGAAACTGCTGGAACTACTTTCGCAGATGTTGGGGTGCTGCTCTATGATTGGTCCATATTTTACTCACGTGATTAAAATACTGTAATACACTAGTGGGTTACGAAACTCCGTATCCAGTTCATAGTTGAATACGGATTCACAATGTTAACCCTATGGGCTTTTATATTAGGGGTAGGATAAAACAAAGAAAATGTCAAGAATAAATCATAACAAGATCTATATTTTACGAATAAAAGACGATTTATGATAATATTGCACCAGTAAGAAATATTATCCCTTAACCTTACCTTTATTGTATTAATTGTTTTCTCTTGCACAGCACTACCTATGATGTTCCCTGGTGGCGTCAGACCTGTCAGTGTCCAAAAACTTAACTTAGAATAGCATGAAAGCCTAATAGTTTTTCATATGTCATGAAGTGATACTATACAGTAAAACTCCGCTTCTAGGACACCTTGCTTAAGGAGACACCCCGATTTAGGGGACGTTTTGCTCGGAACAGAAATTTTTATTTGGTTTATTTTAACCCCGCTTAAGGGGAAACTTGCTTAAGGGGGACAGGGGGGGGGGGGGGTGCTCGGAACAGGGGGGGGGGGGGGGCTATCCCCTTAAGCGGGGTTTTACTGTATATCATTACAATCACCGTAAAATATGTACCGGTACATAACTGAAATAAATCAATGTGATTGTGAGTGACCACGGAAAAGTTCGTGATGTGACTGACAGTGATCCATTTAAGCTGGGTTGTGTTCTGATTTGAAAATATATTCTAGACTCTTTACAACTAGAAAATGCATGTGGTATTTTAGGAACAAAAGATGAGACACCAATTATCATCAAAGGTACCGGAACTATCAATGTCTGGAGAGATTCTGTTATTTTGTCGGTAGCAGGTAGAAACGGTCCGGAGTAATATCGGCCCAACATTCACAGCGGAATGCGGAACGGCAAATAATTAGTAGAAACCGAACGAGAGTTAGACTTGACAATGTTTATGCCACAACGGGAAGGTCGTGTATTACCACACGAGGCGTAGCTGAGTGTAGTGAGGAGCAGACCTGACCAGAGTTGCATAGAGACTGACAAGTCTAACTCGAGTTTGGTTTCGTATTTATCCTACCTCGTCTATGCTTTTGTATTACTAAAAGATAAATATTGAGTCAATGACCAACAGAACTTTTTTTCATAGTAGCTGACATCCTGCTCTCTGATTGGTCAATATTGTTATTACTCTAGTGGCATAAAAAACACTTTATGTCACGGCCTGCCACATACAATTTCCCTATGTTAAGTCTATGGCGGTTTTTTATTAGGGGTAGGGTTTATAAACATATATATTCCCCATCATGAATCTAAATAAAAACTTGCTGATCGTTTTCCCCATGTCTTCAGCAGGTTATTAGTCTTCACCTGGTGCTTCTGGGTTATTTATTCGAATATTCACAGAGTTATGACTTGCCAAGTCGTTGTCGGGGATGGGAGACCGACCACGACCCGCCCGCACTCCGACCACTCCGACGACTCTCTCCCGGGTTCGTGGTGGGGCGGCGGCGGCAGGCGGCGGGCGGCGGGGCCGATATTACTCGTATTCGTTTTGTCCAGAGCTACACAAACGTCAAATGTGGCGATAATGTCATGATGTTTAGAGTTTGCGAAGTGGCAATGGCACAATAGTTAAACAACTAAGCACAAAAACTGTCGCGTAACTAAAACAAACAAACCTGACTTGATGACACCTTTTATAATGGCCTATGCCATTTTACCACACCCAATAAATCCATGTTGCCTGTTTCGCCGGTGGACGCCATGTTTGTTTTTCTCAAACTCCACACACTGCAACGCTCGAGCAAACGACGCTGAGAACAAGCTGGAGCAGCGCAGTGTACAAAACTTCAAAGATAAGATCAACGCCCAAAAGCTCCCTCAGGGCATCGAAGGCAAGGTCGTTCTTTGCGATGTGACCTGAGGCCTACGCTGGTTCCCGGGGTATCCGCTAGAGGGCTCGGCGGAGATCGTACACAGGCGGATACCAGCCAACTTGAGGCCTTTATTAAAGTTGTATGGTTGGTCTAATAATGAACATAGTCACTTTTAATGTGCATTAAATAAACAGTTTAATTTTCATGATATCAGGCAAGAAATAGGATGATCTAGGTCCATCTATCAGGTAAGATTTCATTTAAGTGCATCGCATAAATCCAGTTGTATCCGCTAGGTGGCAATGCCAAATCCTACGTTGATTTCTCCTATTGTCCATAGGCCTTTTTTCACAGGGCGGTGTCGCACGTTATCTACTTGGATACGCAATGCCTGCAGCCAAACCTACCCCTGGCAATGTATACTTTAGCATTGGAGCACTAGGTATATGCAAGTAATACGTTTGTATTACCCGTGTATATTATTTCCAGAGACTTAATAATGATTGCATCGTATTCTATGGTATTCCAGCTCAAATCTGGTTTGTCATACATGCATATTGCCTCAATAATACTTTAGATATAGTAGAGATAAGATAGGATCACCGAAATTGAATACACCTTAATACATTGGCAGGCCTAGCTATCATATGCTTATCTTTCTCCAAGTTAAAACCAGAACAATTATCAACTATAAAGTTTAGACAGCTCAGACTCGTTGATACAATACCCTAGTTTGCTCCAACAATTTAATCTGTCAAAAAACAACACTCCTGTAATCACACCCACTGTTCACACTTTAGGTGTGATTACTGTGTGGCTCTATGGGCATGTGGCTGGAGTCGGCTGTGTTTGTCCGAGCGCCGCGTTACTACACAGTGGGCCGTTAGGCGGCACTGAACGGCAACACCTGTATTGAGAGTTTCAGCTGTCAAGGAGAGAACTAAATGAATGAACAAATATTATACTAAAGATCATATATATATATATCAATTTATCTCAACCTTTAGTCTTAAGGGTTAGATGAATTCATAAACCCATTCAAGTTTAGTGTCAGAGCTCGATCCCATCTCATTTGAATAACAACGTAACTCACGCGGCTTCGCGTTGTGGATTACTACGTGATTCAAACTCAATGGGATACGAGCTCATACCCTAAACTCTCATAGGTTTCCTCTATAGTACCATATTCAGCTTCAGAAATTAAAAAAAAGTATATCAGAGAAAAGGAGAAACCATTGTGCTAGCAAATGCAAAATGACATTCACAAAGAATTCCCTTAGAAGATGCAAAATGACATTTGCAAAGCATTGTCTTAGTAGATGCAAAATCAGATTCACAGAGCATTGCCTTATTATCAGATGCAAAATGACATTCACAAAGAATTGCATTAGGAGATGTGCAAAATGATATTTATAGAGCATTGCCTTGGCAGATGCAAAATGACAGTCATGTAGAATTTCCTTAGCAGATGCTAAATCACTTTAATGAAACATTGCCATAGCAGATGCAAAATGACTTTGATAAAGCATTGCCTTACCAGGTGCAAAATAACATTCACAAAGCATTGCCTTATCAGGTCAAAAAGATTACATTCACAAAGCGTTGTCTTAGCAGATGCAAAATGACATTCATCAAGAGTTGCCTTAGCAAAGGAGGGAATATATAACAGAGTCACTTATAGGTATGATATAATCTTTATATCTATATCAAAATTCACACTTTTCTATCACATTGTAACACTAGAAGCCAATGTTATTTCCATTTACAATGGAAGAGTGTGGTATACCTAAATTACTTCATGAAATGAAAGTAAGAGAATATCATAAGCAATTTTGTATTCGAGCCATCTGTTTTTGATAGAAAATTGGGTAACAAGAATGTTTCAATAAACCTAGAGAATTAATTTGATAGTTGTTCTCGAGTGTCATGAACAGGATTATTTAATGAAACTAATTTCTAGTATTAAAATCAGTGTATACATCCTAATGCATTAAACATGTCTTTGAATCAAGTACTATATGGGTCTGAGTATCACAGGTTCAATAACCTGGTCAGTGGATAATATCAAGAGACGTCACAAGTTTGAGTTTGAACTTATTTATGCCATGCCCTTTGTTGGCTCCGTAATGTCACTCGTCAAAGACGAGTGACATTACGGAGCCAACAAAAGGCATGGGATAAATAAGCTCAAACTAAAACGAGTGGCATCTAGATTTTATCCTACCCTGTTCCTTATTATTTTAGTATCAGAAAGTATTGGCATAAACAACACTTTATGTCACACCTGTGACATAAACAAATCCCATGTTAAGGCTATGGCGTTTTTTATTAGGGGAAGGATAAAGGTTAGGAGTGTTCGTGTGTGAGTGGGTGAGAGGTGCTAATAGTGAGTGACTGGGTTGAGGGAGTCATATGTCTACCCTTCCACCAACCTCATTCCTCCGTACTGGGTCTGTGTTTCTTTGAAGAGCATAGTGAATGGTCTGTTCCTTCAGATGTGGAAGTTCCAATGATATACAGTCAGGTGTGTCCCATCAGATTTGAAATGTACATGCATTGTAAAGTGGTAGGAGAGCAGTGAGCCAGAAAAAAAACAGGCTCTTGAGTGTAGCTAGTTGGTCAGTAAAGTAGATGGAGTGGTTGTGGGAGGGAATGGGGTGAGGGCTATTCTGGCATGACTGTAGAGTGGCTTGAGGTCCAGTGTGTTATACCTAAATCTTGATCTGTCCCTGTCTGTTAGTATATATATGTCTCCAGCTGTCTGCTTCTCTGTCTGTCTCCCTGGCACTATCCCTGTCTATATACTGTATATAACTCTCTCTGTTTATATCTTTGTCTCTGTCCCTATCTGTCCGTATGTATGTCATACTATATCTTTGTCTCTGTCCCTGTTGTTTGGCATATATGTTTGATTATTTGGCTTTGAATGTGTCTTTCTGCATCTCTATTTCATTATCTCTGTCCCTATCTGTATATGTCTGACTCTCTGTCTGTTTACCTATCCCTGTGTGAGTCTCCCTTCTGTCTCTGTTATCATCTGCATCATTATCTGTCTCTCTGTGTCCCCCTCCCTGTCTTCATGAAAATCGATGAACAAGGGTTTCAGCAAGTCTATGGTCAAGTCTATGGTGCAAGGCGTGATGACAGGATTGAAGGGAGTAAAACTGGTTTGTCAGGTCTGTACAAAGTGGGTCTGAATTCAGTGTATTTAGATGTGTCCCATCAGTTCTGACGCTCTGAATACAGTGTATTTAGATGTGTCCCATCAGATTTGAAATGTAAATACCACATTTAGACAATATTATCATCTAATAGTTTCCTTTTCTAGTAGCAGATTACAATAACCATAACTAAGTGTTTATCATTTCATGAAAGGATTGACATAGTGAATCCTTTTGTCTTCAAAAAGACTAGAAACAAGAATGTCTATTTCTAGGAACCAAGTCAGTAGTGGGGCAGGGGGTATGGTAAGACTTGATACTGGACCCCTGCTCATTTAACCAGGCCTTTATAGTTGGGACATTGATAGTGAAGTGTTAGATTCTCTGCAGTAAGCTGGAAGCCTGTGTAAGCATACTAGCCTCTAGATGACGTATATGAGCGCATTTTCCCGTGCTCAAAAAGCAGAGGACCTTATATTTAGTGTGCTCATTTGACCTTTACTATATACCCATGCCGTATATATACTGTAAATATGCACCGTTTCGCCATATAGCGTAAATATACTGTACAGACCACCGGTCCGTACACTTAAATACGGACCACCTTGCCATACACGTTTATTAGGATATTGGTTGTTAAGCTAAATGAAATTAATGATTTTCTTTTAAATTTTGGGTATATAGTAAATATGTAACGTCCAACCATGCTGCACAATTCACAGAACTCAATGGTAATTTACAGTTTGTACAGAACTCGGCATAAACACCTCGGTCCGTACAAACTGTAAATTACCATCGAGTTCTGTGAATTGTACAGCATGGTCAGGACATTCTATATAATTATTGTCCATCTATTATAAGGTCCCCTTTGAAAACTTACGGAGCCACAGTAGACCAATACCCATTGTTTCTATGTTGCCAAAAACCATACCCATAAATTATGTATTTGAAACCCTTTTATTACAGCCACAAAGCTATTGGTTAAGGGGAATGGTCCCTTTCTGCTTGAGAGCAAAAATAATAGTCCCGAATAATATACCATATCATATAGTGCACATATATTCGAGAAGATGGATAATAAATAGAACAGCCGATGGTTGGTGGACAGGCAGCTCTGTAAACCACTTGAGGTTGATGGCGTAATACTCTCGCTAACGCTTGTGTATTTCCACCCATCAATAACTCCTATTTTATGGTCACCTGTCCACAAAGCCATAGATAATTATTATTATTACTAGAACATGCTTGGATGCATAAATATATTGCATAAAGGTTAGAATGGTCACAGATAGACTTTCAGCATGCTTCCAGAAAACTATCCCTTCACTATCTCTGTGATATTCACTGTGATAGTGGGAAAGGAGCAGGGAGTCAGTGTCTCAGGGTTTTAGAGGCATGCTCAGCTGACCTTGACCAATCACTTGAAACCGAAATACCTCATTGACCCACTGGTGCTTGATATGTTTGGATCCTTGAGTCAGGCAGTTGCATAAATGGCAAGTTGGCTGGGTGCAAGTTTTAATTTTTATTCATTTATAATTGCACGCACTGCATGAAAACCATTTTCATTTATATACGCCCAGGCCTTATATATGACAGACGCGTCTTGGCTGTATTTCACACCCGGCGTATATGAGAGGAAACACCCTCTGCCCCCGCCCCTTTGTGTTGGTAGAAGTACATGTGTCCTCAGTAGGAAGCCCCTCCCCCACCCCCCGCCACCTCCCCCCGCCCGCTCTCAGTGAAGTCCTCTTCACTGGATGCTTATATACGCCTACAGATGAGGTGTATACACATGGGGATTAAGACGACCTTGTAGACGCAAAATACCTACTTATATACGCCCGGCACATTCATATGTAAAATGATGGTTTTCGTGCAGTGACGCTCATTCATCAATGATGAACACTCTATTTGTTCCTAGTCTAGATGCATCCCGATGAGGGAGAGTGGAGAAAAAAGTAAGGTAGGAGGAATGGAAGGATGCGCGGCAAAGACAATTGAACAACTTTCATGTATGATTTGTACATCTTTATTCAAATGCGTCAATTGAACTACCATTTGTACTTGGAAATGATTGTGTTATAAATGAGTCTATCCCTTCACATTTTTGCTTCATGATCTTCTTTTGCATTTACAATGTTGGCCATAGCTCGATCATCAATTGAGAGCTAAACCATAAATTGATTCATGAGGAAAATATACTTATATAAATCGTAGCTCTTGTTGAAAGAAATGTATAAAATAACAAAAGTCGTCTCAGGCAACAACTGCCATCAAGGGTAATACTGATAAATAACTTTTACAATTCATGAAAAGTGAACAACAGTAGTTCCATTGAAATGCTGGAAACTATTATTTAAGTCCTTTGCCCATATATATCAAGGGCGGTACACGCGATCTAAACAAAAATGGGGAATCAAAAGTATAGTTTTTCTCGACTCTTGGCTACGGTATCCCCTTATCTTACATCCCTACTTTATAACCTTATGAACTACGGCAGGGAGATGGTATTCGTACTATTCTAACTACCAGAACTCTCAAATGATTTTCCCTAAAGTAAATACATAAAACTATAATTGTCTATGTTAGAGTATTAGTGTATGATGGTGTTTGCTCCAATATACATTAAAATGTGTCCTGGGGCTCAGAAAAGTGTCATATATACATATACAGACTTGGTAAAAGTGTGCCAACCCTTTGACAATAATGCCCAATATTAAAGAAATACCAGTTGGAATGTAACCTATACACACTCTCACACTCACAGTAAAAAGGATTACATCTTAGATAAAAACATAACCTATCACATCGGCATCGTATTCGACACCCTTTTCACTGGCCAAACAACTTACAAGTAGTACATTTGTATACAACAGCCTATGTCTGTCATGGAATAAAAATCACATTCGGGTTGTAAAAGAAAACAAGATATGCTATTACTGATCTCCTGCGATATTTCATCGCAGGGTTCACCAAACTCTCGGCAGGTAATAGATTATAAAAGAAAACAAAAGGGTGACCCTTTGGTATGTTGTACCTTAAACTAAGTTGAAACAAAAAGTGACGATTTTATTGTAAAATCTAAGAATAAATCTCGATAAAACTGGTAAATAACTGATGTATTTCATGCTGATAATGTGCTCTCTAACTAGTAGTTCTTACCCTTTCATCTTACCCTTTTGAGTATTTTACAAAGATTTGGGAGATCAGTCCTTTCTTTGAACCATTGCGCATCAAAACATCACAGTCGATATCATGCCCAGAGTCACGATTCTTCCCTTTCTTCCTCATATTATCCATCGTATACAAAGTCCCCATTAAAAATGTATGCGAACTCAATATTATCATACACCCATGGCCGAACGTCTATGAAATACTACCCGCTGCTGGGGGTGTAGTATTGATAATGTTCGGGCCCACTGTGCCTACCGTTCGTCTCACTAACGGAATATGACGCCGCAAACGAGATCTGCCTGCATCCAAGAAATAAACCAAAATGGCGGCCGCCCTTGGCTCACTCTAAAACGACTTCAATACAGATGCTCAGCACTCCAAACCCCTCAGAAATTATAATACAATTAACAAACAAATATGCATCATCATACACATATTTATACGCACAAACACAATCGCTTCGGGCTCACTTACCACGTTTTCTCATAAACCACTACTGGTCCATTGTTTAAAAACTGTCAGGTACCATAACCGTTGTGTACAGGTTCAAAATCCATTGTTTATGGCCTCAAAGCCTTTATATATGGGAATATAGTCCTTTTGTGCTGTAGAGTCAAAGAATAGTCCCGATTGATATACCCTTTTATATGACAATTTCTGATTTTAATTCATCCGAGAAGATGGATAATAAATACAACACACGATTGTTTATTGGAAAGGTGGGTCTGTAAAGTATTCCAGGTTGACATCGTAATACATTCGCTAACACCTGTGTATTACTACTCGTCAACCACTCTTAGGCCCGGCGTCCACCTACTACGATATGGCACCGATATGGTCTACGATGCACCTCCCGATAAAAAATCAAAATCGCGTCGGAAGGTCACCTAATATCGGGGCAGTTGACCACGTTTCTGCGATTAGACACCGATAAAAACCCCATACAACGCATGGTGGATTGGCTTGTCTAGACATATGTCTACGATTTTGCACCTTCCCGATATGGCACCGATTTTGACATTTTGTATCGGTGCCATATCGGGAGGTCTACGATTCTATCGTAGTAGGTGGACGCCAGGCCTTAGTTAACTGCGACCTATCAACAACTCCATCGATTACTGTCTATATGCACTCATGCATATCTAGCCTTTATATCCAGAAATATCTTAAATATCTTTATACATACACATTATTTCATCTAGGAAATGTAGACACAGATATATGCATAGTACATCGAATACATGTAGGAACTCATGATCTCATGATCAGGCTGATTTGCAATAGATATCACCTCGTTCATATCACTCCGCACCAAAAGATATGTGGAAAACCTATGTCAAAAGCAGAGACAAGACTCATTTGACAATAGAATGAATCAGAAGGATCTACTTTTAACTGATAATTGAAAATGTTCACCATGTGGCGCCATCGTGAATTGTAGGATATGCCTTAAAGACTGTTTTCATTGGCCGAAGCAAACGGTGGAGAATAGTTTAGTTTCCATAAAAGCCGGTTTCCATTGGCCTATTTCCTGTCACCGATCGGTCAGGAACTACCGACGGATGCAAAACCCCCGTCAATGGAAACGGATTTTAAAGGCCCGTTTCCATTGGCTGAAGAAAACGGTGTACATTTATTCAGTTCTCCTAAAAGCCCATTTCCATTGGTCATCACTGATCTACAGTCAGGAACCACCAATTGACCTTTAGCACTGCTGGCGCAAAATGGAAATGGGCCTTCAGGAGAACTACAAATTATTTTGTCGGTCAATGGAAACGGGCCTTATGGGGAATTAAAAAATTTCCGCCGTTTTCATTGGGCAATGAAAACGAGCTTTTTTTAGAGCAAATACAAGAAGATCCATCGAACTCTCTGACATTACAGCTGTAAATTCTAGCACATGGATATTCAAAGACCATAAATATCATACATTTTTCACATAATTGAGAGTTTATTACTTTAATCTAATAAATAGAATGGCTGCACAGTAGCATTGTGGTAGTGTATGCGACTTTAACTTTTCTCAATTTCCACATTGCTTTAACTCCGTTTCCATTTGGATCGATTAAAGCTCGGAATAATACATATTCACATAAGTGGGTGAGTTTTTAGATAGCAACGGAATGAAGTTAAATGCCTTGTCAAATATGAAATTGTCATAAATACTTCCAGCGATGGATGGTTTATTCTATCTACACATGACTGACGAGCTCTATGAACAAGTTATCTGAGATGGCAGATGACTGTACATGGGGTATACTTAATAAATGTATCAGCTATATGAATATGAAATGGAATCATATGAAGTTTTATCTCACCCCTGGTATTTTTGTCCCAAAGGCTTAACATTGGGAACTCGTTCTCCATGCCCCAATGAGTATTGCAGTCCGTTCTTGATGGTCTATATCCAGTGTGTCGTCCATTCTTTTAGTGTGTCCAGGGGTGAGATAAATACAGAAAGCAACGCGTTTTGGTCAAAGTTGTTGTTCTCCAACTTTTTTCAATGCTACGCGATATTCACTCGGCTGCCACCTCGTTCATATCACTCCGCATCAAACTCATGGAGAATGACGACTTTGACTAAAACTTGTTGGTTTCTTATTTTGCAAGATGAATTGTGTGATTTATGTTTATATCAACATGCTCTGTGGTTCTTTCTTCATAGTCCAGAGGTTGTTCAGTGAATGATCTGTTCTTAACAAGCGAACTCTGAATAAACCAGTTGAAACAAGACCACCTTGTAAGCAGTAGCTATCGATGTCTGTGTGGTCGTCACTTAATGCCTTGTGTTCTCTTTGCATCTGGAACTTTGAAGAATCCTGTATCGGCAAATGTCATGATATGTCTCAATGCTTTCCTCGGCAATAATCTGAAGAAAAAAGATTTAAAAAGGTTAATTTCATCATACATAGTATCGTGAATATAAAACGATTTTCAACTGTAGGTATACACAACATTGGATAAAAAGTTTGGTAGACTTTTAAGATTTTCACCAATTTTAAACACTGCTTGTGTTTATTTTTCCTCTGGATTTATAATGGCCCATTTCATCAAACCCAATTATCCATGGATTCCTTTCATCTCCACTATATATCCTCATTATTTTAGTCTAGTAGTAATTCTTGTAGATTGTATATATATTAGTTTTGTATTTACACAGTTTTGACCACAGTTTGACTTTCCTTATCAATTAGTTATATATGGTACAGAGCGATTGCTAGTTCCTTCATTCGGAAGGTAATTCTAAAATAGCACCACTGTATCTTGGGGCCAACTGCTATTATCATTTGTATTAATCCATTGATAATCATGAGACAAGGCTAAAACCCATCTATGGCGAGCTCCAAACAATCCTTTGATGACTGCTCCCACCACAAAGCATCGAGGGCAAGATGGCTGCCTAAACAACCCTTAGCTATGGGCTGAATGCTGAAAAAGTTCACAATGTGTGGCTTATATGGTTGGTGTTGTGATGTTAATACCACACACCTACCCACACAGTGGTGTATGTGTGTGGCTATGTGAAGTCCTGTCAATGTGTAGACTGCCAACCTACACAGCAGCATATATGTGCAGTCCTATATCTGAATACCACTCACCCACACAGTGGTGTGTGTAATTAGCTGTAAGTAAATGTCCTAAGTGTTGCAATGGGGATGAGCTAGCCTCAGCCTGCTGTATCTGGATTAGTCCTGGGATGTATCACAGTGAGATATCTACTGGATTGTGGATGGTTACAGCAGTCACTGGAATCCTGGATTAAGTTGTCACTAGAACATAGCAGATGGATGTAGGTAGGTTGTAAGTGGTAGAAGACTCCTTGACTGTATCAGCCCTTCACAGAAAGATCTGAAGGAAAGGTACTTGTGGTATGCTCCTTTTATTGGTACACAGGCAATACACTCTTCTCACAATGTCAGATAGAAGAATGTTGAGTTAGGGCTGCTGCTTGCGTATATAGGAATTCCCAAGGTTGCATATATATCAACATCAATGCTGAATAAATTACAATGTCAAGGTTGATACACTGTCAAGGTTGAACAAGTTACAATGACAAGGTGGATACACTGTCAAGGTTGAACAAGTTACAATGACAAGGTGGATACACTGTCAAGGTTGAACAAGTTACAATGTCAAGGTTGATACACTGTCAAGGTTGAACAAGTTACAATGTCAAGGTTGGTACACTGTCAAGGTCCCTGCCCCAAATGCTATGTCCATCCCTGTGGTGCACTGTCCTTGCCACTTACAAGGTCAAGGACAGTGAGAGTGCATCCCCCAACACTGTGTTGGGAGATTTCTGTGTGTCACTGGGCCAAGGCCACTGCTGGGTGCTCATGCATACTGATGAGTCTGTATGGTCACACCCAATCACTATGTCAAGGCAACTGCCATGTGCCCATGCATTATTGATAAGGCTGTGGATGCCCAGTGTCTCTGTGTATTTATGAGGTGAAGGACACTCATCACCATGGTGCTCAGTGGGCTGGCGCATTGTTCTGTGTCAAGGACATTTGTGTCAGCTGAATGCTCTCCACATTGCGGTTTGAGCATGGATATACTCCAGTGCAGCTATATGCCATGTAGTATCGCCTTATCCGTCTGTTCTTATTGGAGGTATATTATAAGGAAATGTAGTTACTGCAACGGTCATGATGGTCATTCAAGATCTTTCATCCTGTGACTATGGCCCAACACCGTGGGTTAAGGGCCGTAGTAATTGGGTAAAAGGCAAAGAACAGCCATTACTACGGGCTCAGTATCTATATTTCCTTAATATTATGCACCTCAAAATCATGAAAAAAGCACCACTAATTTATGCAAAGCCTGATAGTGCGACATTATTTATACGTCATACACAACAGCGGGTAGAATATGTTCATACATGGGTATATAATAATATACGAAAACTGGATGAGGTTTAATCTTGGCCACCGTATTCCACACTGGAGTTTGGCAAAGTGACTTCATGAGGCGAAGCCGAGTGAAGTCCGGAGCCAAAACTTCAGGAGTGGAATGTGGTGGCCAAGATTAAAACAAATCAGGTTTTGATTTTATCCTACCCTATCTCCTCGATTTTGGAATATTACGTGATAACAATGCTGTATGCCACTAGTGGCATATAAAACTCCGTATGCCATTCAGCGTGGCATACGGAAACTCAATGTAAAGCCTATGGGATTTTATATTAGGGGTAGGATAATATACGAAAACTGGCTTACTGTCTTCGCACATCAAAGATACGCAGTAAAATTATTGATCACATACATTTCGATGCTGTAGGCAGAGGGATGTATATGATTAATAATTTTACCAAGTATTTTGACGTACTAAGACAGTCAACCTATTTTCGTATTATTACATACCTAAAATGGCGAAAGTTAGTCACATGATGTTGTACCCCGTATGTCACACTGTGACGTACGGCTATTTATACGTCATTGGTAGCAGCGGGCAGTATGTGAAGGTCATACAGCCATAGATATATGACAATAGAGCGAAACTATATTCCGGTGAGAGACAGTGAAAGTCATAAGGTAAGGCTTGGAAAGATTACTGCCCAAGGCCTTGGCAGCGGGCACACTGCACGAAAAGTACCGCTTTACATATGTATCCGAAACGCGTCTAACAGTAGGATTTTGCGTCTAGAAGTTCGACCTGTTATCCGTCTCGTAGACGCCTTATCCAGTGGCTTATATTCATGTCCATGGTGCGGTCTTATATACGTCATATATACGCCTGGTTCCGTTGTATATACACCAACATCCAAAGGTTCCGATCTTTGCAACTTGGGGACACTACTGGTAGCATATTTCATTTGCCATTAACCATCCAAGTCTGTTTTATATGAAAAATGCAATCTTATATCACCAATTTATTTTATAAAACCTTTATAAAACCTGAGTATAAATTGATTAATTACACATAAAAAAACCTGCATTAAGTTGGGTTTTTTTTCGTTTTTCTGATATTTTTTAAAACTTTAAAACACCATTTCAATGTGTGGACAGTCAGCCTTACTATATAATCGCCTCCCCCCAGTGTCTCTGGTTGACAGAGTCCTCCTCCCGACTCCGACTCCGCCCCCGCCTTGTTAGAAGTAGTGTGAATGCGGCCGCCACCCTCACAGCCACCCGCCCAGCCGCCCGCCCTCAGGACTGAAATCATCTTACACAAGGCGAGCGGCCGCTAATCCGACACCATAACACCTTGCGGCGGGCAGCGGCGGGCAGCGGCGGGCGGTGGGGGGTGGGGGAGGGTTTCCCACTGAGTCAACCTGTACAACCGCGGCTGGCAGCGGGCGCTGGGCGGTGGCCGGCGGGCAGCGGGGGGCTTCTCACTGAGGCTGGCTGGGGGTGGCATGGGGTGGTGGGGGGGCGGTAGAGGGTGGGGTTGGGAGGTCGCGGGTGGCGGGTCAGTGTTGGTGTATGCTCTACCAACACCCACAGGCCCGGGCGGGCCGTGGGTCGCATTTTTTCTTTTTTTTTTGGTATCATATATACGCCTGGCGTATATATATGTTGCGCAGAGTATATTTTATCTTAAATACGCCAGGCGTGAAAGACAGCCAAGTCACGCGCGTCTACATATGGAAACTGTCTTGTAGACGCCCGAAACGTAGACGCGTATAAGAGGTGTATATAAGTATAAACAAGCCACGATACAGCCGATATGTGCGTTATCGCAATGGCGTATATATATGTAAAATGGTGGTTTTCGTGCAGTGGCAGTAATTTATTTGCTCACCCACCATCGAACCCAAAGCCAGGTCCAACCTTATCGAGTAACTTAACACACTATGTTTTTTCCCCACTGCACTTTTCATCTGAATTTTGTAAGAGACGATCTGATTGGTCTAAATGTCAACCTTTGGTAGTATACAGCAAACTTGCGTCGTATACGGCAACCTTGGGTAGTATACATAAGTTACTCCACCCCCCAGAACGTGGTGTAAGCATAGGGTGCCATAGGTATACAAGAATAGAGGGAAACTATGTTCCGGTGAGCAAAAGTTCAAAGTTACGAGGTAAGGCTTGGAAAAATTACTGCCCAAGGCCTTGGCCGCGGGCAGTAATTTTTCCGAACCTTACAGAGTAACTTTGAATTTTTATTATCAGTACTTGGTTTCCCTATTCCTATATACCTTTAAATATCGATAAAAATGATTATTTCTTTTCCTGCAATAGCCCCAGAAAAATGGCCACCCTTATCGAGTAACTGCAATAGCTAAGTTTTCGTCCTGCTGCTCTTTATGTCACATGGTCAGGCCGGGACGAAAACGTCAGCCCGGGACGCAAACATCAGCCTGGGACGAAAACGTCAGCCTCGCTAGATAACTTATAATTATTGCACTCCCAGCAGCGGTATGTAACTATAGAGGTTTCGGAAATGGGTATATAGGAATAGACATTTTCCGTTATGATAACTACATTCAAGTTGACAGCTGCTTGTTCATCAGATCTGCAGACCTTGCATCTATATACCAGTAAGGTCTGGCGTCCACCTACTACGATATGGCTCCGATATGGTGTACCATGCACCTCCCGATAAAAAAATCAAAATCGCATCGGGAGGTTACCTAATATCGGGGCAGTTGACCATGTTTCTGCGATTAGACACCGATAAAAACCCCATACAATGCGTGGTAAATTGGCTTGTCTAAGCATATGTCTACGATTTTGCACCTTCCCGACATGGCGCCGATTTTGACATTTTGTATCGGTGCCATATCGGGAGGTCTACGATTCTATCGTAGTAGGTGGACGCTGGGCCTAACTCTCAATTTTGGATATCAATCACTGAGTATACAATCAATCTCTGAGTTGGCAAGACAGACGTATCACAAAAAGAATGAGGTTGATAGATATCTGACAAGTCATTGAGGAGTCTTTCCTGGTACACATGTTTTATCTGGAAATGTTTGTCTAGTCTGAGAAATAAAAAGAATCGTTTGGACACTGGCAGGCAGCTCCCGAAGCGTGTCACCCGCTTACTCCTACTCGCGAATCACAACTGGACCGGAACCGTTCCGGGGCCGCATTCTATATGTTGACATTTACTGCATTCATTCACTGCTCCCTTGATTCATCCATGATAAGAAAAAGAAATCCCGACCGTACACTAGAAATGTGCCGGTCACATGATCAGAAATATCCAGGCTAAATTCCCACTACAAGGGAAAAAATATCAATTCAGGGGAATAACACTCAAGCAAAAAAGTAGACCAAAATAGGTTAAGATGTGCTACTTATGGACAGAAGGTGATAAATCGCAGCAATTGCAGCTGTTTTTGACACAGAGTAATTAAAGAAGAAACCAACAAGATTTGTCGTTGTTCTCCATCTCGTTTAAACACTACAGGGATATTCCCTTGGCTGTCGCCTCATTCATATCACTCCACATCAAACTCATGGAGAACGACGACTTTGACCAAAACTTGTGGCTATCTGAATTTATCTCACCCCTGTACATGCTAAAAGAATGGACAATGCACAGGATATAGACCATGTAGAACGGACTGTAATACTCATAGGGGCGTGGAGAACGAGTTCCCAATGTTAAACCTATGGGACAAGAATACCCGGGGTGAGATGAATATCATGCTCTGTCAGGCCCGGCGTCCACCTACTACGATAGAATCGTAGACCTCCCGATATGACACCGATACAAAATGTTAAAATCGGTGCCATATCGGGAAGGTGCAAAATCGTAGACATATGTCTAGACATGCCAATCCACCACGCTTTGTATGGGGGTTCTATCGGTGTCTAATCGCAGAAACGTGGTTAACTGCCCCGATATTAGGTGACCTTCCGCCGCGATTTTGATTTTCTATCGGGAGGTGCATCGTAGACCATATCGGTGCCAAATCGTAGTAGGTGGACGCCGGGCCTTAGAATACACCTTTACATATGATTTATGATGGGGACAAAAGGGAAAGAGCAATTTAAATCTATCATTAGAACATACTGATTGCAAGAATCTGTAAGCATGTAAGTCACGATAATCTGCTTCATACTGAGTGAAATGAACAACGACAAAGCTATGAGTTACTGATAAACTGTGAAATAAGTGAAAGGTGCCATCAGGCATCATTTCAAAAGATGACTTTACCATATACCCATGCCATATATGTACTGTAAATACGCACCGTTTCACTATATAACGTAAAAATACTGTACGGAACAGTGTTCCGTACGGGAAAATATGGAACACTTCCGTAAATTATCATCAAAATATTAGTTGTTAAGCCAAAGAAAATAAAAATATATATATGATTTTTCTTAATTTCGGGTATATAGTAAATATAGTACGACCTACAATGCTTGTACAAGCCACATAACCCGATGATAATTTACGGTTTGTACGGAACTCGGCATAAAGCCTCGTTCCGTACGAACCATAAATTATCATCTCGTTCTGTAGCTTGTACAGCATGGTCAGGACGTTCTATTATAAATACGCCATGGTTATGCCATAAAATATGTATATGCCACAGGTGACATATGAAGTTAAAAACATATGACGGGGTAGGAAAAAATCTAGACATCACTCAATTTCATATACGCCCTCCAGAGGTTACTAAACTCCAGATTATCGCCCAGGGTAAATACAAGTTCCGTCCACGACTGGCTGGGCACACCACAACCACATGAACCACAGTTTTCGCATTTATATTTGGAGAACCTGAGAATAATTTCCGATTTATAAGTAGAAATAGTTGAAATTTCCATTTCTGAAATCGGATTTCCGATTTGAAGATTTATAAAAAAAGGTTAATCTGCAATAATTGTGGGTTACGGTTCAAGGGTCGATCACCATAGAACGTCGGCAACCAGCGAACACCGGAACTTGTAAACAGACTGAATTACGGGATACCTCAATAAACATATCACACTCGCTTGCAGTGTGCTGGGTGCACGGAAGTGATTCTCTGCTTTGAACTATGCGCATGCGCCAACGTCACTTGGCACTATGTTTACAACCGCATTTTCGTATAAAAAATTGTTTTAAAATTGTTTTATTTGGATTATTTATAATCATGATATTATTTTGAAATTTTCGATATGTATTATTAGACTGTATAATGTCTATTTATTTTATATTTCCGTATTTCTGTATTAAGTGTTGTTACACATATTCACGCTTCTCATGTGGTAAACTTGATGCTAAATTGTAAATGGCTGTAAATACCGAATGCCATCTCTCTAGGTCTCTCATAGATACCTCTTCATGCTCATCGATTTTCATCTGCATGGTCCTCTTCTGGTCGTAGTTGATGCTATACAATATCCTCTCATTCGCTCGGATGTTACTGTATATCAACCACACAGATCAAAATCACAGAAATACTTTTTATCCTACCCCTAATGAAAAACGCCATAGGCTTAACATGGGATTTGTTTATGTCACAGGTAGTGACATAAAGTGTTGTTTATGCCACTACTTTCTGATACTGAAAAAATATGGAAACGGGGTAGGATACTTTCTAGACGCCACTCGTTTGAGTTTGAGCTTATCCGTGAAATTATGGAGCCAACAAAAAGAGTGGCATAAATAAACTCAGACTCAAACTTGTGACGTCTCTTGATAGTATGTATTCATGGTAGTGCACTGAACCAGATCCATGCACAAATCACATAATCCAACAAAACTACAAATATATCTGTGAGCTGATAATAACTATAGATATTATAGAGGAAACCCATGAAAGTTTAGGGTCTGAGCTCGTATCCCATCGAGTTTGAATCACGTAGTAATTCACAAGGCGAAGCCGCGTGAATTGCTATGTGATTCAAATGAGATGGGATCGAGCTCTGACCCTAAACTTGAATGGGTTTCTGAATTTATCTCACCCTTAATATTGACTAATGGGCTAACATTTGTGACATTATCCCCCATTGGATATATTTCCTAAATATCTAATGGATATTATTGTTGTAGTTGACGTGCAATCAGCTGAAGCGACTGCTGGTAAAAAAAAATTTCCACACTAATCTGCACAAAACGCAGAAATCTCACATCAAAGCAACCCCACACACGGGAAAGCTACGTGAGAATCGGAGTGAAAATAAGTTTTTAATCGAATCTAATGGGTATTAGATACGAGTTTCCAATGTTAAGTCTATGGAGAAAAAATATCTGGGGTGAGATAAAAGTATATATTCCAGCTCTCCTCTAGGCCCAAGGGCACAGAGAGTCCTTGGCCATATATGGGCACCTGGCCCATCACGGTGGGGTGAGCATTGAGTGTCCGTCATTCTACCAAGGGTCGAACACTGGGAGCCACAAATAATGATGTGGTATTTGGGACAAGCAACCTTGACATTGTAATGCATTCAGCCTTGAGGTTTCCTTTATTTTAAATAAGCTAGTTGTAACCATCACTCTAGGTTTTTTGGCCTGAGTCGGTGAGAAGTATATCATTTGTGGACTCAATAAAGAAGCATAGAAGTACCTCTACAGCAGATCTTATCTGTGAAGGGCTGACACTGCCAAGCAATACCTAACCTTTTGCAACCAACCTCACTTCAACTACGATGTTCCAGTGACTGCTGGTAACCAACCTGCATCCAGTGGTTCTTCCGAGTGATACTTCCATGGATTATTCCAGCTAATACTTAAGCTGAAGCTAGAACCTCCCCAAATAGGTGCTAAACCCTCGTGTGGGTCGGTGGTGCATTGTACACATTGATAGGACATACTCACACAAATACATCAACAATATACAGTAAGGCCTGGCATCCACCTAATACGATTGAAATTTAGACCTACCGATATGGCACCGATACAAAAAACAAATATCGGAGACATATTGGGAAGGTGCAAAATCATAGACAATTGTCTAGACATGCCAAGCCGTCATGCATCATAAAGGGTTTTTTTTCTGTTCGTGATCGCAGAAATGTGGTCAACTGCCCCGATATTAGGTGACCTTCCAACGCGATTTTGATTTTTTATCGGGAGGTGCATCGTAGACCATATCGGAGCCATATCGTGGTAGGTGGACGCTGGGCCTTAGCCGGTGTTGTGCCAAAATCGGTCACCCTGCCAAAAATGGTAATTATCGCCCACTCTATACGCGAATGCATCTGCACACGCTCTTCTGGTCAGATTTTACGGACTTTGGGCAAGACTACTATTTTGATGTGATTTTGATGTAAATAAATGAAAAGAGTAGTATTTAGACATGAGAATTACATGTCGTGATATGCTTAATTTCGGCAAATTTCATCACTGCGTATGTTCGCGCATGCGCACAAGATACTAGTGGGCGATAATTACCATTTTTGGCAGGGTAACCGTTTTTGGCACTACACCGGTCATAACTCGGGCTTAATCATTTAACCCAGTAGGCTGCAAACAGAGGTGCACTCACGTCTTTAGTAAAGGCATGACTCCAGTCTTCCCCGGCACATACACAACACGAACATCCCTCAAAACGGCGTCCACCACGGCCTCGGCCACCTCCTCCGCCTCCATCACACGGTCAAATCTGCGACAGGAGATAACGAAATGATCACAAATATGTGTACATGTATATCATATTGCTCAATTTGACTTATGAGTAAGCACATAGATATTCACACTCATCATATATTATTGTGCCATCTTGAATGTGGTCATTTATGTAAGTTGCCTGTACTAATATACTACAACTGAGGATGAAGTACTTCATTTATATCAATATGAACAGCGCATATATATCTATATATATCTATATCTATATATATATATATATCTTTATCCTACCTCTAATATAAAATCCCATAGGCTTAACATTGACTTTCCGTATGCGCCCGTATGTCGCATACGGATAAAAAATCGCTCCTAGGAGCGTACAGAAAATGGACCAATCAGAGATCAGCAGCTGAAAGTAGTTCCAAGCGCCTTCAGAGCAGCAAGGAGAGCTATATGGAGGACTTCAGAAAGTTTTTATCGTGTTTTTGTTATTATCCTCACATAAAAATATCGTTCACAGGGGGTAGGATAAAATCAAAGCCTTATTCGTTTTAATCTGGGCCCCTGTATGCGACGACTGGAGTTGCATACCGGGGCCCAGATTAAAACTCATCCGGTTTTACGATAATATATATATATCTATTAAAAAATGTATATACTTCATGTTTTGACTATTACATAGAAGAACACTTTATGGGAAATATGATATGTCCTTTGTATTTATTATCAAATGAATAAAAAAGTACAACTTTCAAAATAAAACAGAAAATCACACTTGTTGCTCACACTTAATTTCATGAATCCATAACCTTTTGGAAAACTGACATTTGATTGCAGTGAACCACTGAATTAACGTTAAACTATCCTCTAACCATATCGTCTGACTTAAGATGATTAAAAGATGATGCGCAGGACTCTATATATACATTTTCGAGAAAGGCTAGAGTTGTGTCAGTGACCTATTATCGCTAACTTACTTTTACACCTCCCGTAGTGAAGAATACCTACTTTTTCTACCTTCAATGTGAATAACACCTGCTTAAGGGGGCCCTCCCACCTACTACGACGCACTACGAATAAGTCTGCGACGGCAGCGCATGTCGGCGACGCCGTCGGCGACATGCTGCTACGACGTTTTTTTGTTGTAGTGCGTCGTAGCGCGTCGGCGCGGAGCGAGTTCGTCGGCAACAAAACCTGACTAATTGACGAGTTCGTCAACATATATTATTCCCCACAACAGCGGTGATGTTCCAATTATCATAGGAAGGCTGTCTAGTGCGTATTCATTGGAACCAATCAGATCTTGTCAAACTGATGCTATAAATAGAACAACAAACCACGTTATTCCTTTCACCACCCAGCGGCGCTGACCAATATCAGCCATGCTCTCTTTGACCTTCAGGGACCTATCTCTTTACTCTGTGCTGTGCCGCCAAAGGCAGACAGCTCATAAACGGACTAGTGTAAGCTGCACTGTGATTGGTTCCGACGAATACGCACTAGACAGGGGTAGAAGGCAGGATCACAAATAGATAAGAACAAAGGCGTTTTGGACGTAATTTCTGGAATCACCTTGAAACTCCCAAATTCTGACATGCAAAATCAGTTTCCCTCTATTATCCTGCTTAATCAT
Organism: Alentia gelatinosa; assembly: GCA_950022655.1. Taxonomy (NCBI): domain Eukaryota; kingdom Metazoa; phylum Annelida; class Polychaeta; order Phyllodocida; family Polynoidae; genus Alentia; species Alentia gelatinosa. The sequence continues at coordinate 45,382,156 of OX465591.1, forward strand.
CCTTAATATTTTTTCCCATAGACTTGACATTGGGAACTTGTATCCAATGCCCATTGAGTATTTAGACAAAATACTCAATTGGGGATTATGTCACAAAGTTTAGCCCATTAGTCAATGTGAAGGGTGAGATAAATTCAGAAACCTATTCAAGTTTAAGGTCAGAGCTTGATCCCATCTCCTTTGAATTGCTACGTAATTCACGCTGCTTTTCCTTGTGAATTCCTATGCAATTCAGACTGGATGGGATACAAGCTCTGACCCTAAACTTTAATAGGCTTCCTCTATACTAACTGGGCTCAGATAAAGATAGGGGGGGGGGGGGGTTGTCCACCGGGCTCCCGATACACACCGATACTGACCTCCCGATACAAAATCAAAATCGCAGGGATATCGTAGATCATATACGGGCAATACAGGTGTTGCCGTTCAGCGCCGCCTAACGGCCCGCTGCCTAGTTACGCGGCCGCTCGAACAAACACGGCCGAGTCTGGCTATATTTGTATAGAGAACACAGCAATCACACCTAGAGTGTGAACGGTGGGTGTGATAACAGGAGCATTGTTTTTGGACAGATTGGACTACTTGAACAATTAAAGCCATTGTATCAACGAGTCTGGACTATCAACACTTTATAGTTGATAATTGTTTTTGTTTTAATTTGGAGAAAGATAATCACATAATAGCTAGGCCTGCCAATGTATTAATGTGTATTCAATTTCGGTGATCCTGTGTTATCTAAGCTATATCTAAAGTATCATTGAGGTGATATCCATGTATGATATATCGAATTGGAGCTGGAATACCATAGAATACGATGAAATCACTGTTATTTCTCTGCAAATGATATACACAGGTATTATGAACGTATTACGCTCATAAACTGGGTGATTCAATGCTAAAGAATACGTTGCCAGGGGGTTGTTTGGCTGTAAGCATTGCGTAACCACGTAGATAACATGCGACACCGGCCTGTGGAAAAAGGCCTATTGGCCAGGTGTCTACGATAACGTTACCGACACACACCAATGAAAAACCCGTATCATAGAGGGTCATCTCGTTTGAATCGCTACGTAATTCAAGCGTCTTTGCCTTGTGAATTACAACACGATTCAAACTGGATGGGATACGACCTCTGACCCTAAACATTCATAGAAACTGGGCTCAGATAAAAACTTACCGGGCTCGCGGTCGCACTCGATGCTGTATGGACGATAATAGGTTCGTGTTGACCATATATGGGCATGCAACCGTCGTCTTGATGACGTCACTAAAGCCATTCCGATGAAGTTCATCCTCCAACGCTTCTGTGAACCCCATGACAGCAAATTTGGAGGCACTGAAAATTTAAAACCAATGATGAAATGATAAAATCAACGCCAATAAAAAGATCAGAATGAAAGAGTTAACATTTTAGAAGACTTTGGGAACATTACATTTCACCTATCACTAGCTTGTGTCGAAGTCATTTGGCCTTTTTCCACCTACCGACTTTTGGTGTCAGATAAATTTATCGGCCATCGCAGACGGATAAATATTGTGGATAAAAGTCGGCTGGTGGAAACAGAAAAAAATCAGCAATGGATTCCATTTTCAATTTTTGGTATTTTTTCGGCATCATTTCCCAACGAATTAAACATGGATTGATTTTTCGGATGTAAATTGGGCCAGAGGTGTTTTAGAAATCTTTGACAAGGTTTTTCTATGTATAAAAGGGTTATAATAAATTTGACAGAATCACCTGTTCTCATTCAACCCGCTTTGAAATTATAAGGAATCAAAATAATCGTGAAGTATTGTGCCTTAAAGCCAATGCCCATCTACCGATTTTGGAACATTTATGTACGTTTGTCGGCGACAAACAGGCGGTAATTTGTTTCAGGCAACCCATCCTAACGGAGTCGGTAGATGTAGCACAGCTAGGCAAGGCTACCCAGTGATTAGTGAACCACCTCCTTCAGACGTCCTTTTGTCGCCGACAAGTTGTGGTTTCAAAGTTCCAAAATCGGTGGGGATCACTTTATCAACATGTTGATAAATGTTGTCGGCAACAACGGAACGTTGGGAAAGGAGGCACTGTTCCCAAATCCTAACTCAGTCGGCGGGGTGCATAATCGTATATCTGTCGGTAGGTGTAGACTGATTTGCTTAGGACTAATACCCTCTACCCCCTGTCCTCGAGGGTCGCGGGTCGGGCGAGATATTACGTAATTTGCCTGCGACAAGGTGACCGACTCGTATACGATTTGGGAACTAATCGTTCATACCGAAATCGGTAGATGGACATCCGGCATTATCTTTGCCTGGTATAAACGCCCATAGGCTTAACATAAGGGACTCGCAAGTATGGTAACTCATACTCAATGGGCGATAAACAGATAAATATTTGAAGGCTAAGATGGAATCATAAAGATAATATTGTTTAGTCTGAGTCCCCATTCACCATCTCGTTTGGAGCACTTCGAAATCTTCACTCTGCTATCGCTTCATTCATATTATCATATATACCTGTGTGCGAATGTCTATGAAATACTGCCCGCTGCTGGGGGTGCAGTAATAATAATGTTCGTGCCCGCTGTGAGTGTGATATAATAAGTCATCAAAATATTGTTTTTTCATCGATTTAAGGTATATAATGATAAGCAAACGTCCTCACTGTGGGCGAAACGTTTCTCCTTCTCGGTCAGTCTTTGATTTCATACTGCCTGACACCATAGGCGGAAAGTAGCATGAAATCAAAGACTGACCTCGATCAGGACGTTTCCTAATATTACTGGGAACTCCAAACTCCATGGCGAATGGAGACACAGACCAAACACTCACCAATTCCCTTCCTAATATTATGTAATATCGGTGAGGGAACTCATAGCCCGAGTTTGGAAATTTACTTATTGGCAATGTCACTCAATGCAATGCCAGACATATACGATGTATATACATCAACCTACATTTGATATGTTATCAAAACCATGTTGTGTGAATTCCCATGTACTCTATTAAAAGCGACAATTTTCTAGTTAAAATCAGATAGCGGCTCCGCCCTCTGACTACAGGTGAAGGGAACTGAAAATGAGCGGATTCCTGGAATGAACATGCTACGGTCCAGTGCACACACCAAGTGTAACATATCACTAAAAACACTATCTAGTACACACACACCTCACCAACGTAGCACTGGTGAGGGCTTGAGCCGTGATGAAAAAGGAATTATAATATAGATACACAGATATAGACATTGGCATGATATGAAGGACATCGAGTACATAGTTGTGTAGAAGTTATGATTATCTCACTTAATGTTAGGAACTTATACTCCACAGCCGTGAAGGTATTGTACCCAATACTCAATGGTTAATTGGATGAGTCTTTTATCAGTTGATAATGTTATATGGGGTGAGATAAAATTAGAGACCCACTTGATGAAAATTATTTGGGGTGCAATCTTACATACCAAGATATTTCCATCTCCTTATTTAAAGCAATTTTTATTAAGGGAATATTGTGTGTTCAATCACAGAATTCGGCGATACAGCCATTCTTCCGCTTGGGCCCTAGCCCCGTATTCCTCATTCTAATGGCGGGTGTTAAGCCGAATGAGCAGTGGGTACTATTTTTGTGTAAGTCATTGGTATGATCTGACCGGGGTTTGAACCAATAACCTCCCATGGTCCAGGTGACACCCCTGCGACTTGGTGCGAGTTTCCTTATAATTAGTTAATCGTGAAAAAATAGACAATAGCTGATGAAGATTATCTGTTCCAGACTAACAATATAACCAGGTGTGAGAGTGTGGGTAGGTGTGTATAGGTGTGTGTGTTTGGTGGATATGGGATCGTGGGCAAAATTTAAGAGATGCTCAACAGCGCATGTGAATCTCACTTTAGGGATAAGGCCTGGCATCCACCTACTATGATAGAAATTTAGACCTACCGATATGGCACCGATACAAAAAGCAAATATTAGAGACATATTGGGAAGGTGCAAAATCATAGACATATGTCTAGACGTGCCAATCCACCATGCATCGTAAGGGTTTTTTCTGTGCCTAATTGCAGAAACGCACTCAACTGCTCCGATATTAGGTGACCTTCCGATGCGATTTTGATTTTTTATCGGGAGGTCCATGGTAGGCCATATCGGAGCCATATCGTGGTAGGTGGATGCCGGGCCTTATAGACAGATTCTTAAGGGATTAGTTATGTTTGTGTAGTGGTCAAGATAGTCGAGCAGCGTTGTTTCACTTTACGCTAGATGGCGCGAGTGCCAATCCAAGCTGTGCGGTAAAGCTGGCAGACCAGTGTATGCAAATTATACGGGGTCGCCCGCATTACATAACTCAGTCAGTATATGAGACTGAGTCCGCAGCGGGTTGACAGGACTCCTCGCGTGCCTCTCAGTCGAGTGAAGGCCCTGAGCTTCAAAAGTTGGTAAGATTGCTTCGGAACCTTTCAACGGTCAAGAGACCAGAATCTCTTCCTGCACTAGTTGGTGCCCCGTAGCATGAACCTACTGTAATCTTTATACTGAATAAACGTTAGTATATCGAAATAGTCCAGAGTCTGGTTTTGTGTCCACTGGTAGCAATAGGTTGTAGATCCCGCATCTCCCTGCCCTTTCTAGTGGTTCATTCCGTACCCACCCGTGCTGGAGCGGTAAGCACAGAGTAACGACTTAGTCTCAAGCCACTGGTTGACTGCTGTTCACGGAAAGTGATCACACACTTTCAGCAACAAGTGGTACGCTAGATTTGCATAACCTTTCTTGCATGAGTATTTCAGGTCAGGCCTGACTATTAACCCTTTAAGGGCGAATGATGCCTTGAGGCATCAACCGGCCCAGGGCGAATGATGCCTTGAGGCATCATTTCTCCAAAATATACAAATTCGTTTTAAACAAAGAAATAATGGAGCAATATTATTCAAATTTTCACAGAATATAGGTCTAACACCACAATTAATATTTCTATTCAGAAAAAATACAATATTTGGGATTATGTTTCATATCACGTGATTAAACTTTCAAATAATAGTTTTTAACAAATATGTGCCCGTCCCCTAGCGGGAGAAACTGCCACCATCACCCGTCCTTAAGGGGGTGGCTCGGCCGCAGGCACCCGTCCTTAAAGGGTTAAGAAAAGAGATAAGAAGATGAGTGAGGTGAGATATTGACCCACCTGTAATCAGTTACCATGGCTACTCCATGTACACCTGACATGGACGACACGTTGATGATGTGTCCGTACCTGTTGTTCATCATCTCAGGCAGGAATTCCTGGACTGTCTACAAGTAAAAACATAACTCATCATTCAGGGAGGCAGGAGAATCGATGACCTGGGAGGTGTTTTTAAAACTAAGAAGGATACTGGCTTAACGATTATGACTAGGACTAACCTCAGGCGATAGTGCCCACGATGGCAGTGGCAGTCCGTTTTTTAAATGTGGCCCTCAGAAATCCAGGAAATCTTTTGCAGTTTTTATCTATACTATTTCCCTTATGTTATGAAGATTCGAACCCACTTAGCAACGGACCTGAAAAAAGGTAAAATTTGTTATCTTTCAAAATACTAAGAATAAAGATATTTTACAGATTGTCTTGTAAGACAGTCCTCCATAAAGACAGATCCGGTTAGGTAACGAGAATGCAAAAAAGACCACGATAAGATCGAATCCTTTATCGTTCTTAGTTTTAAAAACACCTCCCTGACGAACCAGTGGGCCGTTTAATAATCCAGGATGTATCGTAGGGCTGGAAGATAAGATCTAACTCAAGATGGAGGAGGTCGGGGGCGATCCACACCAAATGTCGTTTCATAAATGAGATCCCTGGTGGACAGTAAAATCCCTTTTGGAAATCGTCCTAAGTATGTCACAGACATCTTTTAAGGATAAGGTGTTTTTAAAACTAAGAACGATAAAAGAATTGATCTTATCACGGTCTTTGTTGTATTCTCGTTACTTAAAGTGATCCGTCTTTATAGAGGACAGTCTTACAAGACGATCAGTGAAAATATCTTTATTCTAATTTTTGAAAAGGTCACACATTTTACCGTTTTTTAGCTCCGATTCTAGGTGGGTTTGATCCTTTATAACAAAACATCTTCCACTTAGAAAGGAAGAAAGCAAACAATAAATATTGCAAAAGATATCCTGGAATTATGCAGACCACATATAAAAAACGCACTGACACTCCGATCGTGGTCACTGTCGCCTGAGGTTAGTCCTAATCGTAATCGTTTAGCTAATATCGTTCTTAGTTTTAAAAACAGGCTTATACAACGACACTGGCCCTAGGGCGGTCAGAGGACAATTTCTATGATTTATCTTGGATTATTAAACAGCCCACTGGTGGGGGGGGGGGGGGGGGGGGGGGGGTCATTGCTCCTCTTTTTGTGCTATCGTTGGCTATAGGGCACAGAATGATTGCTAGTTCTGCCATCATCCACCATGAAGTTGTAAGATAGCACAACTGTAGTCCGGAGAAAAGCACAATTTTCTGCTGTCATAATCTATAGATAATAATGAGACGAGGCTAAAACCCTTTACTGGCGAACCCAAACTAATATTTTTGATTAAATTCATTGATAATGGATCTGCCACCTGCTGTTTTGATTGGCGTCGAGGCCAAGGTGGCCGCCTCCATAACACAATAAATATGTGCTCTATAATCAGATCGCAAATTTCTTTTACAATTACTTTAACAATCCGACTGGAATAGTATTGCTCCCTAATATCGGATTCTATCCCTTTATTTATTACCCACCTGACACAGAGTCTCCATACTAAGCCTATGATTACAGATCGCTACTGAGGAGGATACAGAGCTCCATACCCTCCTAGGAGGATACGGATTTTTGAGATGAAAGTAGTCCCAAACATAACTTCTTAATTACGTTGAAAAGTATCTAACGATCATATTTATTGCTTAAATCTAAAAATAAGTGAGTAATAAATACAACATTACCATAATTTCGATCTGTGTGGCCGTATTCTCCTTGTAGTTGACGCTACTCAATACACCTCGCTATCGCTCGAGTATTACTACGCGTCAACTACGCGGAGAATACGGCCACTCAGATCGAAATCATGGTAATATTGTGTATTTATGCGGTATCGCTAGTGTTTATGATGTGATAGCGATACAACACTTTGAGGGGCACATACTGAATAAGACAGGGGAACATTCATTAGTTCTGAAACTAGTCAATATTGTATAAATATACAGTGTGTGTGGGGACGAGGCGTTGGGTCCAATGTACGACTGCACAACTGATCAGGTAAGTCAATTTTCACACGAAATTCGCGCTGGAAAACGTATTTCCTTTTCCAGATTGTTATTTCATTGGCTATACTGTGTGGTTGTCTGGGGTTACATGTCCACAACATTGATCTAGGCCTGTGGTTAGTTGGTTGGTTGTACAGGAAATGACCAGATATGACCTCAGTTAACCCCTGACATGTGTCATAGCGGTTCTGTTTATGTTTATATGATATCAACAGCCTAGATATTGATGAAATATGTGCAGTTTCGCCATCTTCTGGCTCCTCAGGTACAGTAGGGGACTCTGTATGTCTTAGATTTATTTTTGCTTAGGTTATATTTTGTGTTGCCCAAGTTTATTTTGTTTTTGATTCCAAATTCATTGAGTTTGGATGTGTTTGCTGGTGGGTGCTGTGCCCATCCCCTGTCAGTCACTTTCTTTAGGGCATGAATGGAACTCAAATCCGATCCATGCCCCAGAAAAATTGGAAATACAATTGTATAAATATACATATTCAGAAGGTGAAAGTTGCACATTTGTACAGTTGTACAGTTAGGCCCGTCGTCCACCTACTACGATAGAGTCGTAGACCTCCCGATATGGCACTGATACAAAATGTCAAAATCGGTGCCATATCGGGAAGGTGCAAAATCGTAGACATATGTCTAGACAAGCCAATCCACCATGCGTTGTATGGGGTTTTTATCGGTGTCTAATCGCAGAAACATGGTCAACTGGCCCGATATTAGGTAACCTTCCAACGCGATTTAGATTTTTTATCGGGAGGTGCATCGTAGACCATATCGGAGCCATATCGTAGTAGGTGGACGCCGGACCTTAATATTGTGTACATATTCAGAAGGTGAAAGTTGCACGTACCCAGAAGTGGGCGATGGAGTTGGTGGTCATGGTGTTGAGGACTTCCCTCTCGCTCAGCTCCAGCAGCTCTCGGCCGGCCATGACGCCCGCGTTGTTGACGAGCAGGTCGACGCCCGTGCCGAGCGCGTGTCGGAGCGTCTCCGCCGCGTTGTGCACATCATCACGGCATCTGACGTCACAGGTGAACGCCCACACCTCGCCGCCCGCGCACCGCACCAGCCGCGCCGTCTCCGCGTTACCCGCCTGCAGGAACATAGTCAACAATCAGTAATGTGGAGATTCCCGATAGGACCACTCGTCAACAATCAGTAATGTGGGGATTCTGGACAGGAACAAACATCAACAATCAATAATGGGGAGATTCCCGATAGGAAAACACGGCAACATTCAATAATGTGGAGATTCTCGATAGGAACACACGTCAACAATCAGTAACGTGGAGATTCCCAATAGGAACACATGTCAACATTCAATAATGTGGAGATTCTCGATAGGAACACTCGTCAACAATTAATAATGTAGAGATTCTGGACAGGAACAGACGTCAACAATCAGTAAAGTAGAGATTCCCAATAGGAACACACATCAACAATCAATAATGTGGAGATTCCCGATAGGAACATACGTCAACAATCAATAATGTGGAGATTCCCAATAGGAACACTTGTCAACGATTAATAATGTGGAGATTCTTGATAGGAACACACATCAACAATCAGTAACTTGGAGATTCCCAATAGGAACACTCGTCAACAATCAGTAAAGTAGAGATTCCAGATAGGAACACACGTCAACAATTAATAATGTTTTTTTAATTTTTTTTTAGATAATATAGATATTCCCGATAGGAACACTCGTCAACATAATGTGGAGATTCCTGATAGGAACACACATCAACAATCAATAACATAGAAATTCCTGATAGTAACATACATCAACAATCAACTAGGACCAAATGATATGTTCATCATTGATGAATGAGTGTGCCATTATAAATGAATAACAATAAAGAGGTTTGGGTTACATTCAGTCTATGGATAGCTTTCTCTAACCCACTTGCACCCAGTCAACTTGCCATTTCTGTGACTGCCTGACTCTAGGATAAAAACATATCTAGCACCAGTGGGTCTTGAGTTATTTCGGTCTAGAGTGATTGGTCATGGTCATCAGGGCACACCTCTAAGCATCTAGACACTGGCACCCTTCTCCTAAACCAATATCACAGCGAATAGCACACATATATTGAAGCGATACTTTTTAGAGCGTGCTTGCATGTGCTAAATACATCATCTAGAGACCTAAAGGTTAGAGTGGTCACATATATATACACTTTCAGCGTGCTGCCAGAAAACTATCCGTTCACTATCTGCGTGCTATCCACTGTGATAATCTGAAAGGAGCAGGATGCCAGTGTCTCAGGGTCTTAGAGGCATGCCCAGCTGACCATGACCAATCACAAGAGACCGAAATACCTCATTGACCCATTGGTACTTGACCTTGATATTTCTGGATCCTATACAGGTGGTTGCAGAAATAGCAGGTTGACTGGGTTCCATTAGGTTACAGAAAACTATCCATAGACTGAATGTAACCCTAACCTTTTAATTGTTATTCATATATAATCGCACGCTCCTTCATCAATGATGAACATTCTATTTGCTCCTAGTATTGCAGGACGATGGAAGTCTGTATGTGACCAGTCTAACCCCTAGGCAATGTATATAGAACGTGCCAGCACGCTCTGATAACCTGGAGAGCTTCCTAATAAGAACAATGCAGAACAGGCAATTAGTTTTATGGACTATGACTTTCTGATCCAAAAAAAAGGACAATTATACCAACGTATTGTATTGCTGCAGATGCACATATTCTACTATCTTTCCATTTCGCATATATATATATATATATATATATATATATATATATATATATATATATATATATATATATATTTGCTGTATACTGATTCCAACCCTGCCACAGAAACAACAGCAGCTGCGAACATGTCAACATTGTTACAATTAGTATGTCATTGTCGAATATTTATGGCCATCGACAGGCATACATAATTCTCTCAGATGCTAATTCCAGTATGTGAGTTTGCTGTATCCAAATTGTTATTTTTGTTTGGTCAATGATAATAATAAAAAAGAAACATTGCATGTCTGCTGGCATAATATACAGAAACAGGGCTACTGTGACTGTACGTGATAAATACGTGGTAAAATTGATGATAAAACGAACCGATGCCAAAGGCAGAGGTTCGTTTTATCGTCAATTTTACCAAGTATTTATCAAATACAGACACAGTATCACTGTTTTTGTATTATCATATACCTTAAAATATCCAATTTTTAACTTTGCTTCTGGTGAGTTTTTGGAGTTCCCCGCTGTACATGCCTCGTACGCCACATACATACCCCGTGCTTCACCTAGGTGTCGTACGTATATAAATATGACATTGATAGGAGCGGGCCGTATGTGTAGGATATATACTACTACAGGTATATAATGATAAACTAGCTTCTTCCCATGAATGATAATTACTAACAACTATTTACCATACACTATGAGGATAAAAAAGTTCAAGGCTGCTTCTTAAGAACATGAGAGAGTACCGGCAGCATTAGATGCGCTGCAATAAAATACTATAATGACTATAAAACTGGTGTAATGCCCAATGCCCATCTACCGATTTCGGAACATTTATGTACGTTTGGCTAGGCAAGGCTACCCAGCGATTAGTGAACACTCGGTTTCTTTGGTTTTTGTCGTCCCCCAGAGATTAGTGGACCATTATACCGATTTTATCAGTGTGCGGCTAGAGCGAGGGGTTACGTGATTTGCCTGCGACAAGGTGACCGATTCCTATACGATTTGGGAACTAATCGTTCAACCCTAAATCGGTAGATGGACATCCGGCTTTAGTATACACCGAATTACCCCCATGCTTGACAGTGCTGTGGCAGTATGGTGCAATTTGGAATTACACTCACCTTTCATCGCAATAGGTTTGTGATTAATCCTATAGGTGTATAATGAATACAATAACGACTGGTTTTAATTACGAGTGTCCGCAATCTCCTCGTAGTTGATGACATAATATCCTCGCTAATCTCTCAGATATTACTACGCGTCAATAACTCGGAGATTGCGGCCACTCGTAATGAAGACCAGTCATTATTATGTATGTCATTTAGTGATATTCAAGTTTGTTCACTTTTAAGACAGTACTAGCCGTCCACGAGGTCGTCCATAAGTGTTTAATAAAGTAAACCCACATCATCCCTGGGTCTCTATAGCATACAGAAAAGGGTCTACCCGTATGATCCTAGATTATTAAACGGGCCCCTGGGAGGTGTTTTATAGTAGTGACGTTCGTGGATAGTGACCCTTTCCGTTGCACAGTCGAATTATCTTAAGCCCAATGCCCATACCGATTTCGGAACATTCATGTACCTTTGTCTGCGACAAACGGACAGTAATTTGTCTCAGCCAAGGCATCCTAACGGAGTCGGCCGTAGTCGGTAGATGTAGGACAGCTAGGCAAGGGTGAGCCACAGATTAGTAGACAGATTTTCTTAGGACTAATATCCACCACCCTATCTCCTCGATGTCCGCAGATCGAGCGATCAGGAAAAGACAGACCCCAAACATAAGAATTTCTTACAATTAGTACAACAGGATTGCTGATTGTAACACTTTTGAATTAACATATTTTTGTTGGGATTCAGCCTGGATTGAAAACCAAATGTTTGGATCTATGAACTTATAAAAAAAGAGAAGAAAAAAAGACTTGAGCAAGTCTATGTAGAGCCAAGAGAGGTGGTATGACTGTCAGTTTAAGGCATTTCTATAGTATTACGTATGAAGTAGTTACCAGTCCCTTATTTCATTCGGGCAGGGAACCAGTCTATATCTGACCGCATGGTTACAACCAGCTACCGCCACTCTCCTAGCAGAGATCCTGCTCTCTACTTTCTGGGCCACTCTCCTAGCAGAGATCCTGCTCTCTACATCCTGGGCCACTCTCCTAGCAGAAATCCTGCTCTTTACTTCCTGTGGCCACTCTCCTAGCAGAGATCCTGCGCTCTACTTCCTGCGGCCACTTATATCTCTGCCCCAACCTCCCTTTTGGGGACAAAATCTGGCCCATACGCCATTTTTTTTAATATATATCCTAAATTTTTTAGCATTTTGGGAAGTATTTTGTGGTTAATTTGCTGATAGAGATGCACATATTTATATGGTGAATAATATACATTTATTTCTGTTGTTTGTTATAATAAAATATGAAACAGCTGGGATTTCGCACGTGTTGACAGGTTTTATAAGATACGGCCCCTGGAACGAGTACTGAGGTCCCTTTTTGTGGTCTGTATCTGACGTCATGGTGACACCCAGCTTCCGCCCCAAGACTAAACCAACACAAGGAAAGAAGATCTAAATCTTAAGCGGGATTCACACAGTGGGATTCATGTTTCTGACAAGGTGTTTGTCTGAGATAAATCCTGCTGAGGTTCATGTACCTCACAGGGTGCTTGTATGAGATAAATCCTGCTGAGCTTCATGTACCTCACAGGGTGTTTGTCTGAGCCAAATCCTGCTGAGATTCATGTACCTCACAGGGTTTTTGTCTGAGATAAATCCTGCTGAGCTTCATGTTCCTCACAGGGTGTTTGTCTGAGACAAATCCTGCTGAGATTCATGTACCTCACAGGGTGTTTGTCTGAGATAAATCCTGCTGAGATTCATGTACCTCACAGGGTGTTTGACTGAGATAAATCCTGCTGAGATTCATGTACCTCACAGGGTGTTTGTTTGACACAAACCGTGCTGAGATTTATGTACCTCACAGGGCATTTGCCTGAGACAAATCCTGCTGAGATTCTGTGCCCTGTAAAGTGGGATTCACATGATGGGATTCATGTTCCTCACAGGGTGTTTGTCTGAGACAAATCCTGCTGAGATTCTGTACCCTGGATTAACATGATGGGATTCATGTACCTCACAGGGTGTCTGTTTGAGATAAATCCTGCTGAGATTCATGTACCTCACAGGGCATTTGCCTGAGACAAATCCTGCTGAGATTCTGTGCCCTGTAAAGTGGGATTCACATGATGGGATTCATGTACCTCACAGGGTGTTTGTTTGAGACAAATCCTGCTGAGATTCTTAATTCAAACACAATCTTTTCTGTAAACTGTCTAAACTGTAGAATTCCATTTCCTTGTGACACGTTTTTCCCCTGCAAATGTTGTCGACATTTACCCCTAAAAAGGAACAGAATTTCATGAAATTTTGAGCCCTGTGAGGTACACGAATACCACCGTGTGAATCCAACTTAAGAGACCTTTACCAAAGAACGAGCAACAACTGGTGCGTTCACCATTGAAGAATGAACATGGAGTTATAAACATGAATAATTAAACGGTTTGGGTTTCAGTCTCTGAGTCATTTTCTATAAGCCATTTGACAACCAGTTTCTTTCATAACTGCCATTGGAGGGTGTAAATGTGTCAAACACCAGTGTGTACATGAGTCTGTCATGATTGGACATGGTCAGCCGGGCACCCTTTGGAGAAAACATTTCTGTTTATTGGCAGCACAAAAGATATACAACAGAAATTAAATCAACATATTGCTAGGGGGTGCAGAGTCGCACTAGGGAGGGGTGCCTATGTGCAGAATCGAAAAATCAGTAATGTAGAGTTAGTCCCGGCGTCCACCTACTACGATAGAATCGTAGACCTCCCGATATGCACCGATACAAAATGTCAAAATCGGTACCATATCGGGAAGGTGCAAAATCGTAGACATATGTCTAGACAAGCCAATCCACCATGCGTTGTATGGGGTTTTTATCGGTGTCTAATCGCAGAAACGTGGTCAACTGCCCCGATATCAGGTAACCTTCCGACGCGATTTAGATTTTTTATCGGGAGGTGCATCATAGACCATATCGGAGCCATATCGTAGTAGGTGGACGCCGGGCCTTATGGCACAAATGTGGTATAATAGATCCAAACGAAAGGACAGTATCACTTCTTCTGGGTGTCATAAGAGGATTTCATCCTATACAAATGCTTACCTCGTACGATACTAATAGACCTTTCCTAGGAAGAGTAACAAGATCGCAGAATAAAGAAGATGTAACTTTAAGTAGAGTGAAGAAGGACAGATACAGGAGATCAGCGATATATAATGGGTTAAAGATATGGAATAAACTAGCACGTGATATACAATTATATAGAACGTCCTAACCATGTTTTACAAGTCATAGAACGAGATGACAATTTACAGTCTGTACGGAACGAGCCGTTTACGCCAAGTTCCGTACAAACGGTAAATTGTCATCGAGTTCTGTGACTTGTACAAGCATGGTTGGACGTTATATATTTACTATATACCCGAAATTAAAAAAAAAAAATCATTTTTCATAGCAACCAAAATTTTAATAAATATGCATTGCTAGGTGGTCCGTATTTTAGTGTATGGACCAGTGGTCCGTACAGTATTTTTACGTGATATGCCAAAACGGTGCATATTTACAGTATATATATATACGGCATGGGTATGTAGTAAATTATAGAATCTAAGGGATACTTTAAACAAGGGGTGCTACGGACTTATAGAGAAACTAGAGCTTAGGTTAAGGTATGGTTAAATGCGACATAGCACAATGTATTGACATAGTACTTGTAAATGGTAGTAGTGATTCAAATGTGTAAAAAATATCAGATGTTACGTGTTGCTAAAAAAAAACCCAAAACAAGTCACTGCATCTTTCTGGGGCCACAGAGATAGTGAAGGGATAGCCAGACTGGTTCCCTGCCCCAATGAACAAAAAAACGCGTATTTGTATAGAACGTCCTGACCATGCTGTACAAACTACAAAACGACATGATAATTTACGGTTTGTACGGCACGAGGCGTTGACACCGTTTTACGCCGTTTATATTTACTATATACCCGATATTAAGAAAATTCATTTCATTTGGCTTAAGAACTGATATTTTAGTCTTCGTATACGGAACAAGTCTTCCGTATTTTCCGGTATTTTTACGTTATATGGCGAAATGGTGCGTATTTACAGTTTAAACGGCATGGATATAGTAGATATTTATATTTATATAGAACGTCCTGACCATGCTGTACAAGCCACAGAACGAGATGCTAATTTACCATTTGTACGGACCGAGGCGTTTACGCTAGGTGGTCCGTATTTTAGTGTACGGACCAGTGGTCCGTACAGTATTCTTACGTCATATGCCAAAACAATTCGTATTTACAGTATATATACAGCATGGGTATATAGTAAAAATATATACGCGCAAAAGCTTTGCTGAACTCTCACTGACCGGCAGTACACAGTGTACTGAAAATATGAGGGTGCCTGGTCAGGTCAGGATTCATATTCATTTGAAAAGAGTTTAGATTTAAATATACATCTCAGCACCAGGCAACACGTGACTGGTCGTGGGTTGCATCATCAAGATTAGTTCACGGCCAAGGTCAGCCGTTTTGTAACCTACTAGGTCAAGGCCAACTGCTTACACAACCAACCTTGGCTGCGGTCCAAAGAGATGGATTAAGTTGGTGTACTTTGGTAGGGATTCTAAACCTAATCTGACGGAATGCAGACGGGAATAGAATAGCACTGGCTCAGGCATTAACCATAACCCAATGTAGATTTACGCGCATTGTGCTTTACAGGCAATCAATTATGAATACTAATATAAATGTCTGATGGAATAAAAACATAATGGTATTTCAGGTGTATATAAAGGAAATAAAGTGGCTGAAGCCTGACTTCCATAGACGTGGTATAGATGGGGCGTATGGCTAGTTCGAGTATGACTTAAAATTGACCATGGTACGCTTTGAACCACTGAAAAAATATATTGAACAATTTATAAAACGAAATGAACCACGTAAGGAAGAACACCTAAGACCCGAGTGATTGTAATTATTATGAATAAAACAACAAATTCTGTGATTGTATTATGAAATAATGATAAAAAAAGACAAACTAATATCAACAGATGATTGCAAAATTCGTGTTGAGTTTTTTCAATTTTTTTCTTTATTTCGACCAGTTCTGTCTTTAGAGACAGACAGATCTTCCACTGGAAGTTCGTTCACTGATACATCAAGGCTACATCGAGATTAGTCAGTCCATAGTTACATAGTATAAATATAAATATGGTATAATGAGATGACTGACCAAGGTTCAACTGCTTACACAACCAACCTATAGTTCCTTCAGCTAGAGAGTTGGCGATGATATAATTTGTGAATTATTTTACTATGATGCACCAGAAATAGAATCATTATCACTATATTCTTTATATTAAAAAAACCCAATGCTTTATACAATGCAGGAAGCGACTATTCATAGACTATTCTTTATAACTCGTCAATAGGGAGCCAAAGTGAACCCGCTGAAACCACAGATACCCGTTTACAAAACACCATTTCCAGTGGCCAGTAAGAACGAGGCTTAGTGTTAAACCTATGGGGCTTTGAAGGTAGACTTTTGTTTTTGGTCTCGTTTGTTACTTTTGAAGTGAAGTTTACTACTATCGTCTCTGAATAACTCTGTTTCAAAACTACGATGACAGATGTTAAGTATATAAAAAATTTGGATCTAAAAGATTAGAGAATGACACATATAATCTCGAACCTACATAATCAAAGTACCGAGCGCCTACATCCGGAAATGGTGTTTTGTAAACGGGTATCTGTGGTTTCAGCAGGTTCACTTTGGCTCCCTATAGAAGTAGTCCGAGAAACTCTGACTGCCTAGCGGACAGTCAGAGAGCACAACCGCTTATTCCCATAGTACAGAAAAGCATGTCCCTGGTTCTAAGTAATCCTGCCAATGTCAGTGCATGATTATGCTCCCTTACCTTCAGAGATGCATAATAAATCCTTTTTATTGATAAAACTTCTGTTTTGTTCCTTTGTGTTACTTTTGGGAGCTTTTTTGTACAACTTCTTTAACCACATTTCAACACTTCCACCTCATGTCGGCCATATTTGATAAGCTGGTTCCTGGCAATCCCCTGTGTAGGATGGCCTGCACTTTTGAAACAGGTTTATTGTTATTTTTGGCGCCTGCAGAATGCATTGACATGGACTTTACAAACAGTGGCTGTTCTATCACTTAGAACTACTTCAAAGGTTGGAAATTACTGTCAATTTACTGCATTTTGCCTCAGGAAACTGTCTACCACAAAATTAGAAAGATTCAACCTATATTCATAAGGAACACGGCTGTTGAGCTGAGATGTACATTTAGCCCACGGACCCGTTTCAATAGTCTGTAGGACGTCCGTTATTGGGTTTAGTGACACAATAGCGGTACTTCGCGTTGCAATAGTTAAGGGACAACCGTTTGTGGGACATTGGGTAGCAGACAGGCGCAAATAGTGGATTGTACCATTTCAGAAGTGGGTGTCCTGTCACTAAAAGGGTCACTATAGTGTCTATAATAGCGAGAGGGTATACCCTCTCGTTTTTGATGTCATAAACACATAACTTTACTTACCATAGGAATAAAGCTATGAAACTTAGTTAGGGACACATACAACCTATAAACATGCCAAATATGAAGGATATCGGTCCATGCAATCTAATGATATTTACATTTGAATTTTTCCATAGAAAAGGCTGCTCTGATAGCCAGTGTAGGATTTCTCAAGCCTGTCACTAATTTCTGCTGCGACTTTTACCTTGATACCACTTGTTCCCGAGAGTACTAACACCATCCATTGTAAGGCCCAGGCAGCAATGTCACTATGTCGCCAACAGTGAACTGACACACCACCCCAATAGTGACATCCTTATGAAACAAGACTTAAATTTTGTCACTATTCCTGTCACTATTTGAGTCACTAAACATGTCACTAAGTGGTTTAGTGACCCATTCTATTGAAACGGGCCCCAGGTCTCTATGGGACTGCTCTCTGACTGTCTGCACCGCTTCACAGTCAGAGCCTCTCGGACTATATAGAAGGTGCCTGGACCTCGTTGACTGGCCCTCTATTGACACATCGGTCACTGACCCTGTGCACTCCTCGACACCTTGTTGACCTTGGGTGCTCCCAGCTAAATCTGGTCACTGGTCTTCTCATTTGCCCAAAAGGTTATAGTCGGGCCATGTTTCTTAGAGATGTGGGGCCTGTTATAAGGATCTAGGATCTTATATAAAGAATTCTTTCCGTACCTTGTACACGGGTTATCGTTTAATACTTTTTAAGTTTGTTCGCTAAAACAGTATTAGCCGTCAGTAACATCGTTCATAGTTGTTGAATAAAAATGACCCACATCGTCCCTGGGTCTCTATGGCGTACAGAAAAGGGTCTACATGTACGATCCTAGATTATTAAACGGGCCCCATGGCCCAATTCGTTTGAAGATATCGTTTACTCCTGGGATATATAAATCGGCAATTTTGGACTCTCATGGGGGACGACAGTTCTCACGAAGGAGACCTCCGTGGATGACATTTCCGGCGAGAGCTCGTCAATTGCGTTTAATTACACCTGTCATCCATACAGCTATTTTTCACTGGCCGATGAAAACGGCACCGATTTATTGAGTTCTCCCTAAAGCCGGTCAGTGGTAGCCAACGACTGCAGGATGGTGTCTAAAATCGGTGAGGGTGTTGTGTATGCCTTGTTTCTGCCGCATTTGAAAGGTCCATACTGACGGAATGATCCTCAAAACACAATGATTATCACCTACGACTTCAAACCCCTTCTCACGATTGAAAGGGTTAATCTTTTTCAAAACACTTAAACTAGAACCCAAGACGCATGGCTTGCTGGGTCCAAGTACACTTTGATCAATAACGCCCTGCAATATGTATACTAGTAAATATCATTCATTAAATTGTCCAAACAGATAAATATCAACATTTCACCTTTCTTTATAATTCCTTGGCTATTTCCTTTTCCTTGCTTGTTTTTGCAGTTTCTGCTTCTTTTTTCTGTCAATTTTAGTTACGGTTTGTTTTCACTACTATGTATATTTTGTTCAGACGTTCATACATCCCTGAAGGTCATACTAAGTCAAGCATTTCCTTTTTAAAGGTGAATTTATGGGTAAACATGACTGGGTGGGGACCAGAGAATGTGTGTTGATAGATTTATATCTTACTAGTACAAAAAGCTCTTTCAAGGTTAACTTTTTCCACTGATAATTTTCTGATATACATGTGGTTCAGTCGCTGTCTACATTTTTACCATCGGTCTGCCCTCTCGTCCCTCTACATACTGATTGAAGAATGTTTTATACGCCCACATAGATCTTCCTGTAAATATATATATAAATATATATATCTCATAGATGAAACCTATGAAAGTTTGGGGTCAGAGCTTGTATCCCATCAAGTTTGAATCACATAGTAATTCACATAGCGATTCAAACGAGATTGGCTCGAGCTCTGACCCTAAACTTGAGTGTGTTTCTGAATTTATCTCTCAACATTTGTGATATAACCTCCCATTGGATATTTTTCCTAAATATCTCTAGGGCGTTGGATACGAGTTCCCAACGTTAAGTCTATAGAGGAAAAATACCAGGGGTCCATGCCCAATCATAAAAAAAATGGAGTTTTGTGTACTGCATCAAGGTATACATGTCTATTATCATAATATATCCCGGCGTTTACACTAGACGACTCAAATCAAAACGTGACAACTGCAGATTGTCTGGCCAAAAGTTGTCAAGTGGTGCCCGATTATGCAATATCGACCGCAATTCCACAAGAGTTCACACTATAGAGATACACTGCCTTGAAATAGGCGTCGGCGTCAAATTGTCTGGATAGTCGCCAAGGGGTCGTTGAATACCTTCTGCCAGCGAAAGAAGGGGGTACAAGGAGACCCCGTAGCAGGGTTATTGTTTAATAATATTCAAACTCGTTCAACTGATACTGATCTAACTGACCAAAGGTCGTTCATAAGTGTTGAATAAAGTTGACCCACATGGTCCCTGGGTCTCTATGGCATACTATCATGAAACATCACGAAATTTCATATGATTGTTTATATATGGCATGAGTTGTCTTTGCGGAATGATATCATGAAGCGGAGCTGAGTGATATCTGT
Source organism: Alentia gelatinosa (assembly GCA_950022655.1). Lineage (NCBI taxonomy): Eukaryota > Metazoa > Annelida > Polychaeta > Phyllodocida > Polynoidae > Alentia > Alentia gelatinosa. Next base: position 45,402,410 of record OX465591.1, read on the forward strand.
AGCAGAAGACAATGAATGCCATGTAAACAATTATATGAAATTTCGTGATGTTTAGATTTTATCCTACCCTGTAATATATTTTTACCTTCATAAGTCACCAGTGGTATATGAATATTTGATGGCATAACCGTGGCATACAGGCCCACCATGTTAAGTCTATGGAGATTTATATGCGGGGTAGGATAAAGAAAGGGGTTTTCATGTACGAGCCTAGATTACTCAACGAGCCCCTGGTGGTATCAGATTACATAATCTGACGTAATCTAACGATCTGTAGTCGCCACACACTTTGCGTTTACACTAGACGATTTCTAACCTTTCACTGCTGAAAATCGTCAGGTGGTGCTAAATTCAAGAATCGCCGGGTATATCCTCCCTTGTCCTCATCCAAGATGGCATAATTCATTCACAAAAATCAGCAAGACAGCCAAAGGCATTGCGGGTCAAAAACGGCATAGTATTCGGTATAAATCATTTGTAGCTTGGGGCAAACGGATTAAAGAAAAAACCAACAAGTTCTGTTAAAAGTCGTCGTTCTTCACGAGTTTGATGCTCAGTGATATGAACGAGGTGACAGCCGAGTGAACATCACATGGCATTCAAACAAGTTGGAGAATGACTTCTTTGACCGAAACGAGTTGATTTCTATATTTATCTCACCCCTGTACACACTAAAAGAATGGGCAACACACAGGCTATAGACCATGGAGAACGGACTGCAATACTTGTAGGGGCATGCAGGAGAACAAGATCCCAATGTTAAGCCTATGGACATTTATTCCAGGGGTGAGATAAACACATATATCCCATCGCCATGGATGGTACTTTTCGACATATCTGAAGCTAAACACATCAAACCAAACATGACCAAAAACGCCCTGCATGGTAAAACAGTTAGTTTAAAGTCTTTAGCATTTTAATGCATTAAAAGATAAAAGTTTATTAATTGTAAGCCATTGCGAAGCCATACGAATCGAATTTCCTTGACAATTCTATGTCGGTGTATGGAAGATCTCAACAATGTAGTCGATTTATCTACTTTTTATTTTTATTTCTAGGAAACATTTTACAAAACCAACAAACACCCGAAGATTCTATATAATTAAGAAAAAAGGTTGGCGCTCTTACTTGGATAGCTCCAACACAGAACATAACAATGGCAATACACAACATTAATTATCGCTGTAGTGAGAATGCTGAACCCAAGCAGGTCATATAAATCTGCTATACAAATATTTCGATCTAACTTTCGAATATAAATATGAAAAATAAGCATAAAATAACGCGGGATATGTACACTATAATTTCTGGGCTCTGTATAAGGGGGACTTTTGATAAAATTCTGTTCATGTCTTTTTAGAGTAATGCGCTTTTTGCTTGATCTGGGTGAGATACTACTGTTTATACATTTTGTAGTGTCAGAAAGGAAAGTGTGAATACATTTATGAATATATATCTGATAGAATCTTTGTAAATTAACGAAGATAAGTAGTGGTAGAACTTATCCAAACGACCATATGTGTTTCTTAACGAAATTCGATGATTTATGCATAAGTTTCCACACTTAGATACAAGGATCCATTGACTGCGTGATACTTATCTTAACTGCATAAACAATAGATATATATGCGAAAATGACGTCCAATCTCGCCAAGCCAAAACAAATTTCATAGACCAAAGAATCACCCACACCCACCCCAGGGAATGAGGCTAGTCTGGAAAGAGTTTTACTAAAAAGAAAAAAGAAAAAGATAGATATATATATATATATATATATATATGACCTTATTCCAAGGATCTCTGGCGAAATAATCTGTATGAGAGTAGATGGATTGGTGTGTGTATTATAAAAGCATCTACTGAGGCTTTTGTGTATTGAAGGGTAAATGTCTCGTTTCAGTCCGACAGAGAATTTACATCTTTGAAAGGTGATTCACATATTATACCATTTGTGAAACACGTATATGTTACGTAGGGTATGAACCAAATGCCTTCTTAACCTATCGTATTTTTTTGTTATCCTTACATTTTGAGTTTTGTCGGACGAATTATGTAATTGTCGTTAAACTTGGGTATGATATTTTTATTACGCAAACTCCATCTATATGCTTGTTAAGATGTGATTATTTATTGTGATAATTGGACTTGAAAGCACAAGTAACAATGGGCGTACATGGTGACGATAATATGGACAGAAAAGATCATCGGATGTAACTTCTGTTGATGAGTATATATTTTTTAATTCATTCATTGTCAGACCAAAATAACGCTAAAAATATACTAGCGAACTTTTTTATCTATTGTACGAAAAAATTGTAACTTTATCAAACAAATACTTGTATGACGACTGTAGTCATACGATTGTATCAAAATTTGTGGAAATGCAAACCAATCCATTTTGACTGATCGGGAACAGTATCAATAAATAATTAAAAAGATATATACATAACTAAACATGAAAGTCATTATAAGGTGTGTTAATCATCCTTGTATCTTGTATCGAATCACGTTTTGTTCATCTATTATTGCTTCGCAGAACGACAATTTATCGGAAAAAGTAAAGAAAGCCAATCGGTATATTTTAAATAAACAGTTTGGAAAAATGTAAAAGTGGATATTTTGTTTCATAGGAACTGCTTTAGTCTGCCTGTGCGATGTCTCTACCTGAGGTACACATAGTAACCTACTTGTTTGTGTTTCATGCAGTAGCCACTTGCATGGCTTCCGAAGCCATATTTACATGTCTATCCTGGCATACCGCGTTCAAAACGAGAAATTAATGTTAACTAAAGCACTGAAGCAATATTCAAAAAGAAGAACAATCAAAACTCTCTATTTATACCCCAGGAGACTAAAAGTAAGATAATTCGGAGAGCGGTGAGGGGTAGTATTTCGGTTGGCTAGCTCTAGTTAATTCCACGTGTACAAAACCTGCCTGTGCTTCACGTAAGTATTTAACATGAGAAATCGCTAATGTTATTTCATTAAAACAGATTTACTCTGAAATACCCAACTGTACTAAACTTACTAAAATTATACAGAAAAACTAGCCAAGCTAAAGGCAGGGAGAAATACACAAACAAACAGTGATGTTTAACAGTTACTTTGTGCGTGTGGAATTTAAAAATAAATCCTAACTGCCAAGTTGCATATAACTATCCCAATCATGCTCGCTTCATCCCTGACTGGCACATCAAAACAAAAATCATAAAATATATTCAGCGGTTAACTGGAATTGGTTAAGGCTAAAACACCCTACTGACGTAAAATAACCACACATACCACATGACTTGAGGATCTTTATCATTACAAAAAGAAATCACGACACTGGAACACACCCATACTCACCCGTTTTTCGTTCGAAGTTGTCGTTGTGTGATCAACACACATACAGTTGATACGACAGTTTTTGGGGTCCTATAAATACCTTCGCTGTCACTCGAACAAACATGTAAATAAACTACCCAGTTAAAACCTTTCCCTAATACTCCGATCCAGATTCATAAATCTATAATATTATTTGATAAAGGCCAGATTCATAAATTTATAATTCTAGATGATAAACGCCATATTAGAGTTGAGAAGAACTTGGGGCTGAGCATGCTGACCTTGCCGTGTATACATACGTGAGATTACGTTTAACGACCAGAAGGTTTTAGTTAGGAATTTAAAAGAAATACAGCGTCTGGCCTGTTTCCATTGGCCAACGAAAACGCCAGAGATTTTTTGAGTTACACAGAAAGTCTGTCGGAGGTACTACTAACAGTGCATAGGTTAAGAAAAATCGGTGAGGCTAGTAGATTGCACTCAGTGACCATACTTTCGATCAGTGGTAGGTGGTGCCACATTGTATAATCTAAGCAGAAAAAGTTGTGCGTCATTTCACAAGCTGGGTCGTTTCCATTGACCGATTCTGGATCAGCATTGCCAAAAGTCTGTCGATGGTTCCTGACTGTAGATCGGTGATGGGAAATCGGCCAATGCAAACGGGCCTATAGCACTACACACCCACCGATTAATTGATACCGAGGTCGGTGGCCACCATCTACAGATTTTTAAAGACATTTTACACTGGCCGATGAAAACAGCCCCGATTAATTCAGTTCTCCTAAAAGTCGGTCGGTGGTGGTCAACGACTGAACGTTGGGATCTAAAAATCGGTGAGGGTGCTTTATATAAATTGTTTTTGATGCATCTGAAGATCCATACCGACAGAACTGTCCTCCAAACAAAACGACATTCAGCAACGATTTCCAACCCTTTTGATTCTGTCGGTCGTTGATCAAGTAAGTCGGTGGTAACCTTATAGCATAATCGATACACAGTTAATCGGTGAACACTTTTCTGCAACTCAGCATGAGGCCCAAGGTCTCGCTATGAACATTTAATCTGTATTATGTGAAATGCTGGAGAATACGCCGCACCCTCACCGATTATTTGAAACCGACATACAGTCAGCGCCAGACTTTAAGAGGAACTCAATAATCGGTGCCGTTTTCGTTGGCTAGTGGAAAATGTGGAAATGTGGAAACCTGTATTCCTGACACTTTGTATTAGGTGGATATATCTGTATGCTCCGGATATGGCGATACACACTACCTATGTGTTTTCTATGGACACTTTGTATTAGATTGATATATCTGCATGCTCTGGGTATAATGATACACATTCCCTATGTGTTTTCTATGGACACTTTGTATTAGGTGGATATATCTGTATGCTCCGGGTATGGCGATACACACTCCCTATGTGTTTTCTACAGACACTTTGTATTAGGTGGATATATCGGCATGCTCCGGGTATGGCGATACACACTCCCTATGTGTTTTCTATGGACACTTTATAAAAGGTGGATATATCTGTATGCTCCAGGTATGGTGATATACACTCACTATGTGTTTTCTATGGACACTTTGTATTAGGTTGATGTATCGGCATGCTCCGGGTATGGTGATACTCACTTCCTATGTGTTTTCTATGGACACTTTGTATTAGGTTGATGTATCGGCATGCTCCAGGTATGGTGATACACACTCCCTATGTGTTTTCTATGGATACTTTGTATTAGGTGGATATATCTGTATGCTCCGGGTATGGTGATACACACTTCCTATGTGTTTTCTATGGACACTTTGTATTAGGTTGATATATTCGTATGCTCCGGGTATGGTGATACACACTCCCTATGTGTTTTCTATGGACACTTTGTATTAGGCGGATATATCTGTAATCTCCGGGTATGGTGATACACACTCCCTATGTGTTTTCTATGGACACTTTGTATGAGGTGGATATATCTGTATGCTCCGGGTATGGTGATACACACTCCCTATGTGTTTTCTATGGACACTTTGTATGAGGTGGATATATCTGTATGCTCCGGGTATGGTGATACACACTCCCTATGTGTTTTCTATGGACACTTTGTATTAGGTGGATATATCTGTATGCTCCGGGTATGTCCATACACACTCCCTATGTGTTTTCTACGAGAACTTTCTATCAGGTGGGTAATAAAAGTGATTACATATATATCTGTATGCTCCGGGTATGTCCCATACACACTCCCCATGTGTTTTCTATGGACACTTTGTATTAGCTGTATATGTCTGTATTCTCCGGGTATGTCCATACACACTCCCTATGTGTTTTCTATGAACACTTTGTTTTATGTGGAAATATCTATATGCTCTGGGTATGGTAATACACACTCCTCGATGTGTTTTCTATGGACACTTTGCATTAGGTGGATATATCTGTATGCTCCGGGTATGTCCATACACACTCCCTACATGTTTTCTACGGACACTTTCAATCAGTTGGATAATAAAAACATCACATTACCAAACATAATTAAACAGACCCCAGACTCACCTCATCGATGTCCCACAGCACGACGCGGGCGCCGAGTCGGGCGAAGCTTCGGGCGAGTTGTCGGCCGAGCCCGGAGGCGGCCCCGGTCACCAGCACCGTCCGGCCGCTCACCGCCTTCCTCCGGCCGACCACCGCCCTCCTCCACGCGGCCTCCAGGCAGGCCCGGGCAATGCGCGCCCACAGCACCGCCACCTCCAGCAGCAGGCAGAGCATGACCTTCATGTCCTCCAGGGTGTGGTGGGAGAGTTACACTGATGAGGAGTGGTGGACCTCCAGGTGGTTGTTGGAGCAGTGGCTGGCCGCAACTGCTGTGGCAAGCTGGTACAGCTGCAGGGAGGCTTGTGGGTGGGTTTGGATGGAGGCTGGCGCATTGAGTAGGAGTAGGAGGTGGGTGCTTTGCCGGGTGAAGTACCACGATCGTAGTAAGACTAGTAGCAATGCTGTGTGGGGGAATGTGTGTTGGGGGGCCCTGTAGGGGGACTTGGGGGCGGGGCTAGTGCCTGGAGCGTGGTTTAATGTATGCATTTATGCAGAGAAGTCCTCAGACATGCTTAGCCAGGCATGTCGTGAGGCCATTGACTGCGGGCTCGGGGAGGTTCAGTTTGTAGCGGGTCGGGGAGGCTGCAGTGGGACTCAGAGAGTCACCAGAGTCGAAGCTACTAGCTCTGGGCCCCGTTGCTCCACGTTTAGGCCCGGCGTCCACCTACTACGATAGAATCGTAGACCTCCCGATATGGCACCGATACAAAATGTCAAAATCGGTGCCATATGGGGAAGGTGCAAAATCGTAGACATATGTCTAGACATGCCAATCTACCACGCATTGTATGGGGTTTTTATCGGTGTCTAATCGCAGAAACGTGGTCAACTGCCCCGATATTAGGTGACCTTCCGACGCAATTTTAATTTTTTGTCGGGAGGTGCATCGTAGACCATATCGGAGCCATATTGTAGTAAGTGGACGCCGGATTCTATGGCAGAGCTGCGGATCGTAGAATAGCGATCCGAGGTCCTAAACGTTGCTCCTGAAATTTTGCGGATCGCGTTGTAATCACATAGGCGCATTGCAGCGTAAAAATACTGCTTTTTTACGCGGCCCTTCACAGCACTGCGGATCGTATTGCTGTGGGTTAAATACAGCCTCATCTGATATTTCAAATAACGATCCATGGTGGCACCACCAACACCCGCCGCTTGTTCTTCTACCTATAGGAAATAGCGATCCACACCACCAGGTGTCAGATCAATTTTAACTGTGATGCCATCTGTATTTAATTAAAGACCTAATGAATTTTCCCCTGTCTCATTCAATATGTGCCCCTGAATTGTTGTATTGCTATCGCATCGTAAAAAATAGCGATACCGCATGAATATAGGGATACAATCCGATATTACAGGAGCAACGCTTTTTCAGTCGGATCGTTTAAGTTATCATTAAAATAAAATTGCGATCCGATCATAGTTAGCGATACCACAAAAAGTGTAGCAACGGGGAACTTGGGAGTTCAACGTCCAACATAACGTCCAATATGATATATTATCATAGGACTTTCATGGACTTTTCATTCGAACTGTAATGTATGTATGTTTATCCTACCCCATATAGAAAAAATCCATAGACTTAACATGGTGTGACTGTATGCCACGTTTATGCCATATAATATTTATATGCCACTGGTGACACATGCAATTAAATACACAATAATGACCGTAATCTCCGAGTAGTTGACGCGTAGTAATATCCGAGCGATCAGCGAGGATATTACGTCGTCAACTATGAGGAGATTACGGTCACTCGTATACAAAACCAGTCGTTAAGATTAATAACAAATCTATTGCAATAAATATGTTTCTGCAAGACATTTAGTTCCAAACACCACAGCACTGTACTCTCCCCATAGTTGAAGAGGTGATATCTTCGCATTCGCTTGGTGAAGTAGTGCTCCCTGAGAAAATATCGTAAACAAAAATTGTCGACCCTAGAAGTGGCTGAAGCTTTCAACTTATAAAAACCTAATAAATCTACTTTAGACAAAAAAAAAAGAGCCTGAAGCTTTTACAACTGAGGAGTCATAATTTCTGTAACGGGTCACGATTATTTGATATCTGTAAAGGAACTTGCTTCTTCCCGTTTTTCCACATAAGTTGGTTCCACACTAGATAGTCCTTCAGTGAGTAACTCTGTCCAAACAAGAGCTAAATGTATACAACTATGATTACAAAATAGGAGGTCCAAAAAGGAATTAAAGGCTTAAAGTCCAGGAAGGCTCACTATAGCAATTCAACCCCCCCCCCCCCCCCCGTAAAATGAAGATTTTTAGTCAGACAGTATAATGACTGCTTACTCGTAAAGCCTGATGCCTATCTACCGATTCAGGGCTGAACGATTAGTTCCAAATCGTATAGGAGTCGGCGACTTGTCGCAGGCAAATCGACCGGTGGACATTGAGAAGATGGGGTGGTGGATATTAGTCCTAAGCAAATCGATCTACTAATCGGTGGCTGACCCTTGCCTAGCTGTCATACATCTACCGACTACAGCCGACTCCGTTAGGATGCCTTTGGTGTGACAAATTACCGGCCGTTTGTCGGCGACAAAGGTACATGAATGTTCCGGAATCGGTAGATGGGCATTGGGCTTAACCAGTACACAGCCACCAACCATCGCATCATTTACCCATTGTGTGTGTATATCATCACATTTACATATTGTATAGTCGGGACATTATAGGCCCGTGTGTGAATGTAACCCGTTAAATAGAATAGTCAGAATGTACACCTGCACTGCAAAGCAGACTGATAAAATCCGTGTATGGTACACTAATCGGTGCGGGAGGGCAAAAACCATAGATATCAAGTGTGGCACCCCCTACAAGCCTCACCAAGCGATTACTGTCGGTACTTCGTCGGCCTGTGTCGGCCAACCAATCAACCCTCCATTCCCAACGTTCCGTTGTCGGCGACAACATTTATCAACATGTTGATAAATTGATCCCCACCGATTTTGGAACTTTTAAACCACAACTTGTCGGCGACAAAAGGACGTCTGAGGGTGATGGTTCACTAATCGGTGGGAAGCCTTGCCTAGCTGTGCTACATCTACCAACTCCGTTAGGATGGGTTCCCTGCGACAAATTACCGGCTGTTTGTCGGCGACAAAGGTACATAAATGTTCCTAAATCGGTAGATGGGCATTGGCTCTAAGGCACAATACTTCACGATTATTTCGATTCCTTATAATTTTAAAGCGGGTTGAATGAGAACAGGTGATTCTGTCAAATTTATTATAACCCTTTTATACATAGAAAAACCTTGTCAAAGATTTCTAAAGCACCTCTGGCCCAATTTACACCCGAAAAATCAATCCACTGAGGTGCAAAATTTAAGAATCATCGCCAGAAATCATCTTGTGTAAACGCCGCCCAGACTCCGAACAGAAACAGACTTCAAGGGAACTAACTAAAAAAAGATCTCTGCCCTATTCTCCAGGCAATGGAAACGGACTTTTACATATATTTTTATTCTGTTGGGATAACAGGCTATTCTGCCTGAGAGGTCCAGGTTACGTTTCTAAAATATATTGGATTCCCCAAGAAAGTAAAACTTTCTCTTTTGCAGTGTTGTGGTATATCTTTGTTAACTTCAAATTAAATTCAAAATGACCTGTACTACAGCGCACAAACCATACTGGCAGTACAAGAAAACCAGTCTCACAAGAAACTGAGCACTGCTCCAGTTTAAATAAACGATTTAAAAAAAAAACTGAGCATTGTTGTTACATTTGCGTGGAGAGACATTTTTTTTTAGTCTGACGGCACCCTACAGTGGACGTAAGCGAAAACTTTTACAAACACATTGTTGTTACATTTTTCAGGAATTTCTCCAGGATTTTTTTGTTTACCTGGCAAACTAACATGAAGCGTTTAACACTCTGGGGAGTTCTGCTTCTCTGACAAACCTTTAGTAGGTGCAGCTGCCAGTTTGGACATAAATTTAACAAAACATTAAAAAGACGGTCTTAAGTGGTATTTACATCAGGATGAAAATCTGAAAGAAATCCAAAGTTGGCCCTGTGTAATTGTGGTTCAGTAGGTTCTGGCCTCCCGCTGTATTCTCCCACCCTCCCACTATAAGCTATAGTCCTGAGCGTTTAATATGGGTAAAATGACAATATCTAGTTCAATCATATGCAGCATTGGTAAAAGATGATATTTTCGAAAATTAAGTAGATAGAATTCAAGAGAACTTCATAAAGAATACATGACAGAACTTTTCAGGGCCAAGATTTGAAAATTGTGGTGCCACCTGTCATTTTATCAAAGAACTTTGGCCTGAGATCATATTTCTGCTTGAATCACTGACATTATGAATAAGCAAGAAAGATATTTTCCTTCAGTCCTATCTCAATCAATAATCAGCATAGATACTTCAAATGAAGAGTGATTTGGAGATGATCCACTACAGAATAAAACTGACAGGTTATCATTTTGCTTAAATGTTATTTAGAGGTAATCATTGGCAGTTTCTAGCTATGCCATATGCCAAGAATTCAATAATATCAGAAAATCATGTTTTTAGGGCTCTTTTGGACTCTTTGTCATCTGTCATAATGCTCCTGTATCTCAGGAAATATCTATCACAGCCTGACAATATAGGTATCTTTTTAATTGTCTTGAGATAGCTAAGAAGATAGGGTGTTAATTTCTATAGGTCATTCCGATAGATTTTTCATTAAATCAGTGTGAATACAGGAAGGTAACATGTTTTAGTGTTTTTTACGTAAGAAATTCTGATGTTCAATCTAGGACAGGAAATCTTAACCATAACATAGATATACCAGCTATATACTGACAGATAGGCCCTAGTCTTAGCTTTCTAACGATATTTTGTTTATAAAAATCGCCCTATTATCCACGACACAACAGCGATTCGCCTTTTTCAAGTTAGAAAAAACCAGTTTTTTGTTCCATATTAAATGCTCAGGACTATAGCAGGGCGAGATCTTCATAACCTACATTGATGAAAAACTCCAGAGATTGTGTGCAACGATTGTATTGTCCATAAGTGTAGATACAGCCAAACTGATATATAGAGGATAGCAATATACAAAAATGGCTTAGGCTGGTCAGTGCAAGTGTCAAAGATTCTGACAGCAGTTTCAGTAGCGAGAGATGTAATGAGCTGGCCACCAACTGATGGCAGGGTTCTTAGGCCCGGCGTCCACCTACTACGATATGGCTCCGTTATGGTCTATGATACAACTCCCGACAAAAAATTAAAATCGCGTCGGAGGGTCACCTAATATCAGGGCAGTTGACCACGTTTCTGCGATTAGACACCGATATAAACCCCATACAATGCGTGGTGGATTGGCATGTCTAGACATATGTCTACGATTTTGCACCTTCCCGATATGTCTCCGATATTGACTTTTTGTATCGGTGCCATATTGGTAGGTCTAAATTTCTATCGTAGTAGGTGGACGCCAGGCCTTATACACAACCTGGGTTTCCCGATAACTGACATACCAGCGTGGCGCGTCATTTTATGACCAAGAGGATGACTTGGCAGCCCAACTTAATTGCTCTGGCTTTGCCCAAGTAAGGGCAGCAATCTGCCCCAAGTACTTTGCCATAGTTGTTTCACTCTGGTTTGTGTGCCTTCATGGAAGTGATCTCACTCTGACCAACCACTGCCTGTGTCATGCAGACCCATTTGTTCTATAATGCATCTTTACATGCATGCTCCAAGATGTTCATCCCCAACAAGCATGTGGTTTACCTTCAAGTCAATAGTAACAATTCATATTTAAGGTACACTTCATTTTGTATATATACATATATATATAGAATCTATTATATCAACTACTTCATTTCATTATGGATACAATGAAGAATGAGTAACATTAAATACATTTCATTCTGAATACAGTGAAGAATGTGTTACATTGAACATTACATTTTATTATGAATGCATAAAAAATGTATTATAAATATTACACTTCACTATGAATATATGGAACATGCATTATATTAAATACTGACATGTTATATAAGTTTGTCAAAGGACTAGAATAATACCAGTTAAGTCTAAAATACTACATACTTCATTTATCACTATGACGCTTCCCACCTTCCCACATTGTGTATTTAGTCAGATCTGCCCTCCGACTTACCCCTGGTATTTCTTCTCCATAGACTTAAAACATTGGGAACTCGAATCCAACGCCCATGAGATATTTAGAAAAAATACTCAATGGAGGATTATGTCACAAATGTTGGCCCATTAGTCAATGTGAAGGATGAGATAAATTCAGAAACCCATTCAAGTTTACGGTCAGAGTTTGATCCCATGTTTGAATCGCTAGGTAATTCATGCGGCCTTTCCTTGTGAATTACTACGCGATTCAAACTAGATGGGATACAAGCTCTGATCCTAAACTTTTGTAGGTCTCCTCTCTAGTATACTCGCACCCTCTTACCCTCGTGTGAACTCTGCATCTCCTCTTACTCAACGCAACCCTTAAGTCATGCACCCCAACCTTACCTCGGTCATCTCCGCTCTATTAAACTTCTCACCATACAATATGAAGGCACCACTCCGTTCCGCCTGAAGTTATGTCTAGACTATTATCCTACCCCTAATATAAAATCCCATAGCCTTAACATTGAGTTTCCGTATGCCACGCTGACTGGCATATGGAGTTTTATATGCCACTATTGGCATACAGAATTGTTATCATGTAATATTACAAAATCGAGGAGACGGGCTAGGATAAAATCAAAACCTGATTCGTTTTAATCTTGGCCACCGTATGCCACTCCTGGAGTTCTGGCTCCGGACTTCACTCGGCTCCACCTCGTGAAATCACTTTGCCAAACTCCAGTCGTGGCATACGGTGGCCAAGATTAAAACTCATCCAGTTTTACAATAGTAATTACCCTGACTACAATACTATTCGTTCTCTTCCCATCCTCCCTCTCTCACTATATCCAACCATTTGTTACCCAGCCAATACGGAGTCACCATACGAAGCCTATGGAACCTCTAGATAGCTACTGAGTAGAATACGGAAAGCTGTATTCTCCCAGAAGAATACGGCTTTTTCGGCCACCTGACGGGCATTATGGGAACTATTTTATATAAAGAATGCACGGCGCTTGCGTCGAATTTCTGATTATTTACAATATTTTCTCCTGATAATTAGTCGAAAGGTGAGTAATAAATACAACATTTCCATGATTTCGATCTATGTGTCCACTCATAGTAATATCGTGTATTTAACTCCCATGTACATTGCTTCTTTCCATTGCCCCACCCTATTTCCCCGACCTTGTCCGTTTCCTCATGGACTTCTAACTGCCTTTTCAAATTCTTAACAACTCCAACCGTCACTTGGGCATACTGTGTAAACATCACATAAATACGATATATACGTTAGCATAAATATCATCATAGATATTAAAGGGCCGATTCCACCAACACACACGATGTAGCAAGATTCGGCCCGATTTGGTTGTCTTGCTAGATCGGGCTAGGATTGAATCATCGCGTGCCTATTTGTCGCGATGTGTCTGGAGGTGTCGCGGTGGTGGAGCACCAAAATATACACCCGACACCACTCGCCTAATTTGTAAAGAGCTTAACCTTAAAACACCCACGTGAACGTCAGATAGGCTACAATTATTTATCCAAAGACCAAGTTAGTTGGAATGGAGGGAGTAGGGTTTAGGGTTTAGGGTTGGGGGTTTAGGGTTGAGGAAAGCAGAGGGATACATAAATAGGAGCAGGTAGGTCTTGGACAGGCAAGAGGAAACATAATGGTTGGGGGGGGGGGGGGGGGACTTTTTCAAACTCTTTACAAATTCCCACAAATTTAAGAAACATAAAAAATGGGTTTATCAATCAAATGATATCAGTCTACTGATACCTAATCAAGTTTTGGAAAGCCTTTATAATCGAAACTGCTAATATGACATGGGATTCTCTATCTACTGACAAATGAGAAAAGTAAAAACACTGATGCCCCTATCTGGAGAAATCGGTACCAGTGGATAAATATGATATATACGTTGGCGCAATTATTATCATAGATATTATTAAAAAAAAAAGAATTCAAAAAGAGTTCACCCGAAACTTTTTGTTCCCTCTTGCCTGTTCAAGTCCTACCTACTCCTATTTATGCCTCCCTCTGCCTCCCTCAACCTTCCGACGTGTTCATTCCAAGCTTGACCACGTGACGCCCTCTCGACCAATCAGATCGAAGCCTAGATACATGAAAGATACACACAAGTGGACGTTTCTGATGAGGCTGTCCCACCGATAGATGGTCAACAAATCACCAATTTCTAGGTGAGGATGGCTAAAGTTATTCAACCATCCTCACCTCGTAACTTAGGCATTCTTTCACCATGAACCAGTATCCCTCTAATATCCAGAATTAATCGTCAAAAGAGGAATACTACATAGAAGAAACCAAGGAGTTTGGGTCAATCTCCATGAGTTTGATGTGGAGTGAATATTAGGTAGTATTCAAACGAGTTGGAAAACGACTTCTTCGACCAAAACGAGTTACTTTCTTTATTTATTTCAGCCCTGTACACACTACAAGAATGTATGATACACAGGATGCAGACCATGGAGAACGGACTGCAATACGTATATGGGCATGGAGAACGAGTTCCCAATGTTAAGCCTATGGGATAAAAATTTCAGGGGTGAGATAAATCGCTGAGTGTATGAGCGTAATACGTTTGTAGGGGTCAGGGCAGTCGAGCAGCGTTGTTTCACTTTATGCTAGGTAGTGTGAGTGCCGATCCCTGCTGTGCGGTAAAGCCGGCGGACCCGCGGTATGCAAATATTACGGGTTCGCCCGCATTACGTAACTCAGTCACTATATAAGGCTGAGTCCACAGCAGGTTGACAGGACTTCTCGCAGTGCCTCTGTACAGAGTGAACGCCTGGAGCCTCATGTGTTGGTAAGGTTGTGTTGTAGCACCTTTCAACGTTGAAGAGACCAGTATCTCTTCCCATGCTAGTTGGTGCCCCGAAGCATCAACACACTGTAAGTTAATATACCGTAATAAAAGCTTGGTATATAGAAACAGTCCGGAGTCTGGTTTTGTTTTCGTAGTTAAGTGGTAGGTAGCAGATTCTGCATCTCCCTGCCCTTTCCAGCGGGTAAAGCCGGACCCACCTTTACTGGCACGGTAAGTATAGGGTAGCGACTGAAGTCTCAGAACCTCTGGTCGGCTGTCGATCACGGAAAGTGGCTATACACTTCCAGTGACTAGAGGGAACGCTACACGTTCATAATCATTTCTAGAGAAAGAATAGTGATTGCCTCATATGATATGGTATTCCAGCCCAATTTGATGTGTCATACATACATAATACTTTAAATATAGCTTAGATAACAAAGGAAACCCGACACTAGATACGCAATAATATATTGACAGGCATAGCTATGATATGCCTATCTTTTTCCAAGGGAAAACCAAGACAATTATCAAATGAAATCTAGACTGCCCAGACTCATAAATGCAATGACCTAGATTGTTCCAGCAGTCTGATATATAAAAAACAACAGTCCTGCAACCACACCCACCGTTCACACTTTAGGTATGGTCGGGGTTAGGCTGGGTTCCGCCTGTGTATTGGCTACTAACGTCTAATTCCAGAGAGCCCCCTAGCGGTTGACCCGGGAACCAGCGTAGATTGTGGTGTGCCTCTATAGGCATACACTGGCAACCAGGGAGCTGTTCCAAAAGTCGGGAGGGTGCTAAACGAGAGTACTCATCGCCAATGCGAGAGGCTAACAATGGAACTTGAGGCGTCGCTGTCGAGGTGGAGGTGCCGCTCTCTATGGGATATTGGTAGTAGTTTTGTTGCCGCTTTGATTTGAGGTGCCGCTCGCTGTTGCTGGCCTCTCGCTTACAAAATGTGACGTGCCACTGGTGAGACCTCACTCGACTTTTGAAACAGCTCCCTGAGCTACACAAAGTTAGCTCAGCGCAGACAGGGGGTGGTTGCCAATCTACTATAGGCATTGGGCCGGACTCGGCCGTGTTTGTCAGAGCAACGGCCTGACTTACCAACAAACCGGTAGGTGGCGCTGAACGGCAAAACCCGTACTGGGAAGCAGGTCGCACAGGAAACTAGTTCTTATTTGGCCCATTTGATGACATTTTATAATTTGCAACGTTTTTTCCGTTCCGCTATGAATTTCACTGTTTTTTAATTGATGACTAGTATTAATGGTTTGTTCCTAACTAGTAAACTATCATTTATTTAGTTGCCAAAGCTTCATTACACCACCATTAAAGAGTTTGCTCCATTGGGCAAATCATCCAATATGCCTTTAAGCAGTCCGAAATCGCTCGGGTAATTTGGTTGTTTGTATGATGGGGTTTGAGATGTATGTAGGTAGAAATCTCACCCCTACTCATTTACCGAAGTGAGAGTTCTTTTACTTCCCATACCACATAGCCATGGTATGAGAAGGATTGGCTTTTGATATAGCATTAAATCTACCACTGCTGGGGGTGAAGGAGAAAAGTGGCTGCAATGGGACTCAAACAAACAAAGTCCAACAACCTTGGGATTGCAATCCAGTGCTCTTCACCACTGAGCTAACTCCCCACCCCGGTCGCTTTAGTTATGCATGCATTATTCAATATTCTTATCCACCATGTATATATTGTGTATTTGTAACTTGGCGAAAGCTGTTTATGTGATATATCAGTTCCCTGTTATTGGAATGGCCAGAATACCTGTCTTGGCAGAGGCCATTTGCTGTACTTATGTGCAAATAAATAATTAAAAAAAAAAAAAAAATGCAGTCAAACCAGTCTGCACCACGAGGAGGCGGGGCGACCAAGAGGGTGAACAGATTGGTAATTGCTGTCCACCCCAGCAGACCTCGCTCAGGTGATAGCCACATACAGGCACAATGCATACAGACTTTTATCCTACCCCTAATATAAAATCCCATAGGCTTAACATTGAGTTTCTGTATGCCACGCTGATTGGCATATACAGTTTTATATGCCACTAGTGGCATACAGAATTGTCATCACGTAATATTCTAAAATCGAGGAGACAGAGTAGGATAAAATCAAAACCTGATTCGTTTAAATCGTGGCCACAGCATTCCACTCCCGGAGTTTTGGTTCCGGACTTCACTCGGCTTTGCCTCGTGAAATCACTATACCAAACTCCAGTCGTGGCATACGGTGGCCAAGATTAAAACTCATCCAGTTTTACGATAATCCCCTATTGTTTCCTGTACGTCTTGCCTCCCCCCCTGTACCTGTCCTATTAGATATCCTTAAGATTAATGCTACTTAATCTTTTATAACCACACTGGAGCTGCACACTACCTCTTATACACACCGCAAATGAAGTAGTTCTGTAGCACCCATGTTCATATTGTATTTTGTTGGTTGAAGGATCTAGGTGTCCATCAAAACTAAGCAGCAATAATTTCATTCTCGTATGAATCTGTATTGTTTAAACAGAAAGCATTTGAATAGACCAGCCGACCACCATTTGGATGAAGGCGTGGTTTCTTTCGATGGCCAGGAATATTCCCAAATCCTGATTGCTGATTGGCTAATGTTTGTGACGTAACTGTATTCAATGCCTATTGGATATTTTCGCAGTACTCATAATGATATTGGGTACGAGTTCCTCGGTTAAAATGATATTGGGTACGAGTTCCTCGGTTAAGTCCATTGGAAAAAATACCAGACCTATGAACCATTCTAATGCACAAATCAGTCGAACCCGTGAGATGTGACTTTAAATTCTTCGTGTAAACAAAACTGAAGGGAAATGCGATTTCATGTTATATGCAAACAAGGAATGACACATGTATTCAATTCAATAGAGGGAAAGTTTTAGAGGGAAACTATGTTCCGGTGAGCAAAAGTTCAAAGTTACGAGGTAAGGCTTGGAAAAATTACTGCCCAAGGCGTTAGCCGCGGGCAGTAATTTTTCCAAATGGCCACCCTTATCGGGCAATCACAACAGCTATTGTTTCGTCCCGCTGCTGTATTGTATCACGTGATCAGAGAGGGACGAAAACGTCAGAGCGGGACAAAAACATGAGAGCGGGACGAAAACGTCAACCTCGACACATAACTTATTTTTAATGCACCCCCCAGCAGCGGTATGTTACTCTAGTTAGTTCAATAATGGGTATATAGGAATTGATGTTTTCCTTTGTAGCAACTCTTGGAACATCCTCCAAATGTTATCTATAATCTATGAATTAACTTTTTCACTATCTAATTGTTAGTACGATCTGATTTCTAAACCACTGACTCTAAACTAATGTCCTAGCCTTTGCGAATGAAGAGGATATTTACAAAATTCTTTTAACAAGGGAATAAGGGAGCAATATTGATTAAATCTTCAAAATCTATACGTAAAACTGTTCTTAAAGGGTTAACCCATAAGGTACATGTGTGATAAACATGGTGTTACGACCATTTAATTAATATAGTTCTAAAACATCCGAGTTTGATAAAATACATGTATCTTCATCAGAGAAATCGATTTAATATAATTATATTATAATTTCCGCCACTTCCTAGACCTAGCTTAGAGCCAAGTAATACCGAATTAACTCATACCAAGAAACATGATTAAACAATAAAATGGTGATTACTCGTTAGGATAATTGACATAATTTATACAGAAGCTGAACTTGTACGTTTTATTCCAGGGAACATTTATCGCTGTAATTCTAGTCATCTCATTTTGTTTTTCTCAACAGCATCAGACTTTCCTTCAGCTCAAAGTATCTCCAACAAAACAGGAAATACCTCAATGGAATTCACTAGAATTCTGTTTTAATCGATCTAGATTTTAGTCGGCGCGAGTCAAAGTCAGAAAAGCACAGCGTTTCTTTATGGCACACTTTCTACTGACATCAAATGCTGCTTTGTTATTTTTATCCACACCCCTCACGGTGTGTTTGAAATATGACACATTAAATAGAAAGTCGAGTCTTGATCTTTTTCCATGGGACATGACTGTCTGGTCTCTGGAGGAAATGATGCGACAGGGTAGGTGAGAGTTAGGAGTATGAACGTAATCAGTATTGATAATTGACGTTTAGGTAGGTGTCTGCACATACACGTGAGGATTTATATGTTTCCCACGTGCCTTCAAAGTAACAAGCAACAAAGGCAGTGTACAGTTAGGTGGCAATGAAGTCCCTTTTATTAACACCATAAATACAGTGAGGTGAGGATTTTATGCTCAGTTTCCCGGCACACTTAGGCCTAGCGTCCACCTACTACGATATGGCTCCGGTCTGGTCTACGATGCACCTCCCGATAAAAAATCAAAATCGCGTTGGAAGGTCACCTAATATCGGGGCAGTTGACCACGTTTCTACGATTAGACACCGATAAAACCCCATGTAATGTGTGCTGGATTGGCATGTCTAGACATATGTCTACGATTTTTCATCTTCCCGATATGTCACCGATTTTGACATTTTGTATCGGTGCCATATCGGGAGGTCTACGATTCTATCGTAGTAGGTGGACGCCGGGCCTTACAGCTTAAAAGCAGGTGGGTGATGAACTTTTACGGTCATGATAAATACTGTTGATGTAACAGACTCTTCCTCAGTTACAGAATGCAGGGTACTATACACCCCTAGTACTATACACCTTTGCCTAAAATTACTCCAAATACCAACCTATGCTATGCAAGTGGTAGTTTAGGTGTACCACCATAGTGTGCTGGTATGGCGCCATACCACCACACTTTGAATACTGAATCTGATTGGTTAAGAAAATCAACTGACCTATTTATGACGCAATACCGCGATGCCATGCGTAAACGGTTGTTACAAAATGTAAAAAAAGACGATCGCAAGCAAATAATTACACAAACATATGACATTAAAATTTGAACCATAATGATCAAATAAGATTAGCATAGCGATTTACAACAATCTAACAACAATTATAGGAAGTGCCAAGTAATATTACAACACATAGCAAAGCGAGTATGTGTGATAACGGAAATATGAAAATAAATCATAAATAATCAATATCCAGACTCTTCCTCAGTTACAGAATGCAGGGTACTAAGAGAAAACGCCCTTGCTGTGTCGGACATTCGCCCTGACGACAGCCCGGGAAGCAAAAGTTTCTCATCTATTATATTCATACTGCACTCTGAACTGTGTTGTCCTGTCAGAAGAACACTTATGCAAGGAAAAATCATCCTAGCCTTATACTAGCCTAGTATCGAGTTAATCAATATAATTAGCTCATATGAGCTTGAGTCTTGGGTCGCTCATTAAAGTTCTGTTAATAGCTCTAGAATATGGATTGATTTTGTTGGTGTTTTTATTCAGGAAAAGAAATACAGTATCATACAATCGCCTAAATCGCCTGGCGTTTTTCCTTGCATAAGTTCACCGACTCTTATACGATTTGGAAACTAATCGCTCAACCCTGAATCGGTATATAGGGATCCGGCTTTAGAAGACACTTTGGCCCAGAACGGAGGGTGTCTGCTTACATGGGAGTCTACTCTACCTCGAGACAGAGAATACCACATTGAATACATCCCTGACATCAGGAGCTTTAATTTGATACCAAATACACACACCTTTCTTCTATCCTGTGGTATGTGTGTGTTGTTTTTAAAACCAGCTTCGCTCATTTTTATTTACCATTCTGATGTATGTACAAGTAAACGTTCCTTAGACGAACAATTGGTAGAAACCGAACTCGAGTTAGACTTGACCATGTTTATGCCACGACGGGAAGGTCGCGTATTATTATCTCACCCCTGGTACAAGCTTCGCCATAGAAATAACATTAGGAAAAAATACTCAACGATCACCCCCGTAAAGTGGCAATACTACGCCACGGCCGTGGCGTAGTGAATGTGAGATGACGTCACATAGATTTTCTAGCTATATTCGAGCTATTCTGATATTCTGATAGTATCTATCATCATAAAAAGGGGTGAGATAAAACTCCAGAACTGCACTCGAATCGTAAAATAGACAATACTCCACTCATTTGAATGGGCCGTAATCATCACTCGGCTTCGCCTCGATGACGATTGCGGCCCATCCAAACTCGTGGAGTATTGTCTATTTATACGATTCTCGATGCAGTTCTATATAACTACACGAGGCGTATTTATCCTACCTCGTCTATGCTTTTGTATTATTAAAAGATGAATATTGAGCCAATGACCAACAGAACTTTTTTTTCATAGTAGCTGACATCCTGCTCTCTGATTGGTCAATATTGTTATTACTCTAGTGGCATAAAAAACACTTTATGTCACGGCCTGCCACATAAGATTTCCCTATGTTAAGTCTATGGCGGTTTTTATTAGGGGTAGGATAATTAGTAGAAACCAAACGAGAGTTAGCCTTGTCAATGTTTATGCCACGATGGGCAGGTCGTGTATTACTACACGAGGCGTTAGCCGAGTTTAGTGAGTAGCAGACCTGACCAGAGTGGTATAAACATTGACAAGGCTAACTCGAGTTTGGTTTCGTATTTATCCTACCCCATCTCACCGATAATGCGATATACAGAGAATATTTGTAATTATCCATGTTAGTAGTTATCAATGCTGCCGGATCTACTTTCGTTATCTCGTCCCTGATTGGTCCGTTTTTTTTATTCACCTCGGTGCATAAATGACACTTTATCCAACGCTTTGTCAAATACACTGAGTCAATGTTAAACCTATGGCGTTTTTTATTAGGGGTAGGATAATTGGCTATCCCTCATGGCTGTATAAGACCTGTCTACTGATGAAAATTCTTTTTTAGATACAGTAAATCTGGATAAACCCATTGCTCGCTCAGTATCTGAAAATCTTGAAATAACCTTTCCACCGATGAAACCTAACCGCTATAATTCAAAATACAAATGCACTATCCAAATCCGAACAAAGTTCAATTCTATGTCATAAACCAACCACAAATATGATAAAGCTTCTTTGTACAGGTAACACCTGTCTATGTCTTTGCTTACCAAAAGACAAGAATAAAAATGGAGTCCTATCCTTACCCTTTACAGAATTTCCAAGTTGGATTAGAACATATCTGGTTATTCGTGTGTTAATGATAACATCTATCCACTATCTCGAATTTGGATTGAACTTGTACCCCTGGTGACTGAGACTCAAAGAGACAATACTTTGGGCTATAACCAAATGGTGTGATATTCTCCTAACTCTAAACGGGATCATACCATGGACTGATATATGTGATTCACTGTATTTTACTTTATATAATTAACCGTATTCTGGAGTTATATGTTATCCGATATGTGGTAGGCCAAAGTGATGAAAACCAGCTAATGTATAATAGCTAACACTAACGGCCACTTTATTGTTGCCAATGAATGCAATGAAACAGAACGAGATGAAACCAAATGTAAACCAAGGCAACAATAAAGAAACTTTTGAAAGTCAAATAGCACTATATACTGGGCAATAATAGGTAAATTGTAGGAAGAAATACACACTCACTTCCTAGTAATTATAAAAATACAATTTCAGGATAAGGTTGGATAGACCCAAATGAGGTCTTTCAGTGAAGATTATAAAACCACCACTTCAGAGAAGACAGTTTGGGTGTGATTCTATTTCGGGCGCTGGGGGGTGGGGGGTGGGGGGTGGGGGCATCCTGCCATGTCACTGACTCCTGTGAGTATTGGAGGAGAGAGACTGGGTGGACGGACGAGGGAGACCAGTGGGACCTGTGTCAGTAGTTTCGTGACATGTCTAGGTGGCGTCTGTGACACCATACGGACAGATCACAAGATTGCAGTCGATGACACACAGACTTTCACTCACTTCTCGTAGGAATTAAGCAATGACACTTTAACATGAGTAAGGGATACATATAACCTATAATCGTCCCAAATATGAAGAAGATTGGCCACTCCGATTTTCTGATATTTGCTAGACTTATTCCGCTGTTGCTTGCACTGTTGGTGCTGCTGTTGATGTCTGTCTAGGCCTAATGTCACGAGACTACTGAAACAGGTCCCAGGGCGACATGCTCCGATTCACATCATGTTCCAGTGAAGAAGTCACCTTAGGACATACCCTCAGCTCCAGGCTACAGTGATCACAGCTGAATGAGTTTTTTTCCTTCATCACCGTCAGATTCATGGAAGCAATATGCCAAGCATTGGAAATTTGTATTTCCATTTTCCGATATGTATTTTCTTGGAAGTGAGGAGGGTGTATATGGGAATGTTACTGGTGCATGGAAATTCCCCGCAGGTCGACGACATTGACACCGACTCCTAACATTGCTTATCAACGAGAGGAAGTCCTTTGGTTCATCAACATGATGCATATTTTTACTATCGTATGTGCGGATAGAAAACTATGTGAATGACTCCAAGACTTTGTCCCGTTACAGAGGAGGTGTGAAGCGCAGCGCCCCCTATCTTTTTGGCATGGACTCAAAGGACAGCTGATGCAGATTCTTATGCGAAAGTATAGCAAAAATAGGCTAACTAGTAACAGCTACTACATACAAACTGTTAGAGCTCTTTCAAAAATCTTTTCAGATATTGATAGAGTGACATCTATTGTACTCCAAACCACAATAGAGCTCAATAGAGATCCACGTTTTGTGCCTGTTTTGTGTTGTGGAATACAGCCTTATTTCTCACAAATGTTCAACCTACGACAGGAAACCTTAGCCATAGCACAAGTATATGACATGTGTATCCCTCAATAGGACCATGTCTTAGGTTTCTAATAGTATTTTGTTTATCAAAATCGTCCTATTATTCATGACACAAGAGCTATTTGCATTTTTCATGTTTTGGTGTTGGTTCTTCTCAGAGCTCCTTCCCCTATGCTGTGATGTTTGAAAGTGGCTCTCGAAGCCTGCCGCGATCGCATATATGAGTCGGGTCGGTGCGCTTCACACCTCCTGTGGTCCCGTTACAAGGTTTATTGAACAGAGAAGAGACCAGGGACCTGTTTCAGTAGTTTCGTGACATGTCTAGATGGCGTCTGTGACACCATACGGACAGATCACAAAATTGCAATCGATGACAGGCGGAGTTTCACTCACTTCTCGTAGGAATTAAGCAATGCCACTTTAACATGAGTAGAGGATACATGTAACATATAATCGTTCCAAATATGAAGAAGATTGGGCACTCCGATTTTCTGATATTTGCTAGTCTTTTTCCGCTGTTGCTTGCACTGTTGGTGCCACTGTTGATGTCTGTCTAGGCCTAATGTCACGAGACTACTGAAACTGGTCCCGTTACAAGGTTTATTGCTGGTGTTACTGCAATGACCGCTAACTGCAGACTGGTGTACTGTGCGCAACTAACTAGTGACACATTGAGATAAAGGTTATATGCTGGCTACGTGTTTACCGCGTGGGGCAGCCGTGTTGATCGTAACCAAGGGTCGCCTCCAGTGGAGTGTTACGTAGAACCAGCATGATTAGTTAGGCCAAGGGAACGTGTCTGTATATTTCACATACAGGAAAATTGGAATGTAACAATATTTACTTTTATGATCCACTTAACATCAGAAAAATTGACTGGTTTCAGACAACGGTGGGAGTATGCTCCAGAGAGCAATATCCTTTCATTGCCTCGGATATTACTAAGTGTCTACCTCTCAAAGCATAAACATATCAAATGACATCTACATAGGTTTTTTTTATTTACCTACTATATCTAAAAAACTACGATTCTGGTAGAATCCGCTTGGAGTGTCTCCCGCACATAGAGACAGGGTGAACCAGACCTCTGCATGGAGACTGAAGGGCCACGAGAGTGAGATTCTCATGTAGTGTTTAACTGTAACCTTTTACTCTTTTTTGTATTTCTATACACAGATATACTTCTATCCTTGGGATTTGCTTTTCGCCATACTAATACAAAAATTTAGAACTGTAGTTCTCTGGTCTCCTTTGCTTGAGAGAAAGAGATGAGATCACACCCTTTCGCTGGTGTCAATCCATACATACTGTTCTGATCGCTGATGATCAGCTCAAGCACCTGTGTCATACGAAATGATTACCACGAGTTAATGAATAGGAATCGACGAAGTCGCTAGTCATTGATTAAAAAAACTACACCCTACACATAGACTGTTAAGAATGGACCCTATGAAAAAGGAGGAGGGTGCACCTCTTTTCTTCTTATAATACCTATACCAGAAGGGACTTATTAGTCCCCCCAAAAAGTCCAAGCAGCTGTCAATGACAACTAAATGACTATTCAAGTTCTCAAAGACGTTACTTTTCGAAACACATGTGAAACAATCTCGACAATTTTCATTAGGGTATCTAGATGTATCCCGCTTGAGCTTATTGATAATTTTTCTAAAAATAAAAGCTGCTTTCTAAAAAAAAACAAAAAAAAAACAAAAAAACTACACCCACAGCACTCCGGGGTTGTTGCCTGATAAGAGTTATACAAGCCAATGGACAATCGTGAGGCGTCTCATGCTAGATTTACAATGCATCCACAGAGTCCACGTTTACTCAAAAACGTGTCTCCCATGACAGTTTTCTTGTTTTGGGTTCAGGTTGCACGGTAGCCAGGTTTTATCATGGGCTATCATGGCCTTCGTGATGGGTCGTTAGCATTTGACTGGGGCAAGTTTTTTATTTTTTTTTATTTGAAGTGTTTATTCAAATTCTGAACTACAGTCCAGTTCTTCCATTTGAAGTGAGTGGTGCAACCTGTACAGTATGTCATATTTACCATTATCACATAAAAAAACCAAAAAAAACCAACCACCACCTATGTACAAACCCACCTATGTACAAGTTGAAGGAGTTGCAGGAGTTTTTCAAAGAGTTATCTATATTGAAGGCATACCAAAAATAAAGTAATTTTGCTTAAACATATGTCCATTAGGTAAGATGTGTCTTCAATCTTAAATATGGGGGAGTGCACTGCAGCGCAGTAAATCACTCACAAGACAGAGAGTGTGAAACTGCCACACTCCTAACTTTTTCTAGTAATGAATAGCAGGAAGTGTTGAGGTATTGTGGCTTAATTAGGTGACGCACAACTGTGCTGGTATGTGCGCCACACTGATCTCTATAGAAAGCGCATCTTAAGGGCACAATCCACCAGGCCGATTTCTCACCCGATCAATTGTTCCTGGGCCCTTAAGAGGAAGCTCATGTATTGTAATTCATTTAATTCTGATAATAATAGTTTAATAAATGACCATTTTCAAAGATTTGAGAAATTCTAGGGCATCCGACAATAATCGGCGATTGTCTGGCTACGGAATCGGCTACCGTTGGTCCAGTGGAACACCCCTTTACATGCAGCACAAAGAGTG
Organism: Alentia gelatinosa; assembly: GCA_950022655.1. Taxonomy (NCBI): domain Eukaryota; kingdom Metazoa; phylum Annelida; class Polychaeta; order Phyllodocida; family Polynoidae; genus Alentia; species Alentia gelatinosa. The sequence goes on from OX465591.1 coordinate 45,428,636, forward strand.
AAAGATCTCAGTTGGAAGTGTGGTAACTGTGCATTCATATAACACAGAGGAATGGATGTTTATGCTCTTCTGGGTGCCGGAGATCTTACCCTGCTACTAGAGTAAGATCAACCCAGAATATCTGTGTGGATTTTACACTTTACAGTACTAAGATCAAATGTATATTATTATATGACTCCGTTTATATAAATATAAATTATCAACCAATACATGCTACAGTATTATTCACTGCGGTACTTACTTGTTTGTTGGCGTCACAGATATTTTTCTAGGTAACCCGGTAACCTGACGCGGTAACCAGAGTTGACTTGGTGACGTTTATCACTTTCAAAAAACATTCCGCTCGTTTCTGCTCACCTGAGCAGACGTTTTTAATCTTACCTTGATGTGTAAGTTGTTATTGTACCTTTAGAAATGTATTTCTTGATGTGTAGGACTGGGGTTTGTCCCACTGTAGTTGTTGAATAAACCCTGTTATTTCATATTTTCCGCCATACACGCGTTTGTCACAATTATTCCATTATATTCCATCTATTAATATTTGTTGAAATAATATTATATACCCTACTGGTACGTACTCACATACCACATTTCTTTCAATAAAAATAGTCCATGAACTCGCAGAGAGGTGGAATATTTTTATTGAAAGAAACAAGGTACACAAGTATGTACCAGTAAGGTAAAACATTTTTATTTTATGAAATACCTTCAAATATAAGTATTCGATGAATTACATATGGAAATGTGATGACATCCAAGCTGGATTCAAAGTGTGCTGGTATATCTGTTGACATCTTACTGGAAGTCGAGTGCAGAATACTCTTCAAGCACATTTTGTACTTTTATTTTGCTTCAACTCCGATGATCCTTTGAACACATAAATTAGCAGAGTGCTGCAAGTCACTGTCAGAATGTCATAAGTAGGTCAATGTGATTTTTTTCAGCCAATCAGAATGTGTTTTCAAAGTAGAGTGGTACATGGTTTTATACCACCATACTCTGCTGGTATTATCGTAAAACTGGATGAGGTTTAATCTTGTCCATCATATTCCACAACTGGAGTTTGGCAAAGTGACTTCATGAGGCGAAGCCGAGTGAAGTCCGGAGCCAAATCTCCAGAAGGGGAATGTGGTAGCAAAGATTAAAACGAATCAGGTTTTGATTTTATCCTACCCTATCTCCTCGATTTTGGAATATTACGTGATAACAATGCTGTATGCCACTAGTAGCATATAAAACTCCGTATGCTAGTCAGCATGGCATACGGAAACCAAATGTTAAGCCTATGGGATTTTATATTAGGGGTAGGATAAATATTTAATACCAATGCCCTAGCAGAGGTTGGTATTTGTGTAACATAGTGGCAAAGGTATACAGTAATATGGAGAAACCAAACAAGAGTTAGTCGTGTTGTTGTTTATCGCACGACAGCAAGATCGCGTATTGCTGCGCGAGGCGAAGCCGAGAGCAGTAATACGCGATCTTATCCTACCCCACCCATCTAAATTACTTCTACATTAAAAAATGACGTCATTTGTCATGTGTATCCCACTAGAGAGATATTTTTCATTTTTCTGTACTCCAGACCGAATACAGTGACCCAATGTTAAGCCTATGGAGTTTTTTATTAGGCGTAGGATAAAACAGAGACCCGGTGTTCTGCTTAGATTCAGTCTGAGTGATCTTTCTAGGAACTGAATACAGTGTACTTCACCAAAGTTGTGTTAGAAGAACTGGACTCTGAACATCTGAATGATTATTATCAACATCTTCAAAGATTATGTAAGAGTGTTCTGAATTGGAGATTCACAATTATCTATGGATGAAGAAAGTATGAGCTGCGTTATTATAACAGTTGCTATTCTACCTTGTCATCTATGTAAATGGCTTGAACTCATGCAAATAAAATGAATCATATTACTGACGTATTCTTAAGTTGATAAGAATCATTGTTATGGAAACTTATGAAGGTTTGTATCAAGTGATTGACACTTATTCACTTACTGTCTGGGTCATATCTATTGACAGCTTGTGCTATATATATATATACATGACTAGAATGATAACCACAGAACAATTGTGTAAGATCTATTAAAAAGACGGTCAAAAACAAAGAATGCTGGGTTCCTTTTGTGTTATTAATCAAGTGATACTCAATCGGAAATTGGCAATATAAGAACGTATTTTCCATATAACATGGACTTGGCTGGTCAATGGCAAATGTGGAAAGTAAACATACATAAACTGAAAATTTCATGCTGTGCGGTGAAAACTGGTACCTGGGGGTTTTGTCTTGCAGTCAGGCCCACAGTGTATAAAAGCCTGCCTTTCAAGCACCATTTGTTAATTTGTCATTGGGACATTGTAATAACATCATCATCATAATCATGCAAAAGGAATAGGAAAAAGATTTTGTGTTGGTATGTCTCCTTTGTGCATACACAGAGTGTCTGTGTTGGCAAGAAGCAGCCAGGCAGCAGTTGCAGAACCTGTCATAGTGCTGGAAAAGTAGTTCCCGTTTCATAAGAACTAGACATTGGACTTCGTTTTGTCCATTCTTGCTTGCACTGTTGGTGTCGCTTTTCATGTCTGTCTAACACTTTTGCCACGAAACTAGTGAAACAGGTCCATGATGTGTAGATTTGTCTAATTCTTATGTTTGGGGTTTGTTTTTTCCTAAGGGCAGCTACTTGTGTTGTCACGAAACTAGACAACCCCAATGTCTGTATGGTGTCACAGACATGGCACGAAACTAGTGAAACAGGTCCCAGGTCCTTGGCCCCAACAGTCTTTAACAAATCTTGTGATGTCCATTTGACATGATACATGTACTGATGCAAGACAGATGACTGAAACACTCACCTTAGTGAGAGGCATCTTCTTTCAATGAAAGAAAAAGAAAAAAAGAACGAGATTATGCTGAAGGAATTTGATGTCGACTTCTTTCTCCTAATCAGGGAAGTTGTTGATGATACACCGCCCTACTCCGAGCAGGGGCATCTTCTGCCTCAGAAAACTCGGGTTTGGTCTCAGAAACTGCAGCAGTAGACACTGCCACCCAGGACACTGCCACCCAGGACACTGCCACCCAGGACACTGCCACCCAGGACACTGCCACCCACGATACTGCCCCCATGACACTGCCACACATGACACTGCCACCCACGACACTACCACCCATGACACTGCCACCCATGACACTGTCGCCCAAGACACTGCCACCCAGGACACTGCCACCCAGGACACTGCCACCCAGGACACTGTCATCCATGACACTGCCCCCAAGACACTGCCACCCATGACACTGCCACCGACGACACTACCACCCACGACACTGCCACCCATGACACTACCACCCACGACAATACCACCCATGACACTGCCACCCACGACACTACCACCCATGACACTGCCACCCATGACGCTGCCACCCATGACACTGTCGCCCAAGACGCTGCCACCCATGACACTGTCGCCCAAGACACTGCCACCCATGACACTGCCACCCATGACGCTGCCACCCATGACACTGTCGCCCATGACACTGCCACCCATGACACTGCCACCCGGGGCACTGCCACCCATGACACTGCCACCCATGACGCTGCCACCCATGACACTGTCGCCCAAGACGCTGCCACCCATGACACTGTCGCCCAAGACACTGCCACCCATGACGCTGCCACCCGTGACACTGCCGCCCAGAACACTGTCGCCCAAGACACTGCCACCCATGACACTGCCACCCACGACACTACCACCCATGACACTGTCGCACAAGACACTGTCACCCATGACACTGCCACCCATGACACTGCCACCCATGAGGCTGCCACCCATGAGGCTGCCACCCATGACACTGTCGCCCATGACACTGCCACCCATGACACTGCCACCCGGGGCACTGCCACCCAGGACACTGCCACCCATGGCAGGAAAGTGCCAGCCGAGTCTGAGTACATAGATATATTAAAAAAAGCTTTTCTTCCTTCCTGTCTTCCTCCCTCCCTCCCTCCCTCCCTTCCTCCCTCCCTCCCACCTATTCATTCTTCAATCTTTCCTTCCTTCCAGTATCACTGATGTGATTGCAAACCACATGACTGCCACAGGGAGGACTGCCACCTATGATAATAATACCTAGCAAATTGTTAGCTGGGACAATGCCACCTGCAGGACTATCACTGGAGTGACTGCCATCCAGGGAAGTGCCACCTAGGTTACTGCCAACTAGGTGACTGCCACCCGGGCCTCTGCCTCCTGGGCCACTGCAGCCTGAGTCACTTCAACTTGGGCTCTTGCTAGACCTGCTACCCAGGAGACTGCCATCTGGCAGAGTGTCACTTGAGCCACTCCCACCCGACCACTGCCATCCCGGCAACTGCCCCCTAGGCAACTGCAACCCGGGCAACTGCCACCAGGGTGACTGTCACCTGAGCAACTGCAACCCAGGGAAATACCACACGGGACCCTGCCACCTGGGTGAATGTCAACCAGGGAAGTGCCACCCAAGCAACTGCCACCCGGGAGACTGCGATCCAGGCCACTGCCACCCAGGAGATTACAACTCGGGACGCCCTGCCACCCAGGATACTGCCAACCAGGCAACTGCACAACCAAGCAACTGCCAACTGGGCAGCTGCCACAAAATGAATTGCCACCTATGGAGACAACCACCTGGGCTGCTGCCACCCAGGACCCTGTCACCTATGACACTGCCATTCAGGCCACTGCCACCCAAGGAGCTGCCACCCGGGGAACTGCCACTCAGGGAAATACCACTTTTATATCTTCGTAATTATCACAAAATATAGCTTTCTCTTTTTGCACTTTTTTGCTACTGCGCTGATCCGTCTTCAATGGACTATTCCTTTGTTCCTGTTAAGATTCTACCTTCTTTTTTAGGTCTGCCACTATGCTCTATGTACCAACAAAGCTATGGTGCTGCCACCTTGATAGCAGACCTAGCACTATGTGTCCTGTGGCTTGTATGGATTGAGCGTGAGTATATATATATATATATATATATATATATATATATATATATATATATATATATGTGGATGCATATAGGTCTCGGCAATGGGAAATACTGCATCCTCTCTACAAGCAGTTATGGCTTTGCTATTTGGAATGATATTAACAAGGAAAATTCCATACTGTAAACATAATGACATAAGGAGGTACTAAATGTCTGCAACCGCCTGAGTCTAGGATCCAAACATATCAAACACCCGTGGGTCTTCCAGTCTTGAATGATGGGTCATGGTCCGCTGGGCATGCCTCTAAGACCCTGAGACACTGGCCCTCTGCTCTCCTTTCCCAATATCAGAGTGAATAGCATGCATATAGGGGACAGAGCCATTGTTAGTTCATGAAGCAGTCACTAGGTGGTCGGGGGACAAAACCTGTATTCTGGCTCTTTGTTCTTACGAAATTCAGCTGTCTTTCAATGTTTTACTAAGGTTCCTTTGACTCTCTACACTGATCCCAGAGTAGGAAGATATAATGCTAAAACCCAGGACATGATATTTTTCACATGGAACACTTTATTTACATATGTGAGCAAGGCAAGAAAGGTGACATTTCCCAATTATCACTCACTTCTTTTGCACCTCCATCAGTGAAGAACAGCTACTTTTTCACCTCCTCCTACTTGGGGGCGTCATGGCAGCGCCCATTGATCATAGGCTATATGCCGTATAGTGGAGGGATAGTTATTTTGCAGCAAGCTGGAAGTTTGTATATGACCACTCCAACCTTTAGGCAATGTATGTATATATATATATATATATATATATATATATATATATATATATATACAGTAAAACCCCTCTTAAGGGGCCACCCTCCGTTCCGGGCCAAGTGTCCCCTTAAGCGGGGTGTCCCCTTAAGCGGGGTTTTCAGGATGCCAGTGGTTTTACAATAGAGAATACCTACATAAATGAAGGAAATGATGGTTATTAGGTTAAAAGGTTTATTAATAAATAAGCAAATAAATATAAATTATACAATATAAATGAATAAAAATTAATATAAATGTATATAAAAAAATAAAAATAAATAGATAAAAGAGGTTGAAGATGGATATGCATTCCTTGTGAAATTTGCTCCTTTTTACACCCCTGTTCAATGTCCCTCCCCCCCCCCTGTAACTTCTGAGAGAATTCAGCAGCCCTATAAGAGACTCACCGTGAGCCGCCCAGAGCCGCAACGGCTCACTGAATACCGTACCTTCAAAGCCCCCAGCCCTCCCTGTGTCCCCCACCGCTAACCTGTAAGCGGGCCTCTTACCTGGCACCTTCAGCAGGTGCGAAAATCGCTCATACTAATATCCACTCAGAGTCGCCCGCCCAGAGCCGCTAGAGATGTTGTTATTACCTTGAAAAAACACACTCCGGCCGCCCGGACCCTCACGGGAATGCTCAGTCTATTATTCTGGTTGTGACAGCTGTCTGTCCCGTACAAACAGGCACTATAAACTTGGATTTTCAGTGTTTTTGATATGATGACCCCCCCAAACTGTCCCCTTAAGCGGGGTTTTTAAGCATTTCTGTACCGAAGAACTGTCCCCTAAAGCGGGGTTAAAATAAACTCTTAATAGAGGGAAAAATTTCCGTTCCGAGCAAATTGTCCCCTAAAGCGGGGTGTCCCCTTAAGAGGGGTGTCCCGGAAGAGGGGTTTTACTGTATATATATATATATATATATATATATATATATATATATATATATATATATATATATAGACAATAAACGATGATTTTGTGGACAGGCGGCCGTAAACTACGAGAGGTTGATGTGTGGTAATACACTAGCGCCAGCGAGTGTATTACACTGTCAACCTTGAGTAGCCTACAGAGCCGCCTGTCCACAAAAGCATAATTTCTTGTATTTATTATCAATCTAGTAAATCTAACCAAGCAATTACCATATTTCAAAGGTATAAAAAAAGGGACTATTTCTTTGCTCTACAGTATGAAGGGACTTCTTTCGTGTATACCATGGCTTTGAGGCCGTATACCACAGATTTGCATTTATATATCTTCATTCTACGTTCAAGTTTTATCTGCTGTTAGTCCGCATGTGCTGTGGCAGTCCATCTAGCGAGACCTTACCCAGATACAAAAAGACAACATCCTTTATTTGAGATTCTATCATTACATACCTCTCGCATTCCTATCATTACATCCAGCATAAAAAGTCACCATTAAACGACGAAAGCCCGGTGTATTTATGGTACGTGTTTATTCCTCAGGCTGGGGTCGATTGGCTTCAGACCAAGGACAGCATATTCCTGCTACCAAAAGGAGGGCGACTTCGAAGTAACGACCAATTCTCCTGACACTGACAAGCCTGACAGGTTTTATATAATGGGTCGTAGTTTACTGAGTCCCAATACATGTTCAATATGGTCTTTGTATGTCATGGATGATAAACAATGGGTCGTGGTTTACTGAGTCCCCATACATTCTCGATGTTCACTTTGTATACTATGAATATTTGTATATGATGGATAATAAAAAAATGGGTAGTGGTTTACTGAGTCCCCATACATTTTCAATGGGTTTTTTGTATATGACGGACAATAAACAATGGGTAATGGTTTACTGAGTCCCCATACAATTTCAATGGGGTTTTTGTATATGATAGACAGCAAACAATGGTTAGTGGTTTACTGAGTCCCCATACATTCTCAACGGGGTCCTTGTATACGGTGGTTAATAAATACTGATACTTGTAACTCCTCTAGTTTATATCGTTCCTGTACAGTTGTACTTGTAAATTCCTCTGGATATTCAGTACATCTTTAAAACTTCTTACCACCCGGATTTATTAAATGTATCCAGGTGAAACCCAGTTGATTACACCTGTACTACCTGTTGAATGATCTAGGATCTTACATGAAGACCGTTTCTTGTACCTTGTACAAGCGGTCTCGTTTGATAGCTTTTAAGTTCCTTTTGCTAAGACAGTATCAGCCGTCCATAAGGTCGTTCATAAGTGTTGAATAAAGAGTTCCCACATCGTCCCTGGGTCTCTATGGTATAAGGAAGAGGGTCTACATGTATGATCCTTGATTATTCAACGGGGCCCTGATATCATGGTCATGGGCAAGACTCCTTGAGCGCAATGTTTGTGGGAAAAAACGTGCCGTTTATTCAACATCCTCAATTTAGATGGGCAATATTTTATATTTATGAGGAAGATAATATGTAACATCTACATCATCAGAGAGCATCAACATTATCCATACACCAACAACATTGTGAATGTAACTTATAATCTTACCTGCTATCTGAGCAGAAGAATATAGTACCAGCTCCATGGTAAGTGCTAAACGCCATCATAATCCCATTGACAAGGTAAGGTGACAGTCTATAACTGCAGAGAATGGCGCAGGGTACCCACCGAGACCGCTCCACCGACTGGGGGACAGGAGGAAGGGCAGGTGGGAATTAGCAAGATCTATTAGCGAATTTCCCCGAAACCCAACCACCCATGTGAGTCCCAGTTCACCGCACGTCTTTCCAGGTATTCGTGTGGAGATTCGTGTGTTTCTCTTCAAGGTAAGCAGCAATCATGTCGTCCTTGGAAAGTGTTGTGTACGGTTTTGGTTTTCCGAGGATCTCCGATTTATCCGTCACGCATCGGTGATTCTGTACGAGTTCTCTTTGCGTGTGTATATATATACCCCTCTGTCTCTGTCTGTCTGTCTCTCTCTCTGTCTCTGTCTCTCTCTCCCTCTCTCTCTGTCTCTCTCTCTGTCTCTCTGTCTCTCTCCCTCTCTCTCTCTGTCTCTCTCTCTGTCTCTCTGTCTCTCTCCCTCTCTCTCTGTCTCTCTCTCTGTCTCTCTGTCTCTCTCCCTCTCTCTCTCTGTCTCTCTCTCTCTGTCTCTCTGTCTCTCTCCTTCTCTCTCTCTGTCTCTCTCTCTGTCTCTCTGTCTCTCTCCCTCTCTCTCTCTGTCTCTCTTTCTGTCTCTCTGTCTCTCTCCCTCTCTCTCTCTGTCTCTCTCTCTGTCTCTCCCTCTCTCTCCCTCCCTTTTTCTGTCTCCCTTTGTGTCTCTCTCCTCCTCTCTCTCACTTCCTTTCTCTCTCTCCCTCTATCTCTCTACCTCCCTTTCTCTCTCTCCCTCTCGCCCTCATTCTCCCTCCCTCCCTCCCTCTCTCTCCCTTTCTCTCTCTCCCCCTCTCCCTCTCCCTCTGGGGAGTAAAACGGAATAGCCACCCCGATAGCGAGAGCAATCAGCGGCACTAACAGTGGGAGTTAAATAAAGTCTCGTTTCAGAAGTGGTGTCGCTGTTGAGATCCCGGTGCCGTTCGCTATGCCAGCATAACAAACAAGACATTTAATAAATCTATATCTAATGAATAAGCCAATAATTCCAAATTATTCCTCGTGCTTTTCGCCACATTTCAGTTTTTATTTGATGTTTCTACGTGCATTTGTAAATGAGTTACAGAGCCTGCCACTGTAGCTCTCGCTTGTAAGACATGGAAGTGATAGACTAGGGTCGAGCGGCACAGTGGCATACCGACCGAGTAGTGCAGTGACTAGTTCTTGGTTCGAATACTATAATTCTCCGAGTCATCTGGCAACTTCCGGTTTGAAATCCCCTCCGAATTCCCCTAACAACGGAGATTTCCGCCATCTTGCTGGTGAATACAAAGCGCTGTCAGAGTGTAAAATGGTGAAAATATATTGTTTCTGACATGTTTATGTGCAATCTGCACATGTAATCATTGAAATAGGATTAAATACAATATCCTGACATGATTTGAAAGTGCCAACTCGAAGTAAATCGGTTGTTTCGACGATTTGTTGACATCGAGTATAAGGTCTAAACTGAGGCTATCACTTGATCATTTGATTTGAAACTGCGAGGGTGTAATGGTTTTGTCGAGGGAAAGGCCTCAGAGTTACCGAATACATCCACATATATTAATAACTATCAGAAATGAACGTTTGAATTCGCCATAGACTTAACACTGCGTAGGCGCCTTGCCAAGATGGCCGCGAAGGGGGTTCACAGCGCCACCTACTTCCAGGTTGACTCAACGAATAGTTCTCACAAAGTAGTGGATCGCTAGAGAATTATAGAAATCCATATATGGTCAATACATACATGTGGAATTGTTCGAAGCATGTTTTTCTTTACTCAAATATGTTATCATATCAGATAAAGAGTGATTTGAAATTGTTGTTATGATCAGTGTGAGAGGGTTGACCCTCTCGTGAACAGTGGCAGCTATGTGGCAGAAACAGCGAGAGCTCACTTACTATTGAAACGTGTACTACCGCTCGTTGTAGCCATGCTCTACCAATGCAACACGAAGTGCCACTATTTGGTTAGTGAGAGCAACTATTGCAATGCTATTAGTAATATCAGAAACATCAAGACTACCCAGACCTATGAGTAGGCTACAATGAGTTGTTTAAACGTATGATTACTACTCACCTCATTACATCCCATCATTATCTCTGTATTCGGTCACCTTTGATTCCATACGTAAGGTAAAACCCATTACAGCCATGAAACCAAGTATTCCCTGATTCAACATAAGGGACCGGGTGGAGAACGGCTTGCCGAGCCCGTGTATATATGTATGATATTTGGAACCCTAATATTAAAAATGATAAAAAAAAAAAAAAAAAAAAAAAAAAAACCAAAAAAAAACTACGAGAGTTTTTTTCAACTATTGAAACAGCTCCCTGGCTTACAGCTGGTGATGACCTGGGGACTGTTTCAAAAGTCGGGAGGGTGCTAAACGAGAGTACTCATCGCCAATGCGAGAGGCCAACAATGGAACTTGAGGCGGAGGTGCCGCTCTCTATGGGATATTGGTAGTAGGTTTGTTGCCGCTTTGATTTGAGGTGCCGCTCGCTGTTGCCGGCCTCTCGCTTTCAAAATGTGACGTGCCGCTGGCGAGACCTCATGAATTCGCCTTTTGAAACAGCTCCCAGCCCCCGACCCCGGCCGAGCAGGTACCGGGTCTTGGTGTGGGGAGTTAGCTCAGTGGTTAGAGCACCGGACTTGTAACCCAAAGGTTGTAAGCCTGTGTGGGTTCGAGTCCCACCCCCAGCAGTAGTAGATTTACTGCTATAACAAAGGCCATCCTTCTCATACCATGTCTATGTGGTGTGGGAAGTAAAAGAACTCTCACCTTGGTAAATGTGTAGGGGTGGGATCTCTATCTGAATTCATCACATAGATTCGATCTCCACCCTAGTGGTGTAAAAGAACCTTGAGAAAGTCTGGTGAGAACCTCTAATGGTTAACTGTACGTTAAATCAAACCAAATAAACAAAGCGAGGTTACTGAGGTTACTGAGCGTCGTCAAATAGTTATTCCATGCTATATATTCTGCCAGCTAGGTTTTTTACGCTGCGTTTCACCCAATGTACATCATGTACATCAAGTACAGAAAATACTACAAGAAGTTAGTGTAAAACTCTTTAGATTTAAAAAAATGAGGTATTTATTAACGGAGGATGCAAGTATAAAGATAGCAAAACAAATGATAATCCCGATAATCGAATATGCAGATTTCATTTACTATAGTACATCTCAATTAAATAGGAAAAAATTACAAACGCTAGTAAATAAAATATTAAGAATTGCAATAGGGTATTATAAGGCAGCAGAAATGAGTACTAATGATATTAGAGAAAGATGTCAAATGAGAACAATTGAAATCAGAAGGGCAGGGCATCTTTTAACAATGATGAAATGGTGGACAAAAAATGATCAAAATATTTTTGAAGATAATTTACAAAGAACTAGGGGTAATAACAAGATTAAACTAAAGATTAGTAGACCAAACATAGAAAAATATAGACATTCGCCTTTGTATATATGATCGATACTATGGGATAAATTAGAAAGAAATACTCAATTATTAGAAGGAGATAATTATAAAATAAGAGTTAAGGAAGAAATTCACAACATTATTTGAAAGGTTATATAGACCAACATAAGAATGGTCAGTAGACCGAATTTATTGGTAATATAATAGTATGCACTGGGACAAACTTTAGGGTAAATGAGTGAGTGAATGAGGATATTGTCTTGTCTAGTAATGTACTGTATGTCCATTCATGTTATGACGCCAGCGTGGAAGATCGTCTGGAAGCGGATGAACGTCTGTAACGTCTTTAAACCAATTTTTGAATTAAAAAAAAATAAAAAAAAATTGATGACCTAGTGTGATTTCTCACAGACCTGGGAATACTGATTTATAAGTTTTTGCCGGATGAAATTGCACTGCTGGCTGATAGGTTTCATGAGACCACATTACGCCACCAATAACTCAAAAGACGCTATCAACATGAAAAGTTGCCACCCACAAATTGCTTACCTGCGAGCATAGACCGAGAATTCAGACAGTTTGGGTAATCTGGGCAGAGTGATTAGAAGCCGTTGACAAAATGTGTGTTTGTTAGGGGGGGGGGCGGAGGGGTCGCCCCTCCTGCCCTCCTGCCTTTTTATTCTGACGCCAATGGGGGGAATCCATAAATGGTATCATTGAGGGAAGGTGGGGGCGTTACAGTATCCATGACCAAACATGGCAATGGTAGGCCTACCCAGTATGACAAAATATTGATGATGCCAGGGTTAAAAATGGTAAAGGAAATTGTCATTGTTGCAACACCAATCTTTAAGTTACTGATGCAAATGGTAAAGGAAATTGTCATTATTGCAACACCAAATCTTTAAGTTACTGATGCAAAACATCAATGGAAAGGCTTATGAACAAGGGCCTTGTATTAAAGCGTTGTAACCCCCCCCCCCTTTCCCCTCTCCCCAGTGGAACCTGCCATTTCTGATTTGTCGCAGAGAAAAAGCATACAATCAACAAAGCATACCCACTTATGTATCTCAGTATAATGCTGAAACAGCAACATTAGATCATAATCCTTCTCAAAATGAGTCAAAGAATTTAAGCGCTCCCAATTTAAAACCAGTGCGCCCTCGCCCTGGCGACAACAGGATGTACTAAAGGCCGTGCAACCATATTGGTACTGGGGACTGAAAACTTGTTATTTCTGACTTAGCTTACAAAGTTCCTCATAACTTGGGCTCTAAACAAGATACAGATTTGCAAAGGGTAGCATATCATACCTTAGATTATGGGCTTTATTGTCATGCATATTCTGAATTTATCAAGGCAGTTGATCTGTGTTCATTTTTTATGTATTCTGCCAGAAATCATGTTAAAAGTTGGGCAAAATGGATGACTCCTAGAATAAGGGTGAAGATTCTATAAAATTCCATGTGGAACAAAAATCTAAACCCAATTTGATTAAGTAGAGAATCATTTTACAATCATTTTGATAGCTTAACTTTTGTTGTACTCATTGTAGAAGTCAAAATGGACTGTTTTGCTATGAAAATAGAAAAGTACCAAAAATCCCCTTTTTGTGATATCTGCCATATGTCAAAGCATTATCATAGTAGGCGAAAAATGGAGAAAAAAGGCTTGGTTGGGAAAGATGCAATGGTTTGATATTGTAATTCCAAAGCATGTTTTTCCTTTAGGTGTTATATATGAACAAATGCTTACCAAAAATAATTAGATATGCAGCACAAGTCAATCTATAAGATCTTTGAGGGAAACACTATTTGAATTCACATCCCATCATAGTCCCTAATATGCCTTCCTGACCTTAGTATTTGGCAACACCGCCTGTAGCACACTGCACCGCTCCAGTTTATCGCAACGCAAAACCTGTACGTTGCTCGAGCGTTGCAGTGTGCGCCTGTAGTTCCGAGTCTCTGTACACTAGCTTCATCTACAATCCACAAGAGGGCGCATGCGTTGAGACGGCGTTCACCGGCTCCAACTTTCCTGCTTTTCCCGGCAGGTTTTATTTATTTCCGCTCTGGCCTCACGTGTATTTTAGCGTCTTAGAAAACAGCGCCGAGTCGAGCGCTGTGTGTTTTACGATCTGGTCGTCTTGTGATCGGCGATCATGGCCAGACTTCTGAGGGGGTACCTCAGCCTCCTGGAACGCTACCCGCTGAGAACACAGGCATTGTCAACGGGTAGGTCAGCTGTCATCACCTAGTCAGACGAGTCCGACCCTATACGCAATACGGCAACGTACTGTTAGGGTCGCCCACGACTATCATCACCCTGCCTCTTAGTCCCATAGTCGTGGCGACCCAAACAGCTACGGACTCGGACTAGATCTACCTGCCTTCTGCAATTTCTGGATTTAATACCTTTACAATCAGGTTTAGGGAAACGTAGTCTGGGACGCTCTGACACTCTGAGTCACTGACACTTGTGACAGGCTAGTCGTGGCGAACCAAACTGCTACGTTCCCGTAATACTAAAGAAGAAACCAACAAGTTTTGGTCAAAGTCGTCGTTCTCCACGAGTTTGATGCGGGGTGATATGAACGGGCGAGGCGACAGCCAAGTGAATATCACATAGCATTGAAACGAGTCAGAGAGTGACTTCTTTTGACCAAAACGAGTTGCTTTCTGTATTTATCTCACCCCTGGACACACTAATTCAGTAATTGACTAAAAGAATGGACAACACTCAGGATATAGACCATGGAGAACGGACTTCAATACTTGTAAGTTGTAGGGGCATGGAGAACGAGTTCCCAATCTTAAGTCTATGTACATTTATTCCAGGGGTGAGATAATAGATGGTACTTTACTACTATTATGAAACATCACAAAATTTCATATGATTATTTATATGGCATGAGTTGTCATCGCGGAATGATATCACGAAGCTCCGCTTCGTGATATCTGTAGCAGACGACAATGAATGCCATGTAAACAATCATATAGAATTGAGTGATGTTTAGATTTTATTCATATGTTACCAGTGGCATATAAATATTTTTATGGCATAATCGTGGCATACAGTCACACCATGTTAAGTCTATGGAGATTCATATGTGGGGTAGGATAATAGATAATATGGGTTCGATGGTATAGGGTCTGACTCGTCTGACTAGAGTTGTCTTGACGTCAAGAGACAAGCGGGTAATTTGTAAGTTAAAAAGAAAACAAAACAACAGCAAAAAAAAAAACCCCGTAAAAACCCCGAAAACTTAAGTAGTCTGTTTACTTCACCAATTATTATATTAATATTATATGTATTATTTCATATATCCACGTCCGTATGACATGTAACTCCTGCAGAGAGTGCTGAGAACAGACCAGATGGATGACAGCTCACCAGGTGTACGTTCACATGGTTATGATTAGTCCGAGAGGCTCTCACTGACTGGGGACGGTGTTCACCAGACAGGAACAGTTTCTCGGACTAACCAGATATGATCTACTACATAGAAAATAAACGTTGGTTTTATGGACAGGCAACCGTAACTCATCAGATGTTGACGTTTATTAATACATGAGCGATAGCGAGTACTTTACTACGCGTCAACCTCGATTGGTTTACAGAGCCCTCCCGTCAACCTGCCCCCCAGATATCAACCTGCCTACCCATATACCTGCTCACTCATCTATCTGCATACCTATCTATCTACCTACCCATCTACCTGCCTTCATATTAACCTGCTTATCCATCTACCTACCTACCCATCTACCTGCCTACCCATCTATCTGCTTACCCATCTATCTGCCCACCCATGTACCTGCCTATCCATCTACCTGACCACCCATGTACCTGCCACCATCAACCTGCCTACCCATCTATCTGCTTACCCATCTACCTGCCTACCCATCTATCTGCTTACCCATCTATCTGCCCACCCATGTACCTGCCTATCCATCTACCTGACCACCCATCTACCTGCCACCATCAACCTGCCTACCCATCTATCTGCTTACCCATCTACCTGCCTACCCATCTACCTGCCTACCCATCTACCTGCCTACCCATCTACCTGCCTACCCATCTACCTGCCCACCCATCTACCTGCCTACCCATCTATCTGCTTATCCATCTACCTGCCCACCCATCTACCTGCCTACCCATCAACCTGCCTACCCTTCAACCTGCCTACCCGTCTACCTGCCTACCCATCAACCTGCCTACCCATAAACCTGCCTACCCATCTACCTGCCTATTTTCCATTTCTTTCATGGAAATCCACTTTTCCATACTCAGTTTACGTACATGTGTAATACAGGTGTTGCCATTCAAGGCCACCTAACGGCCCACTGTCTTATTACGCGGCAAACACGGTCGAGTCCATTGACATGTATATAGAGAAGTAGCAATCACACCTAGAGTGTGAACGGTGGGTGTGATTGCAGGAGTGTTGTTTTTTTACATTAAATTGCTGGAACAAGCTAGGGTATTGTATTAAAGGGTCTCATCTGTCAGAACTTTATAGTTGATGATTATCTTGGTTTAACTTGTAAAAAGATAAACATGTTATAGCTATAGGCCTGCCAATGTATTAGTGTGGATGCAATTTCGGTGTCCCTGTGTTATCTAAGGTATATCTAAAGTATCATTGAGGTGATATGCATGTATGATACATCAAATTGGGGCTGGAATACCATAGAATATGATGCAATCGCTTTTATTTCCATGGAAATAATTTGCATGGGCATTATAAACGTATTAAAATTATATACTGAGTGATCCAATGCTAAAGTATACGTTGCCAGGGGTATGTTTGGCTTCAGACATTGCGTAACTAAGCGGATAACGTGCGACACCAGCCAGTGGAAAAAGGCCTATTGCCTTTCCTTGTGTCAAACAAAGATAATATTGATTTAACCTCATTGATGCCAATAGAACAGTCGTTTGAACCTTCAAGTCTAATTGAACAAATTGGACGTTAGACTACCCAAACAAACAAACAAATCTCCCAGAGACCCTCAGCCCCGAGTAATTTTGACTTCCTTTCACTGGTACTTGGTTTCCCTATTCCTATATACCTTTAAATGTGGTTTAATAACGATAATTAGCGTTATTTGCTCATCCACCAGCAAACCTGAAGCCAGATCCAACCTTATCGAGTAACTTGACACTTTATGTTTACTCCCCACTGCGCTTTTCATATGAATTTTGTAAGAGACAATCTGATTGGTCTAAATGTCAACCTTGGGTAGTATACGGCAACCTTGGGTAGTATACGGCAACCTTGGGTAGTATCCATAAGTTACTCCACCCCCCAGAACCTGGTGTAAGCATAGAGTGTACAGCCATAGGTATATAGGAATTACACTTTTTCCCCTGACCCCAACTGACATTCCTAAGGGCAAGGAGAGTGGGGGAGGTAAAGACAAGTCACCTGAGCGTGTCACTTCTGGAATTACATAAAATATTATACAGTGTCGCTGAAGAAGGTCTCCCCATGTTGCGTCTTGTAGGTATACTGATGGGCACGGGGGACGTGATCGCGCAGTTTGCAGTCGAGAGAAGGTCCGTCACGGAGTACGAGTTCAGCCGCACCTCCCGCTTCCTGATATTCGGTAGTTTCGTTGGTGTGAGTATCTCGGTCATACAAAGTCTATGATTTATATAGAACTGCATCAAGAATCCTATAAATAGACAATACTCATGAGTTTGGATGCTCCGCAATCGTCATCGAGGCAAAGCCAAGTGATGATTACAGCGCATCCAAACAAGTGGAGTATTGTTTATTTTATGATTCGAGTGCAGTTCTAGATTTATCTCACCCATTTCACTGGCAGTATAATAACATTACAATATCAGAATAATTTAAATTAATTCACAAATTCAGCTAGGAACGTATAAACAGGGTTCGTACAGAGCCTGGAAAACCTGGAAAAGCCTGGAATTATGATTTCGGGTTTTCCAGGCCTGGAAAAGCCTGGAATTCTCACAGAGAGCCTGGAAAAACCTGGAAGAGCCTGGAAAATTTAGTTTTGCATAAAATCAATTTGTTTAGTCTATGGAATTCTGGTCAATATTAACTTTCCTTAACTACGGTACCTGACTGCCTATGAAATTTCAGTGACTTGGATTAAATAGTTCCAAACATCCTTTATTTGACCATGCATAACAAATTACTAATAATATAGCATGGATTTGATTATTTGTCCTCCTATTTAAAAGTGGTAAGAAATATAAAATTTTGAAGATATCTATCCCAAACCAATGAAATTCCACAGGTAGTAAGGAAGATGAAGAACATTTTAACTAAATTTGGTGATGAATCAAACATGGCTTAAAAACCAGTGACCAGATGTGCCTGGAAAAAGATATTAGAGCCTGGAAAAGCCTGGAAAAAGCCTGGAATTGTATTGGGCTAACTATGTACGATCCCTGTATAAATCTCCATGTTGATGTCTTGTCGTTTCTCTGAAATCCTGGCCGCTGATTGGTCAATTGCATATGACGTTATCACGCATTCACTCCACCATGGCCGTGGCATAGTATTGTCACTTTACCGAGATGATCATTGAGTATGTTACTCGTATTGCTAAACTTGTACCAGCGGTGAGATAAATCCTCTTATAAAATGTATTTACAACATCTCAGACACTTATATATCTCTTTCGCTATCAGTATCAACTCTAATTTAGATTTTAAGTGAAGGTGACATCACGGACCTGTATACAAGTATATGGTGATATAATTAATTTGTTCTAGTCTACTGGGACTCTGGGGCCCGTTGAATAATCTAGGCTTGTACATAACCCTTTTTAGTTCGCCAAGGAGACCCAGGGACGATGTGGGTCAACTTTATTCAACACCTATGGATGACCTTATGGACGACTAATACTGTCTTAGCGAACAAAATTAAATTTTATTAAATGATACCCTTGTACGAGGTACAGAAAAGGGTTTTCTTGTACGATCCTGGATTATTTATAGGCCCCAGGATCCTTTGTTTGGGAACTCAGTAAACCACAACCCATGATATGAAACTTGTCAGGTACCTTAACTGTGGTATACGGATTAAAATCTGTGGTATATGGCCTCGAAGCAATGGTATATTCTTTAATATGGCAATTCCTGGGTTTAATTTATTCGAGAAGATGGATAATAAATGCAACAAACAATGGTTATGTGAACAGCAACTCGGTAAACCACTCAAGGTTGATGCGTAGTAATGCAATCGCTATCGCTCGTGTATTACTACGCTCAACCTTGAGTGGTTTACGACCAACATCGTTAATTGTTTATGTATATCTGTTGACAGTACATATATCTTATTGTGGCACTGTGACAGGGTGTGATATATCTGTATGGTCTGAAATACACTCCCCATGTGTTTTCTATGGACACTTTGTATTCGGTGGATTTATCTGTATGCTCCAGGTACAGTGATACACACTCCCTGTGTGCTTTTTATAGACAAGTTGTATTAGGTGGATATATCTGTATGCTCCGGGTATGGTGATACACATTCCCTATGTGTTTTCTACAGACACCTTGTATTAGGTGGATATATCTGTATGCTCCATGTATGGTGATACACACTCCCCATGTGTTTTCTACGGACACCTTGTATTAGGTGGATAATAAATGTTTTTTGTGGTACTGTGACAGGGCCCGGCGCTGCGTGGATGGTACCTGCTGCTAGAACGTGGCGTCAAGATGACCGGGCCGCGCGCTGCGCTCGTCAAGGTGCTGCTCGACCAGGTGCGTCTGTGGAAATTCACTTTTCTATTATCAGGATGATAAACAAGATATTCCCTCCAAACCGTTGAGACTAATCTTCTAAATAATAGACAAGGAGTCAGTAATTGGCTGTTTAAATATCCAACATGTTTCGGTGTTACTACACCTTCATCAGGGATTGGTTTAACCCTTTCCCCGCAGCACCCAGTTCCTCTGATCACCATTGTACAGCAGGCATTGGCTGCATAAACAACCCTGCTACAGCAGGTACCTTTTTTTGAAAATAGCAATGTCACATGATGTGTCATGTGATTTGAGTAGTTTACCTTGGTAGCTGATGATATTTTGTTATACCAAATCAAAGGTCAATATACTGTTTTTACTATGTCAACATTTCTTTCAATTCAAACAATTATTTTTCTATTTATTGAATTTTGTATACAAGTATCAATGATGCCTCTATGATGCCTCCAGGCAGTAGCCAGGGGAATGCCTGGAGGCATCATGCTGCCATAGCCAGGGGAATGCCTGGAGGCTTCATGCTGCAGTAGCCAGGGGAATGCCTGGAGGCTTCATGCTGCGGTAGCCAGGGGAATGCCTGGAGGCATCATGCTGCCATAGCCAGGGGAATGCCTGGAGGCTTCATGCTGCCATAGCCAGGGGAATGCCAGGAGGCACCATGCTGCCATAGCCAGGGGAATGCCTGGAGGCTTCATGCTGCAGTAGCCAGGGGAATGCCAGGAGGCATCATGCTGCCATAGCCAGGGGAATGCCAGGAGGCTTCATGCTGCGGTAGCCAGGGGAATGCCTGGAGGCTTCATGCTGCAGTAGCCAGGGGAATGCCTGGAGGCTTCATGCTGCGGTAGCCAGGGGAATGCCTGGAGGCATCATGCTGCAGTAGCCAGGGGAATGCCTGGAGGCTTCATGCTGCGGTAGCCAGGGGAATGCCTGGAGGCATCTTGCTGCAGTAGCCAGGGGAATGCCTGGAGGCTTCATGCTGCGGTAGCCAGGGGAATGCCTGGAGGCATCATGCTGCAGTAGCCAGGGGAATGCCTGGAGGCATCATGCTGCGGTAGCCAGGGGAATGCCTGGAGGCTTCATGCTGCGGTAGCCAGGGGAATGCCTGGAGGCTTCATGCTGCAGTAGCCAGGGGAATGCCTGGAGGCTTCATGCTGCGGTAGCCAGGGGAATGCCTGGAGGCATCATGCTGCGGTAGCCAGGGGAATGCCTGGAGGCATCATGCTGCAGTAGCCAGGGGAATGCCTTGAGGCTTCATGTGGCGGTAGCCAGGGGAATGCCTGGAGGCATCATGCTGCTGTTAAAGGGTTAATTATTGCTGGGATTAGCACTCTGATGTACATATAATCAGTATATGCAATTGCTTCTTTTTGCATCAAACAAAGATAATATTGATTTAGTTTTTTTGAATACCCAAAAAAATTTTCGTTCAGTATATAGAATCTTATTGTCAGTTTTCCATTTTTTCCCGTAGAAATCCACTTTTCTATATTCAGTATAAGTATTTGTTTTTCCTTGCGTCAAACAAAGATAGTATTGATTTAGCAACATTTACGCCAATAAAATAGTTGTATAAACCTCCCCATAGACTCTCATGCCATGACCGATAAGAACATACTATCCAAGTTTTTCCAGTCTCTCTGAGGCAGAAAAATCCACATGAAAAATATTTCCACTTTTTTCCCTCCCCCCAGTGTCAAATCTGACAGTGTCCATAACCAGAAATCTGCTTGGATATTCGCCTATTTGCTCACTAAAACATGCTGGGAGAAGTCATGACACTGTGATGTCGTGAAGAGTGGTTTTATGCTACACTGTTCTAATAACAATGTCTCCTGGGAGATTGCATAGTAAAAGTTTGGTTCTGATATGTAGATATAATTTTCAAAGTAGAAGTGTCTCTGCCTCGTATTCTTAACCTTATTCTCCTATTTACAGCCTATCATATTCTCCCGTTTACAGGTCTGCTGGGGTGGACAGCAATTACCAATCTGTTCGCCCTCTTGGTCGCCTCGCCTCCACGTGGTGCAGACCGGATATGCTTGCATGCATGCATAACAAAAGCGACCGGGGTGGGGAGTTAGCTCAGTGGTAAAGAGCACTGGACTTTGTTGATTCGAGTCCCACTGCAGCCACTTTTCTACTTTACCGCCAGCTCGCTCAATTCTCCTGTTTTCACAGCCTGTTTCACTCTCCCGTTTTCAGAGCCTGTTCGCGCCCATGTTCTGCGGGCTCTTTCTCAGCACGATGGGATACTGGAGAACTAAATCCGTTGAGATCACTAAGAGCATGTTATCTGACGTAAGTAGAATTGTAGAGTGAATTATCTCATCACAGCTGGTTCTTTCACAGGAGCCATTCCCTTAATTATTTCTTTAAATGAAACCATAATACCATAAAAATGAGAAAATAGATTTCAATATTTCGTCTTTCGATATTTCGAAATTTGTTAATCAATGTTGTAACACGAGAAATCTGTCTTCATTTTGCTGATTAATTTAGGGATGCTAGTTTTACTTCTTTCCTTGTTTTCATTTCCAGTATGTAACATTATTTTTCTCATATAAAACAAAGAAAGTATAAATTGAGCCTCACTCACACCAATAGAACAATGTTTTAACCTCCCCACACACCCTCAGCCCTATTCCTTGACCAACACTGATGTATTTCCCATGTTTTCTCAGTCTCTCTGAGGCAGTAATTTCACGTGAAAAATGTTTCCTCTCTTTTATCCAGACCCTAACTGACATCCCTGTGATTGTATAATACTTGTGACAATTCTCACTGGATATTGACATCTGGCCTTATTCTTTAGTTATTTTGTTTCTTTTTCAGTCGTATATCGATGTGATGGTGGCTAATTACAAGGTAATTAATGTTCTATGTCGTTTATAAACAGGCGTTTAGAATATAGATAAGGCGTAAAAGTGCTACCTAAAGGTCAGTTCACACTGTGCGACTTTTTTTTTTGGGGGGGGGGGGGGCTTGCGAGCGGGTACCTCCAGTCTTGAGGCCAGTTCACACTGTTCGACTGGAGGTACCGGGTACGCCCAGTCTGAGACTGGAGGTACCTAGCACTGCAAAACACCCAGTGTGAACTACAAGTTTCCCGCTAGTCTGAGACCGGGTTGGGCCAGTCTCAGACTGAAGGTACCTCAGGTACGCCCAGTCGCAAACATTTTGAATACCAAACATGTTAGATATTTGGTACCCAAACATGTTAGATATTTGGTACCGCTAGTTGCCAACTGGGCATACTGAGCGACATCCAAGTGTAAGCGTTTCAGTCGCAAGCAGTGTTGTTCACACACATATTTGTGCGCACCTTGCGACTGGCCGAACAGGATCTGGCACATCCAGTGTCAGGCATGGCGACGAGAAGCACGCGCCCGCCAGTCGCACAGTATGAATAGGGCTACACTGGCTGGTGGTACTGCGCTTGAAACTTGAGGTATGCCGAGTCGCAGGATACCTATGTACCTCAAAACGCACAGTGTGAACTGCACGCTTCTCGATAGTCTCAGACTGGGTGTACCTATGTACCTCAAAACGCACAGTGTGAACTGCACGCTTCTCGATAGTCTCAGACTGGGTGTACCTATGTACCTCAAAACGCACAGTGTGAACTGCACGCTTCTCGATAGTCTCAGACTGGGTGTACCTATGTACCTCAAAACGCACAGTGTGAACTGCACGCTTCTCGATAGTCTCAGACTGGGTGTACCTATGTACCTCAAAACGCACAGTGTGAACTGCACGCTTCTCGATAGTCTCAGACTGGGTGTACCTATGTACCTCAAAACGCACAGTGTGAACTGCACGCTTCTCGATAGTCTCAGACTGGGTGTACCTATGTACCTCAAAACGCACAGTGTGAACTGCACGCTTCTCGATAGTCTCAGACTGGGTGTACCTATGTACCTCAAAACGCACAGTGTGAACTGCACGCTTCTCGATAGTCTCAGACTGGGTGTACCTATGTACCTCAAAACGCACAGTGTGAACTGCACGCTTCTCGATAGTCTCAGACTGGGTGTACCTATGTACCTCAAAACGCACAGTGTGAACTGCACGCTTCTCGATAGTCTCAGACTGGGTGTACCTATGTACCTCAAAACGCACAGTGTGAACTGCACGCTTCTCGATAGTCTCAGACTGGGTGTACCTATGTACCTCAAAACGCACAGTGTGAACTGCACGCTTCTCGATAGTCTCAGACTGGGTGTACCTATGTACCTCAAAACGCACAGTGTGAACTGCACGCTTCTCGATAGTCTCAGACTGGGTGTACCTATGTACCTCAAAACGCACAGTGTGAACTGCACGCTTCTCGATAGTCTCAGACTGGGTGTACCTATGTACCTCAAAACGCACAGTGTGAACTGCACGCTTCTCGATAGTCTCAGACTGGGTGTACCTATGTACCTCAAAACGCACAGTGTGAACTGCACGCTTCTCGATAGTCTCAGACTGGGTGTACCTATGTACCTCAAAACGCACAGTGTGAACTGCACGCTTCTCGATAGTCTCAGACTGGGTGTACCTATGTACCTCAAAACGCACAGTGTGAACTGCACGCTTCTCGATAGTCTCAGACTGGGTGTACCTATGTACCTCAAAACGCACAGTGTGAACTGCACGCTTCTCGATAGTCTCAGACTGGGTGTACCTATGTACCTCAAAACGCACAGTGTGAACTGCACGCTTCTCGATAGTCTCAGACTGGGTGTACCTATGTACCTCAAAACGCACAGTGTGAACTGCACGCTTCTCGATAGTCTCAGACTGGGTGTACCTATGTACCTCAAAACGCACAGTGTGAACTGCACGCTTCTCGATAGTCTCAGACTGGGTGTACCTATGTACCTCAAAACGCACAGTGTGAACTGCACGCTTCTCGATAGTCTCAGACTGGGTGTACCTATGTACCTCAAAACGCACAGTGTGAACTGCACGCTTCTCGATAGTCTCAGACTGGGTGTACCTATGTACCTCAAAACGCACAGTGTGAACTGCACGCTTCTCGATAGTCTCAGACTGGGTGTACCTATGTACCTCAAAACGCACAGTGTGAACTGCACGCTTCTCGATAGTCTCAGACTGGGTGTACCTATGTACCTCAAAACGCACAGTGTGAACTGCACGCTTCTCGATAGTCTCAGACTGGGTGTACCTATGTACCTCAAAACGCACAGTGTGAACTGCACGCTTCTTGATAGTCTCAGACTGGGTGTACCTATGTACCTCAAAACGCACAGTGTGAACTGCACGCTTCTCGATAGTCTGAGACTGGGCGTACCTATGTACCTCAAAACACACAGTGTGAACTGCACGCTTCCCACTAGTCTCAGACTGGGCGTACCTATGTACCTCAAAACGCACAGTGTGAACTGCACGCTTCTCGATAGTCTGAGACTGGGCGTACCTATGTACCTCAAAACACACAGTGTGAACTGCACGCTTCCCACTAGTCTGAGACTGGGCGTACCTATGTACCTCAAAACGCACAGTGTGAACTGCACGCTTCTCGATAGTCTGAGACTGGGCATACCTATGTACCTCAAAACGCACAGTGTGAACTGCACGCTTCTCGATAGTCTCAGACTGGGTGTACCTATGTACCTCAAAACGCACAGTGTGAACTGCACGCTTCTCGATAGTCTCAGACTGGGTGTACCTATGTACCTCAAAACGCACAGTGTGAACTGCACGCTTCTCGATAGTCTGAGACTGGGCGTACCTATGTACCTCAAAACACACAGTGTGAACTGCACGCTTCCCACTAGTCTGAGACTGGGCGTACCTATGTACCTCAAAACGCACAGTGTGAACTGCACGCTTCTCGATAGTCTGAGACTGGGCATACCTATGTACCTCAAAACGCACAGTGTGAACTGCACGCTTCTCGATAGTCTCAGACTGGGTGTACCTATGTACCTCAAAACGCACAGTGTGAACTGCACGCTTCCCACTAGTCTCAGACTGGGCGTACCTATGTACCTCAAAACGCACAGTGTGAACTGCACGCTTCCCGCTAGTCTGAGACTGGGCGTACCTATGTACCTCAAAACGCACAGTGTGAACTGCACGCTTCCCACTAGTCTCAGACTGGGCGTACCTATGTACCTCAAAACGCACAGTGTGAACTGCACGCTTCCCACTAGTCTGAGACTGGGCGTACCTATGTACCTCAAAACACACAGTGTGAACTGGCCATTATACTGTAGAACCCCGCTATGAGAACATCTATGCATGTACCTTGGTACCATTGTGGTAAAATTGAAGTGGACATTAATCTTAGAATGCATTCAGATATAAATAATGTGTACAGCGTGTATCTCGGACATGTCTCAGTATGAATATTATTATATACCTGTGTGCGAATGTTTATCAAGTACTGCCTGTTGCTAGGGGTGCAGTAAAAAAAGTGTTCGTGCCCGCTGTGACTGTGACCAAATTAGTCATTATAATGACATTATATCATCCATTTGAGGTATATAATGATAAGCAAACGGCCTTACTGTGGACGAAACAGTTTTCGTTCTCGGTCAGTCATCGATTTCATACTGCCTTCCGCCTCTGCCGTCAGGCAGTATGAAATTGGAGACTGACCTCGAACGAGAATCGTTTCGTCCACAGTAAGGACATTTCCTAATAATATTAGGAAACGTCCTTACTTCAGACGAAACAGTTTCTGTTCGAGGTCAGTCGTCGATTTCATACTGCCTGACGGCAGAGGCGGAAGGCATTATGAAATCGATGACTGACCTCGAACGAGAATGAGAATGAGAACTATTTCATCTGCAGTAAGGATGTTTGCTTATTACTATATATCTCTAATCGATAAAAGAACGATAATTTAATGACCTATTAAGCCACACTCACAGCGGGCACGAACATTATTATTACTGCACCCCTAGCAGCGGGCAGTATTTCATGGACATTCGCACACAGGTATATAATAATATATGCGTTGCATATTAACGTTGTTTTTTTGTTGTTGTTTTTTTTCATTCAAGAAAAAACGGATTTGATAAATCGTCCGGGCGGACGCTCTTCCTTGCATCAGTCCAACAAGTGCAGACACGATTCACAGACACATGTAGACAGAAAGACATCACAACATAAAGCTTAATTAATGTGACAGTTTACAGTATACAAAATCCAGTTATAATTGGTACTAGAGCCTGTGGTGCTGCCACCTTACGGAACGCCTGATTCCCATTTCAGTTATGGCCGGCGGCGCAGATCTTCAACTTCTACCTGGTCCCCTTCCAACACCGGTGAGTTATTGTGTACTGTCGTAACCTCGGGGGGGAGATTGTCGTCGTAGTTTATTGTTGTAGAGAGCCTGAGGTGGCAATTATTAAAGGCGAATCGGACAAGTTGTTTCGAAATTTAAAACCTATGTCAATATAGCTGAAAATGTGACGAAAGTACTAGATAGAAAATAATGAATTTTGCATACTTAGCTGTAACAAGAGATGATGGAAGATCGGAGTCACTGTACTAACGAATCAGACCAATACAAAAAAATTAACAAAAAAATTCTTCTGAAAATTGAATATGATGAGCTTAAAGTATAGTAAAACACATATCTAAATTAAAAATTCGGGGGTCACAATGCTAAATTTTGATTGAAATGAAATAAAAAGAAATTGTTATTTAGTCTGACCGAAGCTACATTGATTCATCAGATAGAAAAAAAAGCGAAAGTTGGATACATTTATAACGATTCTTTTAAATTTTGTTTATTTAGAATTTAAAGGCTCCGGCTGATAGCCGGTATAGGTTGCCCTTACAGTGACAGTACTTGTGGTACAACACACATTCTCCAAACTGTGTACTTGTCGCAAATTGTCACAACTTGATCAAACAAGTATGAGTTGATTATCGACAGACTAGATTTATGCTGATTAGTTCAGCGATAGCATAGCTATATTCAGAGAACTAGAACCAGTGGAAGGCCCACTCGCCGTGCAGCCCTGTGAACTAGTGGCGAGCATGGGCTGAGTCCTACAGGGGAGCAAAACATCCGGTTCACGCTTCTAGCATGTCCGACTAGATCTGTTAATGATGTACCCTGGTACCCGGGGTATCCGCTAGGGGTCTCGGCGGAGATATACCAAAACCACTGTTTCCAATTGTCGAATGGATAACCGGAAGTCCACCTCCCCTGAATCTTGAAAACAAGGCTCGCCACGAGTTCTTCCCATAGGCGCAATGCTGAATGGCCGCGAGTGGGCTTTCCAGGGGTTCTGGTTCTTTGCTATATTTGACCATAATTTAGTAGGTACTGTCCACATTTGGTGGTATTACCATCCAATTTTTGATAGAGGGATATAATTGTATTTGCTGCCACATTTGTCCCATGTGGGTACACTACTAACAGACATCCGACTTGTGTATTATAATTTACATGTATATTGAATACCAGGTTAACAACATTTTCCTCTCCCTGTATAGGGTGATGTACGTGAACTGTGTATTTTGATTTGTATTGAATCCCGCGTTAACAAAGTTTTCCTCTCCCCATATAAGGTGATGTACGTGAACTGTGTATTATAATTTATATTGAATCCTGGGTTAATGAAGTTTTTCTTTCCCCATATAGGGTGATATACTTGAACTGTGTATTATGATTTGTTCTGAATCCTGGGTTGATGAAGTTTTCCTCTCCCTGTATAGGGTGATGTACGTGAACTTTGTATTATAATTTATATTGAATCTCGGGTTAACAAAGTTTTCCTCTCCCCATATAGGGTGATGTTCGTGAACTGTGTATTATAATTTATATTGAATCCCGGGTTAATGAAGTTTTCCTCTCCCCATATAAGGTGATGTACGTGAACTGTGTATTATAATTTATATTTAATCCCGGGTTAATGAAGTTTTCCTCTCCCCGTATAAGGTGATGTACGTGAACTGTGTATTATAATTTATATTTAATCCCGTGTTAATGAAGTTTTCCTCTCCCCATATAAGGTGATGTACGTGAACTGTGTATTATAATTTATATTTAATCCCGGGTTAATGAAGTTTTCCTCTCCCCATATAAGGTGATGTACGTGAACTGTGTATTATAATTTATATTTAATCTCGGGTTAATGAAGTTTTCCTCTCCCCATATAGGGTGATGTACGTGAACTGTGTATTATAATTTATATTGAATCCCGGGTTAACGATGTTTTTCTCTCCCTATATAAGGTGATGTTCGTGAACTGTGTATTATAATTTATATCTAATCCCGGTTAACGATGTTTTTCTCTCCCCGTATAAGGTGATGTACGAGAACTGTGTACTATAATTTGTGTTGAATCCCGGGTTACTGAAGTTTTCCTCTCCCCATATAAGGTGATGTACGTGAACTGTGTAAGATAATTTATATTGAATCCCGGGTTAATGAAGTTTTCCTCTCCCTACACAGAGTGATGTACGTGAACTGTGTATTATAATTTATATTGAATCCCGGGTTAATGAAGTTTTCCTCTCCTCATATAAGGTGATGTACGTGAACTGTGTATTATAATTTATATTTAATCCCGGTTAACGATGTTTTTCTCTCCCCATAAGGTGATGTTCGTGAACTGTGTATTATAATTTATATTGAATCCTGGGTTAATGATGTTTTTCTCTCCCCGTACAGGGTAATGTACGTGGACTGTGTATTATAATTTATATTGAATCCCGGGTTAATGAAGTTTTCCTCTCCTCGTACAGAGTGATGTACGTGAACTGTGTGGCCTTACTGTGGAACACCTACCTGGCCTGGAAGGCGGAGACCAGTCATAAAAACATACAGACCACGCCGGAAACCACCGACAGCTAGTACTATACGGAAACTGACTGACTGACGTCGTACGTTAAACGTATGCGGTAAAATGATTCATCAACCCGTTTTCTTAATTTTTAATAATCAAATTGAAAAATATAGCTGTGGTAGAATCATAATTCCGATTAGACTTAATCAAATAAAATATTCATGGTGATTCTATATCTATATGTGCTCTGCCTAATTTTCCAAAGTTTCATATTTTTCCGCCAAGTATTTTACCTGCAATAGATATTTTTTTCGTTAAATCGGCTATAATTGTAATACACTGCATGAAAACTTTATATACGGACGCGTCTTAGCTGTATTTCACACCCGGCGTATATGAGAGGAAATATTCTCCCCCCCCCCCCCTGCTGCCTCCCGCCGTTTTGTCTTGGTAGAAGTATAGGAAATCCTCCCCCTACCGCCCCCACCCCTGCCACCCCCTGCCGCCCCCCCCCCCTCACCCCCCGCCGCCAGCTGAGGCGTATACACGGGGAACAGGACGACCTTGTATACGCAAAAGTCATACTTATATTTGCCCGGCGCATTCATATGTAAAATGGTGGTTTTCGTGCAGTAATATTGATGCATTTTCTGTTGCCAGGTATAAACGAGGCGTGGGCCGAGTGATGGAGATTAGACTGACTTCAAGCTGCTATATGCTGACACCGACTCCATACAGGGTGGTCAAATATGGATAGCCCATTAACAGAGAAACACTGGTGCTTTAAAAAAAATATTTTATTCAATAACAGAATTAACGACTAAAAGCATTCGCCAAAGAGCGCTCATCCTCACAGGAGTCAAAAAAGAACTTGTTACGAAAACAAGGACTATAGAGAAAACCTATGAAAGTTTAGGGTCAGAGCTTGTATCCCATCGAGTTTGAATCGCGTAGACATTCACAAGACGAAGACATGTGAATTACGTAACGATTCAAATGATATAGAAGTAAATCTAATTGGTGCTTGCAATATATTAACCTAGATCTATAGCACAGAGCGTACCCTAGTTCCCTGTCGTCCTGGGCAGATGGCGGACCGCACGCAGTAATCGCTATGTGCCCTTCATAGGCATGCGATATTTCCAGTTTCTGAGGTCCCGAAAATCATTCCTGAGATAAGTTTAAATCATAGAAGAAGGAGAAAAAATATCGTAGGAGAAAACAAGTTAGCATAATAAAAAGGTCATTTTGTTCTCAACTGAGTCCAGACGTTCAATTAGAATAGTTATAAATTCAGGGATTTTTTATTATTTCTTTTTTTAAGGCTTTTATTTATACTGGAGGGATGGCAGTTTTCCACTTTCCCTAGGAAATCCTTGTTTCCATTTCCAGTTAATAGAATTATTTTTCTTGTGTAAAGCGACCAAAGTATGAATTTGGCTTCATTCACGCTAATATAACAGTGGTTTGAACCTCCCCACACATCCAACCTCGTGCCATCGCCAACGCCATATTTTTCTTAATCTCTCTGCGGCTATAAATTGGTCATGAAAAATATTCCCATGTTTTTCCTGAACCCAACTGACATCCCTGAAAAATACAGACCCCGGTATGTTTTTTTAATTTTTTTTTTTTTAATTTCCGTTTCCAAGTGGTTCCTGGTTCTTGGGGAATTTTCTTATAATTATTTTTTAGGGGTATCTCGACAAAGCAAAGTCTAAGCAACCGACCCCGGTATCCCTTTTCCGGCATTTGTTTTGTTATTTTCAAATCCCATGTCTGCCTCTAGTAAACGCACGATGTACCGGCTGTAGTAGGAAACTGTGATTTTAGAAAACGGAACCAAGTGTGTGAGTAAATGTACACATCACCACACTTCTGTGTGTAGTAAAGGAGATTGTGTTAGATGCATACATTATATATATGTAAGGGTTTTATTTCCTAGTCGGTAGTGTGAGAAATGTATATGAGAAATGTTATCATGTTTATATCGGGCCGGAGTGAATTGTAGAATACTCTGAGTGTATTACCCCCCCCCCCCCCCCCCAGCCATGTGAATATCAGTAGCTAGAATCTGGTGCATTTACCTACCATAAAGTATTAAAAAGGAAACCTATGACAGTTTAGGGTCAGAGCTCGTATCTCATTGAGTTGAAATAGCGTAGTAATAATTCACAATGCGAAGCCACGTGAATTACATAGCGATTCAAATGAGTCATGAATTCAATCTCTAGGTAATAGGGAAACAGTATAATAATATTCAAGATTAAAAGTATGTGGATGGTATATCTACTTGTTGCTCTCGGAATGTCTGCACATAGTAGTACATGGAGATAGCCACCACTGCCTTAACCCTTTAATTACGGATGCCTGTGACCAAGCTACTCCCGTTAACCCTTTAAGGACGAATGATGCCTTGAGGCATCAACCAGCCCAGGCCGAAAGATGCCTTTAGGCATCAACCGGCCCAGGCCGAATGATGCATCAAGGCATCATTTCACTTAAACCTATAAAATCGTTTTTGACAAGGAAATAATTTATCAATTTACATGAAATCTTCAGAAAATGTAGGTATAATATCAAAAGTAATATTAGTAAGCTAAAATAAGTGAAATATTATTGATTACCAATAATATCACGTGATGGAACATCAAATTAGGACTCTATGCAAATTGTGTTCGTCCTCTAGAGATATACACAATCACTAGGACCCGTCCTTATGGTGACAGCTCTGCCACAGGTGGCCGTCCTTAAAGGGTTAAGACGGGTGCTGGTGGCAGTTTGTCCTACTAGAGGACGGGCACATAATGGATAAAACTCATAATTCAAGTTTGTAATCATGCAATATGATACATTATCATAAATGTTTTGTTTCTTTTGATTAGAAACACTAGAATTCATGTCATATCTACATTTTCTAAGATTGCTTTGTTTAAACATTTTTGTAAATATTGAAACAATGATGCCTCCGGGCATCATCCGTCAATTAAGTGGTGATGCCTCCAAGCATGATGTGTCTTTGCCGAAATGATGCCTCCAGGCATGATGTGTCTTTAGTGCGGTGATGGCTCCAGGCATCATGCACTCTTAAAGGGTTACGCGCTGATTCCACCAACAAGAGATATAGCGAGATTAGTCATGATTTGGTTGTCTTGCTAAATCTTGGTTTTGAATAATCATGTGCATATTTGCTGCAATGCATCGGTCTTGTTAAACACCCGTGCCGTGTTCTTGTGTTATGTCGCGATATGTCGGCAATAGATCTTGAGGTGTTGCAGTGGTGGAGCACCAAAATATACACACAACATCACAAAGAAAAGCACACATATCATCGTGTGCGATGTATCGCGACAAAGGGGATACGACATATTGCAACACTGTAAGATATAACAAGATATACCAAGATATACCACGGCAAATCCATCGTGTTGGTGGAACCAGCCCTTTAATTAGATGATAAGATTAATGCATTTCCTTGTCTGGCCATAAACTGTGTCGGTTTTGCCTTCATTTAAGGCCAGTGAAGTGCCCCGTTTCAACATCTAGGCATGTTTGTTAAGATGTTTCCAAAAAAGTTTCCAAACCTTTGAGAAATAAAAGTTATTGTAAGAGATTTTGAAAGCTTCTGTGTATTCTGATAAAGGAGCACGAAATGAATTGGAACTATACAATAGTCAATATCCATACAATACACATTAATTATTATCTCAATGGTTTAGACCGCTGACCAATTGGAATACCAAGTTTTTTCCAGGTCTTCAGTCAATGGCAATGTGTGATCTCATATATATCTACCTGGCATGGGATTTCTCCTGACTTTTTGACATCCATTTTTGATTCCTGACTTTTTGATATCCCAAGGATCATTCTTGAGATAAGTATAAATCCGATGAGAAAATACGTTAACATAGATAACGTAGCTATAAGCTTAGTCCAGAAATTCAATTTGGATAGCTAAAAAATACTAAGAAAGAAATTGATGAATGTTTAGTCTGTGTCCTTGTTCTCCATCAAGTTTGGAGTACGCAGTGATGTGAGCGAGGTGACAGCCAAGAAACTATAATGAAGCGCTTCAAACGAGATGGTGAAGGGGACTCAGACCAAATATGAATATGTTTCTGATTTTATCTTAGCCTGGACATATTTATCCGTTTATTACCCATTATGTATAAATTACAATACTCACAAGCCTGGTGAGTAACGTTAAGTTCCTAACGTTTATCCTATGGTCGTTTATACCAGGTTAAGATAAAGACCCCAGAATCCCAAGAAAATCTGTAGAAGATTTTTGCTGTTTTAAAATCCCATGCCTGATATCTATCTATCCTACTAGTTCTGTGCATTATCAAGGGCAAGTTTAATAATCTAAGATCGTACGTGAAGACCCTTTTCTGTACCTCGTATAAGGGTTATCGTTTAGAAATATTTAAGTCTGTTCGCTAAGACAATATTAGCCGTCCATTAGGTCGTCCATAAGTGTCAAATGAACTTGTTCCACATTGTCCCTGGGTCTCTATGGCATACAGAAAAGGGTCTTCATGTACGATCCTAGATTATTAAACAGGCCCCTGGGTCTCTGTAGTTGAAAAGGTAACTCGATATAAGTACCACACGTTTAGTGTTGACTTGAAATGTAGCGTTTATAGCAGGGAGGTTAGACAACCCACATTTTGTACAGAAAAGGTAGAATTGAGTCAATGTGCAAGTTAAAAGCTGAGTTAGATTTTCCTATACTTTCTACAGGAATTTCTAAATTGTTTCTACAAAACTCTACATTATTGGGGTTTTATTCAGGATTTATGTACGATATATTTTGATACAGAGGAATAATTTCGATGTCATTATATTATAAAACATGGATTCATGTTAATTCTCAGTGTTAGGGATAATAAGGCCTATCCGAAATATGTTGGGGATGTCAAGATGTATCCTACACCATCCTTACTTCTTGGTTTTTAAGTTACCATTTACTGTGAAATGCCTCACTTACCAGGTGGATGGTAAAGTTGTTGAAAATGATCATTTTATTAATTTCCTTTGTTACATCAAGATAACCCACAGGACATCTGTACATGTGATTGTAAAATCGGTGATTTTCACAACAAATGAGACTGTCTCAGTGGTATGAACGATGAATATTGGAGAACTCGACCCATAACAAACTCGACCCGTAAAAACTCGACCCGTAAAAACTCGACCCGTAAAAACTCGACCCGTAAAATCTTGACCCATAACAAACTCGACCCTTAAAAAACTCGACCCGTAAAATCTCGACCCTTAAAAAACTCAACCCGTAAAATCTTGACCCATAACAAACTCGACCCGTTAGAAGAACTCGAACCATAATGAACTCAACCTGTTTTAAATCTTGCCAAATCAAATCAAGTATCTTTTTGATATAACCGTGGATAGATATTATACTTGATAGTGAGTTTCTTTTATTGGGTTCAAATTTGGTCTTCCCCAGGGAATAAAACAAGCAGAAAATCCTATTCTCCATTAAACCAAACCCGAGCCCTATTCCTAAACATAACCCTATCCCTATCCCTATTCCTAACCATAACCCTATCCCTATCCCTAACCTTAACCCTATCCCTAACCATAACCCTATCCCTATCCCTATCCTATCCATATCCCTAACCTTAACCCTATCCCTATCCTTAATCCTACCGTAACTTGACTTATTTTCTATATCTGCTTTTTTATTTGTCTAAAATTAACTAGTCAGACCTTTCCTTTTATGTAAAACTGTCATATCCATTAGTATCCAAAACGGGTCGACTTGGCGGGTTGAGTTCTCCAAAACGGGTCGACTTGGCGGGTCGAGTTCTCCAAAACGGGTCTAGTTGGTTTGGGGTCGAGCTCTCCAGTCACCTTAACGATGGACCTCACATAAAACAGAGCCACTTGAAATTGTGCCTTGTCAACGCCATGTGAGTTAGCGGTGTTTTTATGTTCATGAATAAATCTGATGTGTTAAATGGAAATTCAGCTGACTTCTTGTGTGTCTCCGACCTCAGAATTGGAAAACAGTTAACTGTTATGTTTCA
The DNA here is from genome assembly GCA_950022655.1 of Alentia gelatinosa. Classification (NCBI taxonomy): domain Eukaryota; kingdom Metazoa; phylum Annelida; class Polychaeta; order Phyllodocida; family Polynoidae; genus Alentia; species Alentia gelatinosa. The sequence continues at coordinate 45,464,002 of OX465591.1, forward strand.
CATGCATAGATGCCAGTTTTCCTCATCCCCCCCCCCCCTCGGAAATCCACTTTTTCATATCCAGTAGAAGTAATTGCTTTTCTATTCATGATCATTAAACAAATATAAAATAGATTTAGCCTCATCTACGCCAATAAATCAGTGTTTTGAACCTACCCACAGACCCTCAGTCCAGTGCCATGGCCGAAGAGAACATATCCAAGTTTTCCCTGTCTCTCTGTGGCAGAAAAATCCACTCGAAAAATATTTTGAATTATATTCCCTGACCCCAGCTGACATCCCTGCACATAGTTGTCCCATGAAACTTTCAGACTCCATGCTATTTTTTTATTTAGATTTACTCATTATGAACCGTTAGGTAAATGAATCGTCACTAAATGACGTAAATGATGTCACAAGCATCGCCTTCCATGTAAATAACCTGGAAATTGGTCTGCTGGGGTGGACAGCAATTACCAATCTGTTCACCCTCTTGGTTGCCTTGCCTCCTCATGGTGCAGACCGGATATGCTTGAACGCAAACATAACTAAAGCGACCGGGGTGGGGAGTTAGCTCAGTGGTAGAGAGCACTGGACTTGTAATCCCAAGGTTGTTAGACTTTGTTGATTTGAGTCCCACTGCAGCCACTTTTCTCCCTCACCCCCAGCAGTGGTAGATTTACTGCTATGTTAAAGGCCAATCCTTCTCATACCATGCCTATGTGGTGTGGGATGTAAAAGAACTTATACCTTGGTAAATGTGTAGGGGTGGGATTTCTATCTACATTCATCTCATAAACCCAAAGTAAGTCTAATTGAACAAATTAGACATTAAACTATCCAAACAAACAAACAAACACCTGGAAATTATACTTATTTTGAGCATGATTCAACATGAATGAAGGGGAACCGCTCTTCACGGAATGGGGAATTTAACCCAGATAATTGATAAAAACACAATATTGACAGGTTTTAGATACAAGCGGGCCGTATGCTCCGATTAGTGTTGAGGCGCAGTAATATCCAAGCATATGCGAGGATATCGCGCAGAGTCAACTCCTAGGAGCATACAACTGCTTTTATCTGAAACTAGCCTATGTTGTATTCATCATCTACCTTTTCCTTATGAGTGGTGTAAATACAGCATGTGGGACTATAGTTTCCTGAATGATTCCTTTCAGATGTTCTTGAGGGGGTGCCGGGTTCTCTCGGATTCCTAGGAGGCTCCTCTCAAAAAGAGAGATATATATATATACTACCCGAACGGACTAGTAAACCTATTGTGATGGTTATCATTTTATTGAATGTAAACAAATAAGAATAAGAACACTGGAATGTACACAGACTGAATAACACATAAAATGGCAACTTCCAAATTAGTTGAACACAGTCAGGATGATTAGAAAAGGATGAGTATTAGATAGTTTCACAAAAATTTTAGAGCACCCACAGGCACCATGCGTGATTGAATGTCTATGTAATGGAAATGAACTAGAATATCTATGTTAATGTACGTATTAGAAACCTATGTAACATAAGGAAAAATAAAAAAGATTTGCTAAAAAAAAAGGGAAAAAAAGGGATATCTTTCCAATAGGAAGTCATTGGTGAAAAACTACACTCACTTAACTCTCTGATTAGCAAGATTTACCTGAAATGATAATTACTATGGTATATCCAGGCCTCCCAGTGAAACCTATAAAACCTATAAAAACCTATATTTTGATTCTTTAGCCTTTATTCTTTCAAAGTAACCTATATCACCTATAAAAACCTATATTTCCACTGCCATGCAGATTAATGTGTACAGGAAATCTTAGAAGTTAACTTGACACAAAGTTTGATTGTCAAATGACAAGAAATTCACATTATCGGTTTATTTAAGAGAGCATGAAAGGGTTCACAGGCGTGACTTCTTGCCAGGCTGGCTTGTCTGTTGGAAACTCTAACATGCTATACATACTTGCTGGGTATAGCCTGATGAGCCAGACATCCTGACGTTCTGCAATTTAGTACTAGTTATATTTTTTAGAAATCAAGAACTGAAAAATAAGTGATTCCCTATATTCTGACTCTTATTATGCTAAATATGTTAACCATAAAGACCTAAAAAAAAGCTCATGTTTTGGGCATTGAAAAACCTGTATACACCTATATTTTGATTTTCAAAACCTATAAAAAAAACCTATATTGAGGAGGCGGCAGGGCACTGGGAGGCCTGTAATTCTCTTTTAAAGCAATTTGCAGTTCCTTCTTTAATTTTGTATGAAACACGATTAATTGAAGACAAGAGTCAAGTTTTTTTGTAGATTTTATTGTTGGTAAAATTGAATACAGCAAACATGAGGCTGAGTAGTTGTGCGTCCCGTGTAAACGTCCTTACCCAGTGAGAACTACAAGTGTAAAACGAGACATCGGCAAAGTGAGGCGAGAAAAGCGCGGAGACGAAGTGGCAACATCATATCTGGAGTTGATCCATGAATATCATCATTGTGATGAACTCTGCAATAGAAAAAAACAGGAAAAGACAAGGGTTTATATATATACGGAATGTGTGGTGAAAATGTGGGTGTACACAATGCATTACATTGTAAAGATCTGCAGTCGTTACTACTGGTTTTAGGCTTGTTTGTGTATGGAAAATCAGCATTAATAATCAATAATATATATATTGGAGAAATTCTAAAGACGCCCCTAACCAAGATGGCCGCCAGTGGGCCGTATTTACTCCTTCCCTAAATTTAGAACGTATTCACCCTCTCCGAGGCTTTGGACCCGGTAGTTATTTATAACCAACTTCCTCCTGGGGGAAGGTGGGCGTGGGTGAGAGGCCTGGAGCTAATAAGAGAAACGCTGACGTGGCCTCTTCTCCTACTGCCACGTACCCTCCTCTCCAGGCGCCACGACCGTGTTAGCTAATGAATATGTTAATCATTTCACTTATATAACCCTGAAGCAGATTCAATAAATTGTCAGACCCTGCTCGGATCTTGTACCTACCTATGCGTTGAGTTAACCTTACTAACGTATATCGACCGCTAGGAGCTGGATTTACTATGGGAAATCATAGTAGATTAGAGGACTGAACCTTTGCATTACATGTTATCTGCAGCCACTGCGAACAGCAACATGGTGACACAGGCTGGGAATAACATGCGGGCTGCATTTTACATTCATAACTTTGCGGTCTGCTGGGGTGGACAGCAATTAGTAATCTGTTCGCCCTCTTGGTCGCCTCGCCTCCTCGTGGTGCAGACTGGATATGCTTGCATGGAAGCATAACAAAAGCGACCAGGGTGGGGAATTAGCTCAGTGGTAAGAGCACTGGACTTGTAATCCCAAGGCTGTCAGACTTTGTTGATTTGAGTCCCACTGCAGCCACTTTTCTCCTTCACCTCCAGCATTGGTAGATTTACTGCTACATGAAAGGCCAATCCTTCTCATACCATGTCTATGTGGTGTGGGAAGTAAAAGAACTCTCACCTCGGTAAATGTGTAGGGGTGGGATTTCTTCCTAAATTCATTACATAGATTCGATCAGCACCCTTGTGGTGTAAAAGAACCTTGAGAAAGTCTGGTGAGAACCTGCAATGGTTAATTGGACGTTAAATCAAACCCACAAACCCACAAAAACTCATAACTTTGCACTCATAGCTGCCGGCTGTCCTTCTCACTGCATCTTGATGGAACAGCTTTAAAATGGGCTATTGGCTGCGGCCAGCAGTCGATGACCTTGAACAGGCCAGCAGACACTGGCTGGCGACGGGGTTTAGGAGACCTGGGACCTGGGACCTGTTTCAGTAGTCTCGTGACATTAGGCCTAGACAGACATCAACAACGGCACCAACAGTGCAAGCAACAGCGGAAAAAGACTAGCAAATATCTGAAGATTGAAGTGGCCAATCTTCTTCATATTTGGAACGATTATAGATTATATGTAACCCCTACTCACGTTAAAGTGTCATTGCTTAATTCCCAGGAGAAGTGAGTGAAACTCTGTGTGTCATCGACTGCAATCTTGTGATCTGTCCATATGGTGTCACAGACGCCATCTAGCCATGTCACGAAACTACTGAAACAGGTCCCAGTTTCAGTAGTTTTGTGACATTAGGCCAAGACAGACATCAACAGCGGCACCAACAGTGCAAGCAACAGAGGAAAAAAAATTGTTGGGTTTCAAAACGCATGATACAGTTGATGTCAAATATCAGCGGATCAGAGCGGCCGATTTTCTTCATATTTAGAACAATTATAGGTTATATGTATCCCTTGTGTTAAAGTTTCATTGCTTAATTCTCACGGGAAGTGAGTGAAAGAGTCTAATACTTTTAAAACCAGACACACCGTGTTTGGGGTCTGTCTTGTCCTAAGTGCTGCAACTTGTGTTGATCTGTCCATATGATGTCACAGACGCCATCTAGACATGTCACGAAACTACTGAAACAGGTCCCAGGGATCGGCAGTCAGCGGGGCTGGCCGTGAAGACATTTACTCAACATTATAAGCTGTTCCACAAGGCAGATCATCACCACCCATGCACAGTTTGGGGCGGCAGCCATCACCGGGCACCACAATGCCATTGGCTAGGTCTAGTGCCTGTTTGGTGGAAACCCACTTAATTGGTGGTCGATATATAGAAAGAAAGAGGCCCGATGCTCACCGTCATAGTTGATGTGGCCATCATGGTCACGGTCGAAGGTGGTGATGATTTCACTGGCCTCCGTCTTGGTCACCTCTTGCCCCAGGTTGGACAGTGCCTGGCGCAGCTCCTCATTGCTGATCTTGGCATCTGAGTTCTCGTCGATGGCAGCGAAGATCTTTTTCATGCCTTCCTCCATGGCCTTACAGGCCGACGACATCAGGTTCATCATGGCGCAGAACTCGGGGTAGTCGATGTAACCACTCTCTGTCAGCAGAAAATTTGTATTGAAATAAAGACTTGAATGAAATAAAAACATGGATTGAAAATATCCTAATAATGTTCCTTTAAATTGGAAAAGAACCCGTTCAATTTGTATTGAGATATTAACTTATGATATATGGATTGAGAATAACCTAATAATGTTCCTTTAAATTGGAAAGAAACCTGTTCAATTTGTATTGAGATATTAACTTCTGATACATGGATTGAGAATAACCTAGTAATATCCCTTTAGATTGGAAACAAAAATTCAATTTGTATTGAGATATAATCTTATGATATATGGATTGAGAATAACCTAATACTGTTCCTTTGAATTGGGGAAAAAATTCAATTTGTATTGAGCTAGAAACTTAGAATACATGGATTGAGAATAACCTGGTAATATTACTTTAAATTGGGAAAAAACCATTCAATTTGTATTGAGAAATAAACTTATAATACATGGATTGAGAATATCCTAATAATGTTCTTTTGAATTAGAAAAAACATTCAATTTGAATCGGGAAATAAACTTAATATAAATGGACTGAGACTATCCTAATAATGTTCCTTTGAATTAGAAAAAAACATTCAAATTGTATTGAGAAATAAACTTATAGTACATGGATTGAGAATATCCTAATAATGTTCTTTTGAATTGGAAAAAATAAAATTGGAAGTCAATTTCTATTGAAAAATAAACTTAATATAAATGGACTGAGACAATCCTAATAATGTTCCTTTGAATTGAAAAAAAACCCCATTCAATTTGTATTGAGATATAAGCTTATAATGCATGGATTGAGAATAACCTAGTAATATCCCTTTAGATTGGAAACAAAAATTCAATTTGTATTGAGATATAATCTTATAATATATGGATTGAGAATAACCTAATACTGTTCCTTTGAATTGGGAAAAAACATGCAATTTGTATTGCGCTAGAAACTTAGAATACATGGATTGAGAATAACCTGGTAATATTACTTTAAATTGGGAAAAAAACATTCAATTTGTATTGAGAAATAAACTTATAATACCTGGATTGAGAATATCCTAATAATGATCTTTTGAATTAGAAAAACATTCAATTTGTATCGGTAAATAAACTTATGATACATGCATTGAGAATATCCTAATAATGTTCTTTTGAATTAGAAAAAACATTCAATTTGAATCGGGAAATAAACTTAATATAAATGGACTGAGACTATCCTAATAATGTTCCTTTGAATTAGAAAAAACATTCAATTTGTATTGAGAAATAAACTTATTGTACATGGATTGAGAATATCCTAATAATGTTCTTTTGAATTGGAAAAAATAAAATTAGAAGTCAATTTCTATTGAAAAATAAACTTAATATAAATGGACTGAGACTATCCTAATAATGTTCCTTTGAATTGAAAAAAAAACACATTCAATTTGTATTGAGATATAAACTTATAATGCATGGAACTGTCTACCTATATCAAGATACAACTTAATATCTTTCTTCTAAATGGGATAATTGAATATACATTGAGATATATACGAGAAATATTACATTCCAAGCAGCGGTAAGTGAATATGGTACTTATTGAGTGCTGGAAAAAGCGCTCATATATGTCATCTAGAGGTTAGAATGCTCACACTGGCTTCCAGCTTACTGTCAAGAAACTTACCCTTCACTATCCATGCACCAACTATAAAGGCCTGGTAAAATGAGCAGAGGTCCAGTATCAAGCCTTACTATACCCCCTGCCCTACTACTGACTTGGTTCCTAAAAATAGACATTTTTATTTCTAGTCTTTTTGAAGACAAAATGATTCACTATGTCATTCTTTCATAAAATGATAAACACTAATTATGGCTACTGTAATCTGATACTAGAGAAGGAAACTATTAGATGATGATATTATCTAAATGTGGTATTTACATTTCAAATCTCATGGGACACATCTAAATACACTCTATTCAGAGAGTCAGATCTGGTGGGACACATCTAAATACACTGTATTCAGAGAGTCAGATCTGGTGGGACACATCTAAATAGACTGTATTCAGAGAGTCAGATCTGATGGGCCACATCTAAATAGACTGTATTCAGAGAGTCAGATCTGGTGGGACACATCTAAATACACTGTATTCAGAGAGTCAGATCTGAATTTAGTTATACTGCGCTCTTCCATTGTAAATGGAAATAACATTAGCTCCTAGTATAGAGTGACCTAACCATGCTGTACAAAACGAGTTGGGGAATGGATGTTTTTCACGGAACTTGGCCCGAGGCCTCGATGTTTAAAAAACATCAATTTCCATCGAGTTTTGAATTATGTGTAAGCATGGTAGGATGTTCTATATTTATCATATACCAGAATTTTAACAAATCTTACCATAAATTGGAATAGAAAATATGTCAACATAAAAGTCTACACACTGCTGATGTTTCAAAGTGTTCAGTATTATGGAGAAACCACACAAGAGTTAGTCTTGTTGTTGTTTATTGCACGACGGCAAGATCGCGTATTACTGCGCGAGGTGAAGCCGAGAGCAGTAATACGCGATCTTGCTGGAGTACGGTGAACAATAACATGACTAACTCGAGTTTGGTTTAGAATTTATCCTACCCTGCCCATCTAAATTACTTCTACATTAACAAATGACGTCATTTGTCAAGTGTATCCCACCAGAGCGATATTTTTCATTTTTCTGAACTCCAGACCGAATACAGTGACCCAATGTTAAGCCTATGGAGTTTTTTATTAGGGGTAGGATAAAACAGTGTGCTGCAGGGTGTAGTACAGAATTTACACTGTTTATGGAGCAACAGTACGTGATTATCAAATTTCTGCATGGGTATATATATAATAATAAAGAAGAAACCCACAATTTTGGTCAAAGCAGTCATTCTCCAAGAGTTTGATGCAGAGTGTATGAACGAGGAGACAACTGAGTGAACATCACATCGCGTTCAAACGAGTTGGAAAACAATGACTTTGACCAAAACGAGATGCTTTCTGTATTTATCTCACTCCTGTACACACTAAAAGAATGGATGACACACAGAATAGAGACCATGGAGAATGGACTGCAATACTGATAGGGTCATGGGGAACAGGTCCCCAGTGTTAAGCATATCAAGGAAAAATACCAGTGGTGAGATAAATAATGATACAGATTACTGGCCACAGACCCTCCAGACGGTACTAAACTCCCTATCATCGCCCTGGGTAAGTGAAGGTTCCGCTTCCGACTGACTGGGCACACTACGACCGCATAAACCACAGTTTTACTATTTATAATAGGAGAAACTGAATATAATTTCGGATTTACATGTAGAAATAGCTGAGGGATTTCCATTTCTGACATTTTATCCCTAATAAAAAACTCAGTAGGCTTAACATTGGGTCACTGTATTTGGTCTGGAGTGAAAAGTATCACTCTAGTGGGATACACTTGACAAATGACGTCATCTGTTAATGTAGAAGTCTTTTAGACAGGCGGGGTAGGATAAATTCTTATCCAAACAAGAGTTAGTCATGTTATTGTTCATCGCACTCTGGCAAGATCGCGTATTACTGTGCTCGGCTTCACCACGTGCAGTAATAAGCAATCTTGCCGTTGTGCGATAAACAACAACAGGGCTAACTCTTGTTTGGTTTCTCCATAGTATTTCCAATTTGAAGATTTATGAAAACCGTTAAACTACAATAATTGTGGGCTGCGGGTCAAGGGTCTATCATCATACAACGACGGCAGCCAGCAAACACAGGATCGTGTAAACAGACTGAATTATGGGATACCTCAATAGGGAGCCCCTATCATAGGGGTATGTGACTATGGGATCAGTTAGCACCGGAGCTTCAACGTTCACCCATAATCGAAGACTTTAGGGGGATATTTAAGACACTACATAATCAAGAACAGTGAATAAAATAGGCAGAGAGTTTAATCTAACGGTTTGTCATGAACTAGCCGTGAGGTAGTTAAGACAAACTACCTGAACTTTTTGATTCTAATGGTACATATAGACAATAATCGATGGTTTTGTGGACAGGCGGCCGTAAACCATGAACGGTTGACGCGTAGTAATACACGAGTCAACCGCGAGTGGTTTACAGAGCTGCCTGTCCACAAAACCATCGTTTGTTGCATTTATTATCCATCTTTTCGAATAAATTAAACCCAGTAATTGACATATTAACGGGTATAACATTAGGAACTATTTCTTTGCTCTATAGCAAAAGGGACTATTTTTCCCGTATACCATGGTTTTGAGGCCGTATACCACAGGTTTGGATGTAACTCAATTGGAAGAACTCCCCTTGTGGGAGAAATTGAAAAAAAAAAAAAAAAAAAAAAAAGTGTCCATGGCAGTAGGGTGTGACTTACTGTCTTTGTCCATCTTCTCAAAGAAGGTGTCGAGTTCCCCGAAGGTGAAGGGGATATGGCTGTTCTTCAGCAGATCAGCCAGCTCGTCCTTCGTGATCTTCCCATCACTGTTCTTGTCAAACAGCTCGAATGACTGCCTCACCCCTGAGAGAAACAAAGCACAAAGTACTACCACTGTCACTAAATAAACTCAGTGTCAGGGTCCTGGGAGCTGTTTCAAATGTCGAGTGAAGTCTCGCCAGCGGCACGTCCCATTTCAAAGCGAGAGGCCGCAACAGCGAGTGGCATTTTGAATCAAAGCGGCAGCCACTGCACGAAAACCACTATTTTATTCATTGTACGCCATCGCGGAAGTGCATGTATTGGCTGAATATTGACTTGTTTTCATATATATGTATATATATATATATATATATATATATATATATATATATATATATATATATATATATATATATATATATATATATATATATATATATATACGCCCAGGCCTTATAAACGGATGCGTCTTGGCTGTATTTCACACCCGGCGTATATGAGAGGAAATATCCTCTGCCCCTGCCGCCTCCCGCCCGTTTGTGTTGGTAGAAGTACAGGTGTCCTCAGTAGGAAGCCCTCCCCCTGCCCCCTCCCCCACCTCCCCCCGCCCGCTCTCAGTGAAGCCCTCTTCGCTGGATGCTTATATGTACGCCTACAGATGAGGTGTATACACACAGGGAATTGGAAGACCTTGTATACGCAAAATACCTACTTATATACGCCGGGCGCATCCATATGTAAAATAATGATGTTCGTGCAGTGAGCAAAACCGGTTCCAATACTTAATAGCGAGCGGCACCTCCACCTCGACAGCGACGCTTCAAGTCCCATTGTTAGCTCTCGCTTTGGCAGTGAGTACTCTCGTTTAGCACCCTCCCAACTTTTGAAACAGCTCCCAGTTTTTCAGTCGCGACCATTTGTGATAGTGACCAGTTAGTGACCGTTTCAAGACCATTGGGTTCCAGAGACAAATGGATATTTGTCTAATTCTTATGATTTGTAGATTTGTCTAATTCTTATGTTTGGGGTCTGTCTTTTCCTAAGGGCAGCTACTTGTGTTGTCACGAAACTAGACAACCCCAATGTCTGTATGGTGTCACAGACATGTCACGAAAATAGTGAAACAGGTTCCTGATGTAGATTGACTGTCACCTCTGTCTACAATTAAGATAGACTTTAGGAGTCATTAGAAGTGACATATTTACTGATAAAAACACAAAACCTCGATCGTTAAGCGCCACACACAGTAACATTGCCGCTAATTCTCTGCTGACGCATCAGCTGTTGATGTTTGCGGGTGGTCGAGGGAAACACCATCCATCATTGGTGGCCATGTTTGTTCTGCATGCTTAGATGGCCCCGTTGATTATATCCTGATGCATATTGGAAATATTAATCACCATTCCCGGTCTCTGAACAGGGGAAACCTTTCTGTCTGCGGCTCTGGGACCTGTTTCATTAGTTGAAAAAACTCTCGTAGTTTCTCTCACTAACCAAATAGCGGCACCTCGCTAACAGCGAGCGGCACTTTGGACCAAGGCGGCACCAACAGTGGTAGTACCCTTTTCAATAGTTAGTGAGGTCTCGCTGTTGGTGCCCTCTCATACTGATCATAACAGTAATTTAAAAAGATATCGTATCAGATATTATAACATATTTAAGTAAAGAAAAACATGTTCCGAACAATTCCATATGTATGTATTAACCATATATCGATTTTCACAATTCTCTAGTGGTCTCTACTCTGTGACTGCACTCCTCGGTCGGTATGCCACTGCGCCGCTCGACCCTAGGCTATCACCACAAAGTATTCCAAGCGAGAGCCAGTTCTGAAACGAGACCTTAGAACTCTCGCTTTTAATGCCGTTAATTGCTCTCGCTTTGGCGGTGGCCATTCCCGTTTACTCCCCCCGGCTTTTGAAACAGCTCCCTGGTGTGTTTCATACGGCGATCAAGGGATACGGCTTATAATTAATTAGTATATGGAGACAGGGTTAGTGTGCCTGCATGAAATGTGTTCCGCGTTGTTTTTGTTGGAAATATTCACTGAGTTCAGAGGATGAGGTGGGTGAATATTTCCGACCAGAAACAAAAAGGAACAGATGTAATTCAGACACACTCACTAAATCTCCTTATTGTTATATCATTAAAAACATTTTAAATCAGGTCACGTGGTACAGAAGGACGTATGAATGTCATTTCGTCACCTAGTGACAAACAGAATCCATATATAATAATATGAGCATAGGGAGCCAAAGTGAACCCGTTGCAACCACAGATAGCCGGTCACAAAATACTATTTCCGGGTATAGGCACTCAGTACTTTGACTATGTAGGTTCAAGATTATATGTCTCATTCACCAATCTTTTAGATCCAAATTTTTAATAAACTTAACAACTGTCATCGTAGTTTTGAAACAAAGTTATTCAGAGACGATAGTTATAAACTCCACCTCAAAAGTAACAAACGCGACCAAAAACATAAGTCTAGCCTCAAACCCCCATAGCTTTAGCACTAAGCCTTGTTCTTACTGGCCACCGGAAACGGTGTTTTGTAGGTGGGTATCTGTGGTCTCAGCGGGTTCACTTTGGCTCCCTATAGTCCCTCACTAGATGTGGGCCCCAGTAACCCTTTCCGGGAGGTGGCCTTCCGAAAACAGACTAATCACAGGGAAGGTGTCTCTTTTTTCTTTTTTATAAATCTGTTTTCTACTGTACCCCTCATCCTTGCACAAGATGTTTTTCAGAGCTGTAGTCGTACTTATATAGAACATCCTGACCATGCTGTACAAGTCACAGAACGAGATGGTAATTTACGGTTTGTACGGACCGAGGCATTTATGCCGAGTTCCGTACAAACCGTAAATTAGTTTTAAGGCCAAATTATATTATTATTATTATCATTATTTTGTTTTAAAGAAATATATATTTTCGGGTATATGATAAATCTAGAGCGACCTACTATGCTTGAAATTTCAGGAAAGACCATTGAGAGGTGTGCAATGCATTAGTCAAAGTTGTGTTTTATATTTAATAAATATGTGGTGGTCGCCGCCTGTCTAGCAGGTTGGATGACCCCAATCCGGAACGCTAGTTCCAGGCAGGATCCCACCCTACGCACTTATGTAGGTTGGTTCGATTTTCGGTTAGTTTGCACAGACCTATTCACACATAACACAACAACGTCATTTAATAAACAAGGGTGTTTATTAATCACTTACTTCCCGGAAAGATCTGGAAGATCTTCCCCACAAGTACAGTACCCTAGCACATAGGTGCTAGGTAACGCTGGATAGGCCAATCCGGAGGATTAGCCTAACCACCAGGAAGGTTACAAGAACCCGCCTGCAAAGTGAGGGCCCAAGGATCCGTTCCGTAGAAGGGACGCGCGAGGACAGCCTGTCGACCTACTGTGAACGCTGAGTATATATACTAAGCGTTACGTAATCCCGGTCTCCGCCGCGCCACTCTCGTGTGCGGTGTTGTCCGGAATCACTGCACAGTAAGGATCGGCATATCGCGCCGTGAAACAAACGAACACTGCTGGATTCCCGTCCCACTACATTACCCCTCCCAGTTTTTACTAAGGGGGGAACCAAGGCAGCCATTTTGCTGCTAAGGGACTACCCAATTAAAAATTACAACATATATCCAGCAGTTCTTGGTCTACTCTCTAGCTTCTAGGGCCCTGTTTTTCAGTCGAGACGATCTCAAGTTGAGACCGTTTCGAAGCCAAACTGTTTTTCAGTTGAGACGATCTCTGGGGATCTCAGCCTAAGACTGAGATGCGACCGTTTTGGATGATTTCAGTGTTTTTCAGTTGTGATGATCTAAAGGGATCTCAAGTGAAATGATCTCTCAAACGGACTCAACCTGAGACCAGTTGATACTAGTCATAACTTATTTTTTTATGTGCTTACACTTATTCAAATTAGAAAATATTTAGAGCGAAGGGTTCTGCTAATCTGACATACCTATATCCGAAATTTCATAGTTTTCTTGTGGTTATTAAGACTGTAATAAACATTTGTCTGGAATTCTTAAAGATGCAGTCACTGCCCCACTCAAACAGCTTGTGTATACCTACTGTGATGCTCGATGTTATTTGAGCAGGGTAGGGTCAAGGTCACTCCATATTTATAAATAACAACATTACCCATTCACAAAGAAAAACATGTCTAACTCTTGAAATATTCAATAGAAAATTATGAAATCTTAGGATCCAATTAGATGGACATGGACAATTATTCGCTCTAAATATGGTCTAATTTGAATAAGTATAAGTATCTCAAATCAATAAATTCTGAGTGCAGTATCTTGTACCTGGCAGAAATGATCTCAGCCAAAACGATCACAACCTGAGATCGTCCTGAGATCCGCTGTGGCGCACTGAGACCATGACTGAAAAACACCTGCAGCCATTGATCTCCCAAACGGTCTCAGGATCGCTCATGGATCTCAGTGGATATCAGCTTGAGATCGTCTCGACTGAAAAACAGGGCCCTGGTGTTCACAAGAATTCACTGATACCAACGTATAAGTGAAAAAGGTGGAATTGTAAGATGGAGAAATTATTAAAAATATGGAAGATATGACATTTAGGAAAGAGGAAACGACATTTGAAGATTGAAGGACTAGCCTCGCTAGCACCTTGAATAAATGTGATATTCACCCATCTTGAGCCGGGGAGCGGGTTCTTGAGCGTTGGGCAGGGAAGACTCGACAGTTGCGGACCTACAGGTGGTCAGCCCGGCCTGTCGAGCACTCTGCCTCCAGCTGTTCCGGATCTTGTTGAAGTCCTCTGTTAGCTCCCGGCGAGCGAAGTGTCGTTCTCTTTCTCATCTTAAAGTATCGAGCCCAGCTGGCCCATCGGCGTAGCAGACCTACTACATTCAGCCCGATGCCGACGGGTGCTGGGCTTCCCACTGTTCTTCAAGTTGGAAGACATCCATAAGTAGAGAAGGGTTAGCCTCGCTAAACGCCTTCTGAGTTGAAAGTTTCCGAATACGGAAATAACGGCCAAAAAGGGAAAACAATTCTCCATCCACCTGGTAAGAGTGTGTGGTATCAGTGTTCTTTCATTTTGACTCCAGCTATACTGGCCTATCTTTTTCTCGGCTCGAATCGAGTACCAATTAAGTCCCCAATTCTAAGCCGGATTCAGAACTTACGATCACCGACCCAAGGTAGAAATAGCCGGCGTAATCCAACAGATCCGGGGTTACGCCTACTATCTCCCTATGGAGTCGATGAATTCAGTTCCGACACAGACCTGGTAAGTCAGATCTATACCCGAAAGGCATAATCTTCCTTACCTGGTACCAAGTACTAGTGTGGACGATATCCACACCACAGGCCGGAGGTTTTCGTGATGGGGGCCTATTATGGGCCTGACCATCGAGAGAACCTTCAGCCGTCTGAAACCAGGGTTGTGCCTTACGGAAGTCATTTTAATGACTTTCCCCAGCCCCAACCCAGGATCGCTTATCATTGGTTACTCCTAACTTTCCCTCTTCCCCTCCCAGTGATCCTTGCGGTTCGCTGAGAAAGTGCAGAATTCTGGCTAGGAGGCCACATTCTTGAAGTAGCTAGGTCGGAAAATTTTTTTTCCTCCCCGGGACTTCCCAACCCATCTGACTTCGGATCCAGGAGAGTTGTTGGCTCTGCCGGTTCCGAGTTTAGACGGCGTCTTCCCGGCTTGTTAGGCACCAGCCGAGTCGGTCATTGTCAACCCCTAAATATCCTCGTCGGAGGATATCCTGAGGTCGAGAAGGTCCGACTGGCTTGGTGTGCTACCCGTCGGTGGAACTGACGTTGCCAGGGCGGTCCTCTCTGGTCGCAGTGGACTCAGCGCAGACGAAGGCTGCAACTGAGACATCAACTGCTGCAGAGAGGTTGGTCCGGTATCTAAAAAGATTCCAGACTCCAATGGGATGATGTTGGCATTCACCCCCAGTGCCCTACTTGGTTCCTCGGGCTGATCTACCGGCTTAGCCCTGGAAGGCTTTGCTGATTTTTCAGCCCGTGTCACGGCGGGAGGCCTCCTCGGCTGTAGGACTTCAGTCTGATCCTGTGGGGTCTGACCGGGTCCTGACAGCGGAGTATCCACACTGACATCCATGGGCTGAGCCGCTATGGATGTAGTGTCCTGGTGGGAAGTTTCTTCCACGGGTGACCATCCCAACATGCCAGCGAGTTGCTGACGTGTCGGGTTTGATTCTTCCGTGGTGAACTGAAGAAATCTTCCCCGGCTCCTTTGACGGGCCAACCACGCTTCCTCAAGGGCTTGCGGGTCATCACCGATGTCATAGAGTGACATACCCAAGTGCCGAAGACAACGTTCATCTTGGCGATGGGTCTGGGCTTCCGCCCGGGCAAACCTCGACTGGGCCGTGGTTTTTGCAATACGCGCGTCCTCTAAGTCCAACCCGTATTGTTTAGCCAGGCCTTTCGTGGCTTCTCTTACCTCGAATCGGGCTAGGTTCACTAGCTCCTTAACGAGGCCTTCATGGAGAGACTGCGCGCCCGTTCGGACACGGCCCTCCAAGGTGCCACCTATATGCGACTCTAGCTGATCCGCCCGTTGGACGTATTCAACCGACATCGCACAGGGAGAAGAAGTCACCTTCGACGCAACGGGTGGTTGTGTCATTGGTTTCTTCTTTACCTCAACAACCGGGTTGGTTGGTGGAGGGAGTGCCGGAAATGCCTCTTCCTCCTCAACTTTCCCGGGTGCTTGGGTAGCACCTCTGTTGAGCGGGGAAACTCCCGAGAGACTTGAGCTAGGACGAGTCCCAGCTGGTTTTTCTACGGGTCCGCGGGCTTTTGAAGCCGTTGGAACGTTTCGTTCACTCAGGTCTGAGAGGAGTTTCAATCCCCCAGACAACTTTGGCCCTACCTGGTAAGCAGCTTCCACCACGTCAGCGATGGTGTGCTTACCCGGAGCCAATTTCTTCTTGGGCTTCCGACTGGATCGCTCAGAAGTGTCAGTCTCGCTGGACGAGGACGATGACAGCTTCTTGACCCGTCGTTTAGCCTTCGAGGACTTTTGAGACGGTTCCCGGCTAAGGGACCGTTTCTTCCTCGACTCTTTTGACATCTGTCGATGTTTTGAAGCGGATAGCATCAGACTCCCGAACCAGCCAGGATTCTTCTTCCATCCGATCTTAAACAATCGACCGTCTGTCACACAAGTCTCGGGTTCCGGTTTGCCTTTCTGAGCCTCGGAACCTAAGTCAACGAATCTCTGCCACAGATTCATGACCCGTTCCCGAGCAGCAGCACCAGCAGTCCGGTGTTCCCGGGCAATGTGTCTGACTAGACACGATCGCCTTGAACTGGCACACCCAGCCTGACAAGAACCACCCTTCTTGCCAAGGCACTGTAGCCATGGTCGTTCGGCTAAGTGTACCTCTACGAGGTGCCTAGCGTAACGACCTTCAGTCGCGTAGGTCGGTGACAATTTCTTGTCCCTCCCATGGCAACTCAAGAAGACAAAATGATTGCCATTTCCAAACTTGTGCCATGCGTACGCGATCCGGTCTTTGACCTGATCCTCGTACTTCAGCCGGCTAACTCGGGACACTCCTTTCACCCGGTCTATGTACCAGGCGTTGGGAGAACCCTCGTCAACTAGCCACTCCTCGTCATCCGAGGTTCCATCTAAACCGACACCATCGGGGATGTAATGTCGGTTCCCATGAGATCTTCTAGGCAAGTGTAAGTCTTGCCCAGCAAAGAGGCGGGTATCTGTCTAGCTACCGTTCTCTTCCCAGCCCGCTTTACGCCAGGTTGGAAATCACCGTCATCATTGTCGGGGTTGGGTGGGACCAGGGGTTTAGCCTTGTCCATCTCCGTTCCCCAACACTTGACCTCTCCGCCACCCGTGGCACCTGTTGAGGTACTCGGTGTAGCATCAGCCGCACCAGGTCCAGCCTGCGCCACGGGTTTGTCCGAGCCTTTCGACTCAGCCCCCTTCGACTCCTCACGCTTCCCGGTTTGAGGTTTCCCTTTCTCCGAGTCACGCGATTCCGGCTGACCTCCTGTCCTTTCTAGCTCCGCCTCAGCCCGTTTCCGGGCTGCACGACGGAGTCGCTTTCGGTTCTGTTTCGAAAGCTGCGGCTCAGTCTTGTCAGCTTCCCGAGGTTTTGACACCTCAGTCTTACTGACAGACTTCCCCGGCGCGGGTTTAGCCGGTGTTGACACCGGTTTCTCACCTTTGCTGGACGACCCTTTTACAGAGTCGTCCCCAACTGACGAATCAGTCTCCATAGCCGTCTCTGTCCCAGCCTCAGACTTTCCGGGTTTTGCTACCGGACCCGGGGCCAAAAAGGTCCCGGGTGGAGTCCAATTTTGGTACATTGACTGTACTATGGCACGCGTTTTGGGATCTGGGATCCCAGCTAACATTTGTTCCAGGCTCTGGGTTGAAACCTCATGCCTGGAACCCATCTCTTCGGAGGACTTCCTCGGAGAGTGACGACGCGGGCGGGCTCGGCCTCGCCTCGGCGTATCGCGCTCCGATTCGGAACCTTCGGCCATAACCACATCCGAGTCAGAGGCCTCAGTTTTCACTGAGCTCGTCTTCGGACGGGCACCAGAAGAGCCCTTAGCGGCCGGGGCTGCCTCAGACTTCTTCCCGGTGTGACTTTTTCCCTTTCCGGGTCGTTCATCTCGGGTTTCCCCAAGAAGAACAGAGTCCTCAGACTCGTCCCCTTCCATGTCAAAATCACCATCATCTGACCCGATGAGCAAAGCATCATTGTCCAGATCTGCCCCCCGCTCAGCCGAAGCTGAGGATCCGGGCAGGGGTGAGGGGAGCTCGCGCTCACCCTCCGTAGATGGGGCACGGTCAGCCATGCTGCTACCGCCCGACTCCTGTGGTGCTAGGCACCACTCCGATCACAGAGTGAAGACTACTGAAAAAACAGGGTCTTATATACTCCTAAGTGACCTAGATTCACTGTCGCGAACCAATCAACCCTGTCGAGACTGGCTCATCTTGAGCGTCTCAACACCGCATGCGTGAAGAAACCAAAGGTCAGCGTTACGCTCGACTTGATTCGTTCACGCCTTCAATCACCCAGCACAGGTTCCGGAACCCGGGGAAACCCCTTTTCGAGCTCCACCCCGAGTTCTCTACCGTGTGGGAATTCTTATCGCTGTCGTGTATCTCGCTGATAGTATGGGAGACTTGTCTAATTTCCATGTAAATGGATCAGACCTTTCAGAGCGTTCGGCAATTCTGCAGCCTCTAGAGGGTCCTCGACGGGGTCCCTTAGAGCAACGTCTGGGCTGCGGCACATAACGACTGATTTTAAGGTAACTGTTTGATCAACATTCATGTATAATTGACACGCCACTGACTACCAACGATCTACATTTCGTACCATTGCTTCTCGTTGTGTTTTCGACAACCCCGGCACCACTACTCTTTGTAGCTAACCACAGCCTTCGATTTTAGTCGAGAGCTGCGGCGGGGTTTTGAGTCTATTTTAGACTCCATTCTACATCTCGAACCATGTTTATTATACACGGCTTGATTTGTAGCAAATTTAGACTTTTCCATATCAGGTTTTTCTTCTACCCACACTTCCCTTTTTAGGTTAGCGTAAGTAGGAATCACCTTCCGCGGACGTCCCGGTTTTCGCCGTGTAGGCGAGCACCCACTCGGAACCCCGGTAACCTTTGACCGGGACTTCCCTATCGGGGTCTGCCTCCGCTGGTTGACGGGGGTTTGACACCCGGCTTCCCGGCTCTTTGAACCCGGGACTTCCCTGGTTTCCAAGTAGGACCCGTGTTCAGTGACACATCCCGCTTTGTAGCAGGGTGTGAAACTTCAAAGTCGGAACATTCGCGCTTTCCTTCCCATAGTCGTAAACGAGCTACATGGGATTTATAACGCCTTCTTGACAATTCGTCTTCTATCACTACTGTCATTTCTGACAATAATTGAATAATTCTGAATGGTCCGTCCCAGTTAGGAGCGAGTTTTACATTTACCAGCTGAGTGTGGTATCGTACAACCCGGTCTCCTACTCGGAACTTACGTGGTTTAAGATTGACGTCATGTCCAGTCTTTTGCCACTCTGCTGCTTTCGTCAGATTCCGTCTCGCAAGGTAATATCCCTCTATAAAACGTTCTCTGAGTTTTTCGACAAATCCTATGGGACAAGGATCATCCGTAGACATTCCAGGAACCCCATAGACTATGTCCGCGGGCATTACTATTTCCTCGCCAAAGACGAGTAAATTAGGTGAACACCCCGTGCTTGAATGAATGGTCCCATTATATGCGTGAGCTATAAATGGTGCTAATTCATCCCAATTCTTCCGATTTTCATCTACCAGGGTCCGAAGACACTGGATCAATGTCCGGTTGAATCTCTCTACCATACCATCTGATTGGGGACGATATGGATTTGTATGTGTCTTTTTAATCTCGAGTATCCTACACATTTCTTTCCAGATCTGGGATTCAAATTCCCTTCCTTGGTCGGAATGTAGTACGCTCGGAGTTCCAAAAGGCAACATCCAGTTTTTCACTAAAGCTTCCGCACACGTGGCAGCTTTGTGATTTTTCATGGGATAGATCTGCACATATTTTGTGTAATAATCCATCACCACCATCATACAGGTATTTCCTTCCTCTGACTTGTCGATACCAGATATGATATCTAGAGCGATTCTGGCAAACCTGACACCAAACAGTTCCTGTTGTAACGGCATCTTTCCGAGTCCTACCCCGGGTTTGACTTTGCTACATATGGAACATCCAGATATCCATCTTCGAATATCTGCACCCATTCCAGGCCAGTAGTAACGACGCCTTATTCTGGCTACCGTTCTTTTCCGTCCTAGATGAGCTGCACTCCTATGTTCATGACATAGGGTCATTAGTCCGGATCGTAATTCTCGAGGGACCACTAGTTGTAGAGCACGTTTAAGTGGTTGCAATGTGGTTCTCCATCGATATAATACTCCATCACGGACCTCTAGCTCTTTCCATTGACCACATAGATTCCGAAATTCTCGGTTTTCAGGCGAGATCTCGGGTCCTGTAGGTCTATGGAGTCCATTAGCTATCAGTTTAGTTAACCGGAACAAATCTGGGTCAGCCTGTTGACTTTCCTTAATCTGTTCTAGTGTCCACTGATAGTTTAATGGCGGCTTCACTTTCTGGGAACGTAGAGTAGCTATGACTGCTCTATGCTCGCCACAATCCCGGAAATCTGGTCGTCCACATTTCCGCACTGGTCTCCTTGAGAGACAATCCGCATTAATGTGTGACTTTCCAGCCCGGTGTTCAATCTGGCAGTTAGTCAACCCGAATTCGGAGAGAGCTGCCAGCCATCTTCCAATCATTCCCTCGGCGTCTTTAAAGTTAAAGAGCCATTTGAGAGAAGAATGGTCAGTACGTAAGATGAAATCTCCACCTGCTAAGAAGTGTCGATATTTTCTTACATACACCACAACCGCTAAGAGTTCCCTCTTAGTAGTACAGTAGTTCCGTTGACTTTTACTTAAGCTGTTGCTGGCAAAAGCTATTGGAACTTCTATACCATCTTGTATCTGAGACAAAGCCGCTCCAATACTCTCATTACTAGCGTCAGTGTCGAGAATGAACCGACCCTGGGCTAGAGGGTATTTCAACACGGGGGTCTCCGTAAACTTTCTTTTTAGTCCCAGAAAAGCGTGGATCTCTTTTTGCTTCCCTGGCTTATCTAGTACTACATACTGTTGCATAGGGTGTGCAATTTCAGAAAAACCCGGGATAAAGTCGCGGTAATACGAACAAAATCCTAGGAAAGACCTTATGTCTTTTATATTCTGGGGGCGTGGCCAATTAGCCACTACCTCCAACTTAGAAGGATCTGCCCGGATTCCATTTCCGGAAACTATCCGTCCTAAGTATTCCACAGATTTGCGAAACAGCTTACATTTTTGAGGTTTGAGTTTCAACCCATAAGATTGAATACGCTCAAATACCTCTCTCAGGTTCTCTAAACATTCAACATAATTCTTTCCGAAGATGATTATGTCATCTAGATAAACCAAACACTTTTTCCACTGTAGGCCCCGCAACATCTGATCCATCATGGATTCGAAAGTCGCAGGAGCGTTACAGAGGCCAAATGGCATTACTGTGAACTCGTAAAGCCCTTGATGAGTGGTGAACGCCGTTTTAGACTGATCGCCACTATTCATCTTTACCTGCCAATATCCAGACTGGAGATCCAGAGTACAAAACCACTGGTTCCCTCCCAGAGAGTCGAGACTCTCATCGATCCGGGGTATTGGGTAGGCATTCTTCCGGGTGATACCATTCAATTTTCTGTAATCAATACAGAATCGGAAAGTACCATCCTTTTTAGTAACCATTACCACTGGGCTAGCCCAAGGACTTGCACTGGGGATGATTACTTTCTGGTCCATCATTTTCCCTACTTCCTCTTCTAAAGCTTCCCGTTTTACCGGAGGTAGCCGTCGATAAGGAAGGCGGAAAGGTTGATGACCTTCAGTGTCAATCGTGTGTTCTACTCGATCCGTTCTCCCCAAGGGATCTCCAGGTCGAGTAAAGATTGACTCCATCTTCTTCAAAAGAATCCTTAGTTCATGTCGTTCCCCACTGTTTAGTGTGTCTGTCGTCTGAACTAAAGTTTCCAGAGTTTCGTGCAATGGACTCGGAACTGGAAGGGATCCCGTTCCTGTATCGATAGCACTAACCCGTACTTCTTCATAATCATTTCCTATTAAGTCCGACCTTTCCAGTTTAGATTGTCCATCTTCCCCAGTTATTTCGGAAACGGGAATAGGTGTGATTCCCTGTGGACTGGAGTCCACTAGGCCATCCACATGAGCTAGAGTTACCCAGCCCAATGTATCACCCTTCCTTAATTTAATCAACCCGGAGGTATGATTACTTATAGGAATTGATCCTTCTCTGGCACTTCCGATCAGGGTATCCCAGGCCTGTATTCCTTTTTTAGAAAACAGTTCTGGGTCTAGCTCGAAAAGTGCATCTCCACGTGGTAAGTCACCTTCCCCAGCTATCAGGACATTAACCATCTGCTGGGGGGGGGATGCCCACATCTTGTCGAACAGAAATCAATGAAGAAATCCGTCGACAACTACATTCCACTTCCATTAACTCAGGAAATTTGAGTCGGAGAGTGCCATCGGGTAGATCTACAGAGCCTCCATAGAGGGTGAGAAAATCTACGCCTAATATTCCACTTTCTTCGATATCACTGAGTATGGGACCCCATACGAATTCAGTGTTACCTATTGAGACTGGAATAATCACACTACCATAGCACCTCATATGAGTACCATTAGCAGCTTTTGCTGAGGCTCCAGGAACATGACATTCCTGCGCAAATCCAAGAGACTGATAGAGTCCGTTGTTTAACACAGAGCGACTAGCACCAGTATCCAACAATAGATCCACCTTTCTTCCTTGAATTCTAGCCGGCACATACCAACGTCGTCCTCCTAAAGGGGACGGTTGTCTTATAAACCGTGAGATTCCATCCAAGGTTCCAAGATCCCATCCGCGTTGACAAAGCCATTGCAGACAAGGATGCCCGGGTGAAAGATACTTACTACAGATCGTTGCGACCGTATTTTGTATCTTCCCCTTTTCTGGTAAGTTGGAAATATTTTCCTCCTTATACATCTCACAGGTTTGTGTCTCCTGGCACTTTCCTTCCCGGACCGCAGTGTTGCCACTCGCTACAGTCCTCCTTTGTTTTCCGGTTCACTCTGAGAGGCAACCATCAACGCAGGCAGACTACGAGATGTTTCCACCGTAGTAACGTCCCGGGTTTCTGGACAATCTGGAGAGATATGTCCCATTTTGTTGCACCGCCAACAACGTCGGACATCCAGCTGGTTTTTCTCCACCTGATTCAGTCTTTCATTGATTTTGGTCAACAACTTCATAACCTCTGAGGAATTTCCTTCAGGATCAGTGGTTATTGGTTTTGCCTCTGCCACAGAAGGTACATCGCTGTTCCTTCCAAAGCTAGGGGTTCGACCTCTTCCACGTCCCCGTCTATTGAAACCTCCTCTTCCGAGTACCATCGAGCGGACATTAGAGAGTATATCCTCTATTTCCGCTTCCTGACACTCGTAGGTATCTTCCTCTACTTGTGACCAAGTAGAACCCACTATGTTAACCCGAGAAGTTTTCCCTGGATTAGCATATTTTCGAATAGTATACACCGTTGTTCATAGGCATCTACTATTTGCAATACCTGCATGAAGTTCATACCGGGCTCCCATTTAGAGATGACTTCCGCTCTCACGTCATCATCTCGAAGTCCTTTTACAAACTGAGTTTGTAGATCTTCATGCAGCGCAGGAGAATCTAATCCCGTCCCTGGGTAAACCTCTAACAACATTTGTTGCAAAGCTAGCCCATAGGCGCGAGTTGTCTCCTCTTTACCCTGGATCCTCTTTAGAAAAGTGGAACGGGGGTTCAGCGTTACCAACTGACCACAGTAGTATGAGGCTACCTCCACTAACTCATCCCATTCCGTACCACCGGAACGGCGAAAAGCGCGAAGTGCAGCTTCCCCGGGTCCATCTCGCAACGCTCTTTTGAGGTATGGCAATGCATCGACTTTATTCCAGCCATTACATTGTATATCCTCACAAAATCCCGCGAACCAGTGTTCCCACTCCATTCCTTTCCCGTAAGGTTTTGGAATGACAGCGTTTTTTCTGGCTGCGTTCTCTGGGCGCATCATCGGAACCTTGTCAGCTCTCGCCATTGACAAGTTAAAGATCCGATCCTGTTCCCGGACTTGGTTGAACGAGTTGAACCCTAGTTCAGCTATAGCTTTACTAGTACGTTCGGAACTCGGAGAACCCATTCTTGACTCAGAGGGTAGCCGGAAGCTAACCAAAGGAGTCTTTACACCCTTTGTTCCAGATATGAATCTGTTAGGGGTCTTCTCTGGATCCTCTACTCTCCCTGGTGGGGAATATAGATGATCTCTCACATTACTCCAGCCAGCTTGGGACATAGGCATCCGTTGGGATGATTCTGTCTCTGCTAGTCGAACTTGGTCCTTCATGTATTGTACATGTTGGTCCAAGCGCTCGATTTTTTCTAGAGTCTCAATCTCGCGAACCGAGAGTTCTTCCAAGTTATGGTGCCTTTGGGCTACCTTCTCGGCGATCTCACGGTTTCGAGCTTCTAGTTCCCGACACATGTCTCTGGCTTCCCTCTCCCTATCAAACTCGGCTAAGAGTTCGGGTCCAAGGAAACCTACAGGAACTTCATCGGAAGATACCCTTTAGGTTTTTTCCGACCTATTCCGGGGAGTACTAGACTCTCCGGGACTATCTGTCTGAGACCCAATTTTACTGAGTCCCTCCAGATCCCTTGCGGGGCCATGTCGGCTGTCGGCCGCCGGACTGAAACTCTTCAGGACCGTCGAACTCAGATTCTGAGCGGCGGTTCTCTTCCGAGATTTCTCCTTGCCAGACTTCTGGGTTTCACCCCCTCCCTCTGGTTTTGGAGACTTGTCGTCATTCCGGGCCGGAAGAGTTTGTTGAGAAGTTACCTCCCCATCTTCACTCTCCTGTTCAGCCTTAGATCTGGGCCCTGTTTTTCAGTCACGATATCCTCTTTGTAAGATATCTTACAGCTGTCAGTGTACTATAGATAAGACATCTTTGGGGATCGGCCAACGATTGTCCGTCAAGAGCACTTAGACTGCAGCCAGGTGTACTATAGATAAGACATCTTTAGGGTCACGTGGTTCCAAATGTCTTCCAAAGTGTCTTAGACCTAAGACATCTATGGACATGTCGTACAGAATGCGCAACTTCACTTCCCGTAAGAATTAAGCAATGAAATTTTAACACCAGTAAGGTATACATATAACCTATAATCGTACCAAATATGAGGAAAATCGGTCCCACCGTTCCGAAGTTATCGGCGTTTTAATTTCGTCATAGCAATCATCTGGTATGGTGGCCAGTGTATTTTTTCCGACACCTCCGCTAATTTATGCAGCGACCTTGACATTGACTGCGTATCCGGAGGTGGGAGGGTGACTGGCCACCAGAGCAGACGATTGCTATTACGAAATTAAAACGCCGATAACTTCGGAACGGTGGGACCGATTTTCCTCATATTTGGTACGATTATAGGTTATATGTATACCTTACTCGTGTTAAAATTTCAATTCTAAAGTCATATGGGAAGCACGGGAAATCCTCTATATACACACAGTGAGCTTTGATAGAGCCTGAGACAGTTCTAGACTTGAGACACTTTTAGCGGCGATCGAGCGCGCCGCACTGAGACCGTGTCTATAGCACACCCGCCATTTTGTGTCTTGCAAATTGTCTTCCAATCGTGGAGACATCTTAGGGTATCGTTGGGCGATTATGTCTTGACTAAAAAACAGGGCCCTGGTTTTTATTCCAGATCCGTGCATTTACCGAGAATCCCGGGTTGTGCAAGCAACCTGGGATCCTGGTCACGGCACCAGTGTGGTGGTCGCCGCCTGTCTAGCAGGTTGGATGACCCCAATCCGGAACGCTAGTTCCAGGCAGGATCCCACCCTACGCACTTACGTAGGTTGGTTCGGTTTTCGGTTAGTTTGCACAGACCTATTCACACATAACACAACAACATCATTTAATAAACAAGGGTGTTTATTAATCACTTACTTCCCGGAAAGATCTGGAAGATCTTCCCCACAAGTACAGTACCCTAGCACATAGGTGCTAGGTAAAGCTGGATAGGCCAATCCGGGGGATTAGCCTACCCACCAGGAAGGTTACAAGAACCCGCCTGCAAAGTGAGGGCCCAAGGATCCGTTCCGTAGAAGGGACGCGCGAGGACAGCCTGTCGACCTACTGTGAACGCTGAGTATATATACTAAGCGTTACGTAATCCCGGTCTCCGCTGCGCCACTCTCATGTGCGGCGTTGTCCGGAATCACTGCACAGTAAGGATCGGCATATCGCGCCCCCTTCCGTGAAACAAACGAACACTGCTGGATTCCCGTCCCACTTCAAATATGATACTCTAAACACTATACATAATGATAGTAAATTATCATGAACTCCTCTATATACTACACACACACACCATAAATATGTTAATCCTAGTACAGTGAGACATTATGCATGTTGATTCATTCATGTGCACCTAACACATGCATTTGATATCACAAGATGTCCTTAATATTTATCCTACCCCTCATATAAATCTCCATACACGTAACATGGTGTAACTTTATGCAACGGTTATGCCATAAAATATTTATATGCCATGCTTGACATATGAAGTTCAGAACATCTGACGGGGCATGGATACAATCTAAACGTCACTGAGTTTCATGTGATTGTTTACATGGCATTTGTTGTCATCTGCTACAGTTATCACTCAGCTGTGCTTCATGATATCATTCCACAAAGACAACTCATGCCATATAAACAATCATATGAAATTTCGTGATGTTTCTTGATATTACTGATGACCAAAGGGTTAACAATTTAATCATGAATCAGACTATGGTCATTAATCAAAAAGAGAACGAAATTGATATAGAAAATAAGTCAAAGGAAATATTACATAAAAAATCGATAAACTTTAATGGGATGGGGAAGATATATAAAGCATGAAACCTACCCCTCTCATAAGATCTCACACTCTCTAAGTGGTATTCTGTATTCCGGTCCAGATAAAGCCACTAGGGCGCCAATACACAGTATTCTGCTAGGTGGCATTATTGAGATTATAGGAATCTTTGGGTTACACACGGGAGGCAGGCCAGTAGATTCTCAAGGCTCTAAGCCTAGTTTGTTAAGAATTCTTCTCCCATAGAGCATAGTGAGAACCTTGTACAGAATACCACTTAGAGAGTGTGAGATCTAATGAGAGGGGTGCACCACGAGGGATATTTACAGGCACAATAGTTTTGTATTTAGAGTTACTTCAACATAGCCTAGCAAAGGCATAGCAGCAGCCCATAATTAAACAACAGTGTAAATTACAAATGTTATTATTCAACACAGACTGCAGTGGTCCATTATCGACGAGGCAGGGCGTGCATACGGGTTAGTGTGCAGTACGGGATACGCACACTGTACGTACACAGGGTGGCTGTACACTCTCCAGCTGAACCATTGCTGTAACCATGTGAATCATGCATATAGGACACCACCTGTTTTACTGTGTGTGCCACTGATGGGTCAATGTTAGATCATTGTCAGTTTTAGTCTGGGTTTTCAATGTTTAACAGAGGGGTGAATTTAACTAAGGGGACATATCTCATAACTTTTAATGTATACCTGTATAGATACACTTAATGGAGCAATACTAATTTTGTTTTGATTTGCATATTGCATTATATTATATTATTCTATAAATATATTTGTGTGTGCATATATAAATAAATATATATATATATATATATATATATATATATATATATATATATATATATATATATATATAGATATAGCCAATTAGAATGACAAAAACTACTTACCATCAATTTTCTCTTTTCCAAAAGCTGGACATGCCTGAAAACAAATATACAAATATAGCAAAGGTTTTAGATAAGCTGTCCAGTTTTACTGAGCAAGAGGGAAACATTTTATAGGACTAGAACTGTATGTTTCATAAATCCAATCATTCTCCCTGCCCCACTCCTGATTTTCCTAACATTCAGATTGTGATATTGAAAACGGGTAGATGTTATCTGGCCTAATAGGTGAGTACATAGGTCAGGTTTTCAGAACACTTTGCCCCATGTACAGTAAAAAACAGGTAGCAGGACACACATTGAAGGGACCGCTGCCCAACTGGGACCACCCATCAACTGGTACCACCCGTCAATTCGGATCACCTGTCAATTGGGACCACCCGTCAATTGGGACCACCCGTCAATTGGGACCACCCGTCAATTGGGACCACCTGTCAATTGGGACCACCCATCAATTGGGACCACCCATCAATTGGGACAAAGAGGCAAGCAGATTTTACAAGATATAGAACGATCCAGCAGGATCTTGTAGGGTACTAGGACAAATCTAGATACTTATCGTAACGCCCTCCGACACCTACCATCGTTTGTCGTCCAAATTGTCATACATTCGCCGGACAATCTTAGGGTAGGCCCTATCCTTGGCCAAACTTGTCATAACTAAAAAAGAGGGCCCAGATATATAGTAACAAGCTACCCACGTGTTCTCATGAATAAGCTGGTACCTAAGCATGTGAGTGTAAGTGTGTATAGCTGTTGTGACAACCTGGAAGATACCAGCTACACACCTACATATGTATATGTATAGCTGCATAATTAGTTCCTTAGCGTCGTATCCACAAAACGTATCACACACACTGAAGGGGGGCGTCCACCAACCACGACAAGGCTACGACAAGAGCAGACAAGAAAGTTCCTATCGGCGCCTTGTCGCAGCCTTGTCGTGAGAAGAGCAGTGTCGGAATAGCCGTGTCGGGGTGTGTCGTAGACATTGCTGGTTGCCGTAAAAAAGGCGCCCATGGTACCGACACACTACGACAGTGATATCGAGGAAACCACTCCATGACAAAGGTTCAGTCGTAGCAAAAATCGAACATGTTCAATATTGTCGTAGCCATGTCGGAAGTCCCCTGACAGGCCCCCGACAAGCTTCATGTCGCAGCCTGTCGTGGCCTTGGCGTAGACTCTTGTCGGGAGCTAGGGTCCACCAACCATGACAAGGCTACGACACGCTTTCCAATCGTAGGCCTGTCGTGGACCTTGTCGGAAAGCCATTGTCGTAGCCTTGTCGCAGTTGGTGGATGCCCCCTTTAATATATGTACGTTTACCAAGGAGATTGCACCAAACACATGTAGGGACGGCGGGAAACTGTGTAAAATGTCAACCGAATATATATGTCCATATAAATATATATTATATATACATGACCCGTTCTCACGAATAGGGAGGAGGGATGTTTTCGACACCCTTTTTCTGAAATACATGTTCATTTTATACATTCTTATTGACTATTATCTTAAAGTGTATGTATCCCACCATATCAGGAAGAATTTGATAAAGGATATATGATTTGGTTCTATCATGAGATCAATTTGAATTAGAACACCCCTTCATATTATCTTTACCTTGCCATATCATTTAGAATAGATGAAATGATATTTATGTTAAAATATATTGACCTCAACATAAGTCATATTTCAAATATAGGTATTTCCTGTATGAGACAATTATTTAATTTTTTGAATTTCTATCTGAGAAAATGGAGAATGTATATATGGGCTAAGTAGCTAATTTAACAGTCCTGTCTGAGAACTGTCGCACAATAAACACAATTTATAAAAAAAAACACCTCAGAGATTACCTTTCAGTATGACCAGATCCACCCATTACACATCGTGCATTATCCTACCCCTAATAAAAACGGTCCATTGGCATAACATAGGCAAATTTTATGTGGCATGCAATGACATAAAGTGCGATTTATGCCTCTAGGGGCATAAACAAATCGACCAATCAGCGACCAGATTGTGAGCTGCTCCGAAAAAAGTTCCAGTTGGACTCAAAGGTTCTGGTTGGACTTTCGTTGGTTGTTCAATCGAT